>PYXC01000005.1:97500-242500 GCA_015244755.2 Tenualosa ilisha
TTCTTCAACATCAGTACAGTGGGGATGCAGTGCAAGTGAAGTTGTTTTATTACCTTTTAGTCTTTATCAATACTATTGGTATAAAAAGGCCCTTTCCATTGTTACGTACAGTGAAAAGGTAGTGACGTGCTGAAAATCACGCGATGAATGATGACTTTGCATGTTTGCTCTGTTGATAAGCTTAGTCTGGGCAAACTGTGCCTCACTGTGATTAAGAGGCTATAACTCAGGCTGTTAGGAGTGTGTGTGTGTGTGTGTGTGTGTGTGTGTGTGTGTCTGTGTGTGTTTCACTTTAAGTACACTCAAGTACTGATGGGGAGTGTGTGGGTGTCTGTGTGTGTGTGTGTGCATGAGGACTGAATGCTAGCTCATGTCCTGTGGGTGCCATGATGTTCTTCTGAAAAAGGAAGTCGGGATCACCACGGCAACTCATAATCTGAGGGACAACTCAAAGCATGGAAAGTTGCGGTGGTCATAGCATGTGTGCAGCACATGTCTACAGGCAACCTGTGGCTAGGTGGGGGGTGGAAATGAGTTACAAACTGAGGTTTGGGTTGGCCACAGCTTTCCATGAGAGGGTTTGTGTTTTTAACGCTGTCGTGTACACTCCCAAATACACCAATCAGAGCGCAGGATGAGCCTGTCAGCACAGGCCTGAAGTGGGGCATTGCAGCAGTGGTGACGCTTGTTTAGAGAATCCCCCCTCAGGAGCGTGTGCGTGAGTGTGTGTGTGTGTGTGTGTGCGTGTGTGTATGTGCAGTGGAACAAGGTTGGGGGGGGGGGGTGTAAACCCTAAGGTGGGGTCATAGAAGTGTGTGTGGAGACAATATGTCACTCCTGTCAGGTCAGCCTGATTCCACCCTCAGCAAAAGGAAATTGAGAACACTCAAGCCTTTCAACCCAATCGTGTGGTGTGTGTGTGTGTGGTGTGTGTGTGACTTTGTGGCGGCGGGGTTAACTACTACCTCACACAGCATTCCATGCGATGCTTCCAACTAAATCACTACCACCCACACTAGAACATTTTTCCGACCAGGGAGAAGGGGGGGCAGACAGGGGAGAGGAGGAAACATAGAGGGGAGAAGGTGGAGGTGGAGGTGGAGGTGGAGGTGGAGGTGGTTAGCCCTGGATCAAATGAGGATGCGGAAATGCACAATTTTGCGGCTGAGCTATTAGTGGGTTTCTGTAGCCGGCACTTGTGGAGATGGATGGATTAGCTGTCGTTAATGGTCAGAGTGGCCAAAGCAGCCTCGGCAGCCTGAACAGCAAGCGGCAGCAGTATCCACGCTGGAGCTGAGACGAAAAAGAAGAACAATACGGCCCATTAGATGGGCAGCCATGTAATGCGACTAGAGAGAGAGAGCGACAGAGAGGGAGAGAGAGAGAGAGAGAGAGAGACGCAGGAGTTCTAATTAGCATTCATTAATGGCAGGGGAAAGAGCGATTATGGTCTTTAAGAAGTGCATTAGCTAATGTCTCTTTTTCTCACAAGTCAGCAGATGTGAATTGGAGCAGCGTGCTGCTGCCACATCAAAGGCTCTTTTGTTGTGCTGACAGGGTCGGCTGGGGGTTTGTGCGTTCATGCGTTCGTTCGTTTTTGCGGGCGCGGGCATTCAACGCGGGCGATCTTCGGGAACGCTTCATCTTGGTTTTGTTTACTGTTTGATGCCAGGCTACCACAGCTGCAGGGTGTGGGCTCTCTCTCTCTCTCTCTTTCTCTCTCTCTCTCTCTCTCTCTCTCTGTTTCTCTCTCTCTCTGTTTTTCTCTATCTGTCTATTTCTCTGTTCTCTCTCTCTCTGCCTTCTCTCTCTCTGTTCTCTCCCTCTCTCTGTTTCTCTCTCTCTCTCTGCTGTAATCCCTGATGTCTCTCTCTCTCTCTGATAACTAAGTAAAGGCAGAGCCTCTACACACACACACACACACACACACACACACTCAGATTATTTAAATTGATACATATGTACACATTCTTACAGTTTGCCATTATTTTACATTGGTCTGGTTTTAATAACATTTTCTAATCAAACTATTTAGTATGCCCTTCACCCACCGAAACTGTTGACATAGCACTCAGTCTCAGCCACAGTTTTTTTTTTTTTTTTAGAAATAATAAATAAACAAAAAGAAGAAGAAGAAGATGAAGCACATCAGCTCTAATTGTTCACAGCAGGCGATCAGCAGAGAGAAAATATTGTCTTAAGCCAGCATGTTGACGCTTTCCTGGAGGAAATTGCTTGAGGGGAACTAGCCGACTGCTGAGTAAGAGAGAGAAAGAGAGAGTGGGAGATAGTGGGAGAGAGAGAGAGTGAGAGGCGGGCAGGCCTAGGCAATGCACAGCACAGCACAGCAAAGCAAAGCATAGCAAAGACAGTCAATATTAGTCTGTTTGTTTGCTTGCCTGGCTGTGCTGGCTCGTATAGATTAGTGCAGCCGGCCGCGTTAGCCGCCTCTAAACACTGAGTGATTGGACAGGTTAATCTTTGTCCTTTCCTCACACTCTCTAATGAGTCACAAGGCAAACATTTATCAGCTGTTCGTCATGCAAAAGCGTCGAGCTCGTCAATGGTGGCTCTTTGCGGAGAAGCGATTCATGGACTACGTCCAGCCCTTATCAGAGTGCCCTTGCTCAAGTCTCTCAAACCAACTGTTTACACAGTGTTTAATGCTTAAGAAGGGTGCCTCCAATTATGGAATCTGATTGTGTGTGTCCGAGTGTGTGTGTGTGTGTGTGTGTGTGTGTGTGTGTGTGTGCGTTTGTGTGAGTGTGTGTGTTTGTGCAGCCAGAGTTTTCTTTGCCAGGGCAATATTGGTGTGCATTATTGAGAGGCCTAGTGGGAGCTGACCTTGAGAGGGTTGTTGGAGACCTATAGATAAAAACTCCACATCCACCTGCGACCTTGGCCTGAAACAGTGCAAACAAACAGGACTTAGACAGAAAATACATGTGAAAACCCCCCTGAGGAATCAGAGAGAGAGAAAGAAAGAAAGAAAGAAAGAAAGAAAGAAAGAAAGAGACACTGAAGATTACTGTGTTAGAATGTGCAGAGATAGAGAAAGAATGTTATTGCAGACATATGAAATAAAAACATGTCTATATACCTCTGTCAACTTTACTGTTGTTACTAGGAGAGGTCAAAGTTCACTTGGAAGGGATGCTTGGATTGAATGACACACACAAACACACACACTCAACACCCTTCCCCCAAGTCTCCTTTGCAGCACTGTGTGTATGTGTGTGTGTCCAGCTAATATTGACTCTCCTGACTAACAGTGGCTCTATTGAGCTTGGCCATTCACAGTAATGTTTGACCAGCATTAGAACACCATTGAGGTAACAGGCGAGGAGAGGAGAGGAGACGGGGGGGGGGGGGAGAGGAGAGGAGGAGAGAGAAAGAGGGGAGAGGAGAGGAGAGGAGAGGAGAGGAAAAGAGAGGTGGGCCACAGGGACGGGCTGTGTGGAGATGAATCTGGCCCGGGGTCACTGTCGCTAATAAACACCAGACTCAGGGCCTAATGAGTGGGCCGTCGCTGAGGGCCCTGACACACGGCAAGATGGATGGCGCTCGCTTCCTCTTCACCGTATTTGCTGTGCCACTCACGCCGTCCAAACGCAGGAAGCCAGGCGGGCATGTTTCCGTTGCCCGAGGAGAACAAAGGATGACAGATAGGAGGAGCGGTAGGGGACGGTGAGGGTACAGCGCTTACTGGCTAACCCCCACATGTCTGTTTGTTTTGGTGGGGCCCGTGTTTTAGTTGTTGGCTTTGTGTTTTCATTTCCCATTGAAGCCGAAGCGCCTGGAGTGATTGAGGCAACTGTAAACATTAAATGCAATGCCAAATTCTCTCGCTCTCTGTCCTCCGTAGCAGAGTTTTGTGCTCACATGCACAAGTTGTTAGGAGAGTTAAACCCTTTTTGGCAATGAAGACAATCTTTCTGCCAAGTCAATTCACATTCCATTTGATTTGTGTTGTGTTGTTTTATTAAAGGCTTACTTCTTGACTTTCTAGTCTTAACAACTTAGTCACTTTTCCGGGTGGGATGCACATGCTCAACACGACATACATTCAGAAGAATGTTGGTTAACCATAGCTGTGACATTCTAGACATTCTGTTCTTTGTAAACATCCAAAGACTGTCAGTCACTTGCTAGTTAGCTAGTTAGCTGTCATTATGTTAATGCGAGGGGCCCGTGGTGGGGGGTGTTCAACAGTAGATCATCAGAGAGCAGTGTTAGGAGGAGGTTCTCAAAGTGGTTATGTCAGTGGCTGGGGAAGGGAGGGCTGGGGATGGTAGAAACAAGACTGTCACCACACAAGAAGTAGAAGGAAAACACCCAGAGATGTGTGTGTGTGTGTGTGTGTGTGTGTGTGTGTGTGTGTGTGAGTATATGTGTGCCTTTCTCTGTGTGCGTGTGTGTGTGCATGTGCGCGCGTGTGTGTGTGTGTTTGTGAGTGTGTGTGTGGTTGTTTGGGTGGGTGAGGTGCTCCTGAATACTGAGTTGGAACAGAGGGACATGTTGCCACCTGCTGGCCACTCAATGTACTGCAGTCCAAAGCAGTTGACTTGCCTCAGGTGAAATGTTCGCTCAGTCATGTAAGCTAAATGAAGCATATGTAATGCAGATGAAGCAAAAGCAGAGAGATAGAGAGAGAGAGAGAGAGAGGAGGGTGGAGAAGCTACAGATAAGGGGCTGGGCTCAGCCCTTCTGCTAATCAAAACACTAGTAACCTTTCCCCACAAAAAAATCCAATTACAAGCTACTCAGTCTGACTGGGGTAATGGAGTAATAGAAAGCTGTGTATGATTGGGGGTGGGGTAATGACCCTCTGCAATATACTCCTCCCCAGCTCCTAAAATCTCATTAAAAAAGGCAGGCTGCTCGACAGACACTGCCAGGGGTCATCCAGGTCTGACTGTGGTAGCGTCGACTTGGCGAGTCAGAAATAGAGATAATGTTTTTAAATTATGCACAAGTCCTCCAAAACACATCCTAGAAATTGGGTTTCTGTTACGCTGGTATTTATTAATTTATGTGATTATCTTTCATATGCCCCATGACAGCATGGCAAGCAAGTGCGTTAATCAAGTGTGTCCTCAAAGTTGTCTGAATGCCATCCATGGCTTTAGTGATGTTGGCATTGCTGTCTAGTCATCCACTGAGGAGAGTTATTTAACACCATGCACTTCACCCCCAGAACCAGGGCCCTAGTTTGGCAACCGAGCAGGTGCTACTGTAGTAGCAATGTCAGGGAAGTCAAAGAAAGATGAGAATGAGAAAGAGACAGAGAGAGAGAGATGGGAGTGTGTGTACACTCTTTAGACACCTCATGAATACATAAACGCACCTGCCCAATGACAATAACAATACCCTCATTATTATAACTATCATTCCTCTCTATATCCTCTTTCTTTCTCCTGCACACACACACACACACACACACACACACACAATTGGCTGTTTTGTTTGGGCCTTGTGCTATCGGACACAGTGCGGGCCTTTGTGTGCGTCTAGGTTTCCGCGCCTTGTTCTGCCTCCAGCCAGGCCCAGCCCGGGTGATGTTAGATAAATATTGGAGCTGACTAGGCACACAGGAGATGTCTGATGAACACGGGCACAATCACTCAGAGAGGGGGAGGGAGAGAGGAGGAGGGAAGGAAAGAGAGGAATAGAAGAAGAGGAGAGAAAAAGAGAGAGATTGAAACACAAAGAAGATATGTGTGAAAGAATAAATGAACAAGAGATCGGTGGAGACAGAAAAGGGAGGGATGGGGGAAGAAGCTGACAATGAAAGAGAGAGGGCTGGAGGGAGGAATGTAAGAGATAGAGAGAGGGATAGAGGGAGATAGAGGAGGGGTGGGAAGGACAAACAGAGAGGGGACAGTGAAGGGGCAAACCCTCTTCTCCATCAGAATCCACTCTGTTGCCTCACAAATACAGGCAGGACTGACCAAACAAGCTCAATCAAAGGATTGCAAGAGAGAGGAAGTGAAGGGAAGGACAACAGAGGGAGGGAGAGAAGAAGGGAGGGAGAGAGGGAGGGGGAAGGGGCTGAGAAAGACGAGAGGATAGGAGGGCTTCTGGACGATGTTAGCTCAGCAAATCCAGATCTATGCAAACAGCTTCAAAGAATGGGCCCACCTCGGCGTAACCTTTGAAGTGGTGTGTATCGATCGCGCCCAAAGCTGTGTGTGTGTGTGTGTGTGTATCTATATGTGTGTGTTTTTGTGTGTGTGTGTGTGTGTGTGTGTATGTGTGTGTGTGCGTGTGTGTCGGGAGGGGGGGGGGTGCTGGGGGGTGAGAGAGATGTGATTGGAGCCCTGAAGGGGATTAGAAGAGTCCGCAGCCAGAATGAAATGCAAACTCTGCCTGAGAGCCATGGTGTGTCTGTGTGTGTGTGTGTGTGTGGTGTGTGTGTGTGTGTGTGGTGTGTTCAGGGTGTGTGGAAAGTTTCAACTCTCCCCTGAAGGGATAGCCAGTAAGAACCCCCTGTGCCTCTGACCGTAACTGGTCCATCTAAATGAAACCTCTGAAGTGGTCGCACACACCGACTGGATATAAACTATTCCATTATCATGATGCCCTTGCAGACCTCCAGTAACCAAAAGCCATGTGTGTGTTTGTGCTCTGAATGATATGCCCTCATCTCCAGGGTAACAGTGCATGTTCCATCTCCGTCCCCCACCTTCCCTCTCTTCTCTTCTCTTCTCTTCTCTTCTCATATTCTCTTCTCCTCTCTTCTCTTCTCACATCTCCTAGTTCGAAGCCATACTGGCCTATTGATGCCAGTCAGGCGCACTGTTTCCCACTTCTTCATCTTTTAACATGAGGCTCAAAGTCACTTCAGTGCTGACATCTGTAGTGATGAGGTTTCTCTTGCTGCCCTCATGTTGTTGTGACCTGATCAGTGGTCACAGTTGTCACAAGCCCAGCTATATCTGAACTATAAATAGTCATCCCCACCACCACTACACACACAAACACACACACACACACAAACACATTCACATACACACGCACACACATACACTCACAAACACACACGCACGCACACACACATACACACACACACACACATGCACCCACGCACATACACACACAAACACACACGCACACACACACACACACACACACACACACAGAGGCCTGCTGCAAAAGAGCTAGTCTTCGGGGCACATTGCACTCCATTCTGTCTCCCTCTTGCTGACACTCACAATATTTAAAGAGGAGCACTTCTACGCCTCCCAGGCTAGATTTCATCCAGATGTAATTCCATTGTATGACCTTCAGCTGAACCATCATTGTTTTGACGTTGGCGGAGGCATAATTTGAACACACATTCGTGTTCATTTGAGCATGCTGCGCTGTTTGTCCCTAGGGGGATTCCTTAGTCCTTGTGTTCTGTTCTCATGACGCCAAACTGCATCCTTGCAGAGGTCAGACCCATAACATGCCACATCCAAGCATGGCATCAAAACCCAGCGACGCCCATAAGCATGCAACAGCGCATGGCTGTGGCAACGCATAGATGCGTGTTATGCGCTGCGCCGCGCCGCGCTGCACGTCACTGCGGTGGCGGAGGTCTCGTTACCGTGACGGCGGCGATGAGACGTGAGTCACAGGAAACGAGCGCTGGCAGACTGTCACCGCGGCGAGGTCGCAGCCAGTCGCAGCGTGGTCAACACATGCTCCCGGCCGCAACGCAGCCAACTACACACAGCTGCAGGCAGTTAGGGAGCTGCCAAGAACAAAGACCTGCAAGAGAGCAATGGAGGGAGGAAGAGAGAGACGGAGGAAGAGAGAGAGGGAGATGGAGAGAGGGGTGGATGGAGGAAGGGGGTGGGTAAGGAAAGTGGGAATGAAAGATGGATGAGAATAAAGAGAGAAAACAAGACAGAGGAAGAATGGCTAAAAGAGAGGGAGAGAGAGTGTGTGTGTGTGTGTGTGTGTGTGTGTGTGAAAGAGAGAGAGAGAGAGAGATTCCTCAACTGTTTGACAGGAGTGATGATGTGCAGGTCCAGGGTCTGAGAGTGTTTTCTGTGAAAGGCCATTGGATTGGCTTGTTGTTGCTGGAAGTGAGAGAGTAATGCAAGCCTCTAGAACTTACCAGTGATTGTTTAGACAAGCCTAACAATCAAAGGCACGCTGCTGCAAGATGTATGTCTCAACAGTGCAAGATTCTCTGCCAAACAACTCCTGAATATCTGCGTCTTGTTTGTATGAATGTGTGTATTATTTGTTTGTGTGTATATTATTTTGTTAATAAAAGAAAAGATCATTGACACATAAAGGGGGTAATATATCATTAAAGCTTGTTGCGCTCTACGGCAAATTATTCCAGTGTTAATTATACACAATAGTACACAAATGCAAATTAATCATAGAAATATTTAATGAATGTCAGTATTTTGTTTTGTCATACTACTATAGGAAATTAAGCATCTTTATGCTTGAAAGATGTGGCAACATGCTCTTCTGTGTGAAAAGAGATGTGAGGGTGAGCAGATGATCAGGTGAAGGTCAAAGATCAAAGGTCATGTCTAGTCTGTCACTGTGCCACACCAGAGCAAATAAGTGACAACAGCTGAGTTAGCCTCAATGGCAGGCCTCAATGCCTCAGCATTAGCACTGTCTGCTTCTGGTAATCTCACCCCTTGGACCCATGCTACAGACAGAGACAGACTCAGGCCTTTGATACACAAATCAGACACACAGAGCTGAGCCTGATTAACTTCCTCAGACTTCATACAGTCTGGTCAACAACACCTCTGCCCAACTCCTCAGATACACAGACTCAGATACCCCGACTCCTCCTGAGATGTACAGAGCCATAGACACCTCCTCAGATACTCTTAGCCAGACATTGGCTCCTCCTCAGATATACAGACCCAGACCTCCTCAGATAGCCAGACATAGACACCTCCTGAGATACATTTAGCCAGACATTGTCACCTCCTCGGATATACAGAGCCATAGACCCCCTCCTCAGATGTAGAGAGCCAGGCATAGACACCTCCTCAGATTTAGAGAGTCAAAGACACCTCCTCAGTGAAACAGAGCCATAAAAACCTCCTTAGATATGCAGAGCCAGACCTCAACCAAAAGAGCTCTTCCTCAGATATCCAGTGCCTGGTCTATTCGCCTCCTCAAAGCCCAGAGATGGTGAGGGTCAGACCCTGCTTATGCTATGCACCACACACAGCATTTGGATTCAGCTCACCCTGATGCAGGACCTGCTCTTCATATTGGTATGCATGAGCATGTGAGAGAGAAAAAGAGAGAGTGAGAAGGAGAGAGAGAGAAAGAAAGAAAGAGTGCAGTGACCAAAAAAAGAGGGGGGAAACGCAAGATGAGACCCTGGGGAGCAGACGAGACAAGACTAGACATGCTGAATGACAATTTGGTCTGACTGTCAACACTCATCTACATTCAAAGGGTGTATGTGCGTGAGTGTCTGTGCATGCGTGTGTATGTGTGTGTGTTTGTGTATGTGTGCAAGCGTGTGACACTGGCAGCTCGTGGGCAGCCTCAGTCCCGACACATGAAGACCCACTCTGCACAGCTCAGATCAGAGCGGAGCGGAAAGGACAGACTGGAGGATGAAGGTTTCAGGCCTTCATTAGCCTAGCGCTTCTAGCGCCTTTAGCGTCACTGCTGTGCCGCTCCTGCAGTATTTACCCAGGCAGGCTGGCTAATTGAGTTTTAATGTCACTGACTGCTCCTCTGGGCACCCTGGCCGAGGTGTAAGGGCCTTTCAAAAGGGCAGACGCCCAGAATGGGGTGAGCCAGAGAGGCTTGGAATCCCAACATGCCCCCAAGAGACACAACATATACTGCTGGAACTCCAGACACTGTGGACTCAAAGGCCAGAAAAACAGGGCAACCTTTCTCCCTTCCATCTCCCTCTCTTAACCCTCTTTCTTTTGGTTTATCTATCTATCTATCTATCTATCTATCATAATCCTTCTTATTTACTTTATAAATGATCTCTCTCTCTCTCTCCATCGTCACTGTTTATATTACTTACAATCTCCAACTCTTCATTGCGTCCAACCCAGCAGCTTTAAAAGCTTGGCAGCTAGTCCCCTCTGACACAGACTCTGGCCCTAAACCGAGTGAACTGAACCAGATCTCCACGGAAACAGATCTGTGAGGTCTTGCTGGGGGGAAGGAGGTGTTTACGGAGTGTCAGCTGCACGCTCTGCGGCACACGACCAAACACACACTGTCAACAAGAGGCCCTCAGCAGCAGAGCGGATGCATAAGTCACGGCGGACGCCAAATATAGACAAGCACGATGGCGGACGAACATGAGGAGCCAGGGAAGCGGCTAAGCGGCAACTAGCAGCACCGCGGAGATACGCTCGCGCTGACGTGACCTGACAGGCGCTGTGAAGCTCAAGCGTTCCCCGCTTCTCGCATCAGATTAGATATGGATCAAAAGTCCACGTGCAATTGACTGGAATGATTTATTTTGTTTACTTTTTTCCTCCTTCTGTGCTGCATGGGTGATATGGAATGGTTGATGTGAATTGATGGAAAGAGAGTGATGTAAAGTAGGTCTGAGAGAGAGAGAGAGAGAGAGACAGAGAGACAGAGACTTGAGGAGAGACCAGGCTGTGTGTGTGTGTGGGGGGGGGCATGTTTGCGTGTGTATGTGTGTGTTTGTGTGTGTTTGCTTGTGTATGTGTGTGTGTGTGAGTGTGTGTGTTTGTGTGTGTGTGTTGGCATGTGTATGAGTGTGTTTGTGTGTGTCTGTTTGTGTGTGTGTGTGTGTGTGTGTGTGTGTGTGTGTGTGTGTGCATGTCAGGCCTATGTGCTCTGATTACAGCATGCCATGAGACACAGAGGGATTAGTATGTAAAGCAGGCCACCGCCGAGCGCTGTTGTTGTTCGCTGGAGTTCATTAGAAGCTCACTTGACTCGAAATTACATTTCAAGTCCATCCCTCTCTCACGCCAAGCAGATAGACGCCAGCAGTGAGAGGAAAGTCTCCATGAGACTCACTCAACCAAGCAGCAGATAAACCACCATAATCATTCATTCCCAAAAAAGCTAGACGGACTAATTAACAACGCCAAGTCAAGCGGAAACTTTGTATTCCTTCCAAACGAGCATAATTGCATTGATGTGCAGTCTGCAGGTTAAAGACTGGCTACTGGCATAGTATCTGCCTCAATGAAAGAGAAACAAAGACATAAATCATCCAGGGATTTGTCTGCCGCTCCGGCTAAGAACGTCAGTCTTCTTCAGTGATACGGATAAAACTGCTACTTAGGCCCTTTTAACTTGCAGAGAGGTTGTAATTTTTCCTGTTTCACTGCGATTCCAGGACAGAAACAGGAACATGAAATATGACGTGGGCCTCAAATTATGTATGAAAAGTGTTTTTAAATGTGTCCTTATGAAAAAGACAGCAGCAGGGGCATCCACTTTGTGTTTAACATAATTACCACACTCATCAAATAAATGACTCACAGTAACAGTAAAACAGTAGCGGTTATGCTAACTGGGAAGCTCACCGTCAGCCTTAGAGAGAGGAGAGTAGACATGAGGCAATAAAAGAGTGTTCCACTGACTGAGGTTAAATGGCAGTGGGAAAAAATGAACTGATATGAGCTGATTCCATCTCTAGAGAGGATAACCCATTTCACCCCTAGCCCAACACACACACACACCACACACACACACACACACACACACACACACACACACTTGCTATCTGGCTCCCTCTCTATTGCTTTCTTTTTTCCTCTGGCTAATCTCCACCTTTGGACGTCCATCTCCAGTGAGGCAGTCGAGTGAGAAAGAGAGAGAAATTGAGAGAGAGAGAGAGATAGTGAGAGAGAGAGAGGGACAGAGAAAGAGAGGGAGAGTTTCACGGCGCATCAGATTTTGCTCTCTCTGGCTCGTTGAGGCCTCTTGGCTGGTCGGGGCCAGATGATTATATCGTCGTGCGGCTCATCAGCCGCATGACCCACTGCCAGCCAGTGTGGCTCTCCACGAGGAGAGCTCGCTCCACGAGTGGCTTTAATGCGAGCACGATGGCACAGCCATGAGTGCGTTTAACACGAGCGCGATGGAGCTGGCGACCCTTGACCCCGCACTCATGAGGGGCCCATCTCGCCATTCTATTAGTCACTCTCCAGTGTTCGCAAATTGAAACAGAGCCAGAGGAGACACAACAGATGAGCACTCCACTCTTACAGCTGAGAGAGCGAGAGAGAGAGAGAGAGAGAGAGAAACAAAGAGAGAATAAGTGATGGAAAGGAAGAAAGTGATGAAGAAGAACAAAAGGCACAGTAAAGAGGGAGGGATAGAGAACAAGAAAAAGAGAGGGAGCGAGAGAGGTGGAAGAAAAGAACAAATTAGAGAGGAGAGAGGCTGGTAAATGTGCAGGTGGTTTGCTAAGGTGCCTCCCTGGAGATGTAGAGGAGGCATGATCACAGGGGAGGCCCAGGTAATGAGATTGATCTGAGGATCCACTCAAGCCAGTGCTGCACCCATGCATTAACTTTGAGAGGAGGGCACCCAGAGCTCTCAACCTCCATACTAATCTAGTCATCCATACTCATCAAGGCCATGGACTAGAGTCTCTGTCAAGGATTACATTCACTGTGACGAGTCCCTTCATGTAGCACAACCTTTATTTTGGCTCAAGAAGCTGGCTCACTTCCTCCTCAGTCACCTCCCCTCGGGCCACAGCTTCTGAATCAGCAAGACACACCAAACCCGACAACCACCAGGCACCACTACAGCTTTTTGCAAAGGCCATAACACGATAACAGATTGCAATGATCACCCAGCTTTCTCTCGTATTTATTGAGTCCCATTTATTGTTGTCCTTTTAGTATTTATCATTTACTTTTTTGGTAAAACTTTATAATAGATACTCACTATGAAGTATTAATTATTATTTTTTTATTATTATTATTATTATTATGCATTTGGTATCTCTAAGTTAATGCTTTGTTTATCATTTGATAAATATTGGTCATTAGTAAATGATCTCTAAAAATATTCATGAAGATTTTGATAAAGAATAAACTGAAATGTACTGTGCTGATCCCCGAGTCAAATTCCTGAGTACATTATACATTTGGCAAGTGAAGCAACGCCTGAATTCTGATTGAATGCAGGAGGAGCTCCCCTGTCTTTGTCACACATGTGAGTCTGCAGCAATAAAAAAAAAAAACTTTCCCACCAGATGCTCATCTGATGACGCAAGATCGAAGTTTCACCAACGTTTTTCCAGAATGGACAAAAAAACCACTGCTTCACCATGGAATTATTAAGTCAGAACACAGCGCACCTGGGCTTGTTCGTGGTTTCTCCCGTCCACTCATGGCAAAGGAATTTGCCATGAAAACAATGACACATGCAAAAGCTAACCCGCCTTCCCCCAACTACCACCACCTTTGCTGTGCTGCACCGCATTGCACCGCAGCGGGGATCTGAGGGAATTTGGGCCAGAGGGTCCAGATTGTTTTTTTTTTGTTTTTTTTTAATGAAAACGACCCTGGGGTCCGGTGGCCGATCTTTTCAATCAAAAGATAAGCCCTGGGAGGAAGTGCAAATATTGCATAAACATGGCCGAGGAAACCAGCCTCACTTGAGGAGCAGCTTTTCCCTCGATGCTTCCATTTGCCTGGGTGCTCTGTGTTTGGGTCAGAGAAAGACTGGCTAAAGCACCCCCAATGATGTATTGACTCTACTCTGATGTGTTCACACACACACACACACACACACACACACACCTTTCTCATAGCATCAAGTACACTGCAGACAGACTTAAATACAGCGCACACACACACACACTAAGTACACAGACTGATATAACTGCACACACAGAGAGAGTGAGTGAGTGAGTGAGAGAAAGAGAGAGAGAGAAACAAAAGAAAAGGCAGGCAAACACTCATGGCATCCATATTCAGGAGCCTGAACTGCCCAGCTACCACCACTCCCTTAAAAACCAGGCAATAGAAATCCTAACAATGTAGTCATCCAGAAACGCATTTCCTACAGGGAGCTCAACAACTTGGCCTCACACTGGGATGTACTGTTCTCCCCAGGGCTGCTAGACAGACAAATTTTGTATGGATTTATATACAAAGTGCCTTGTTTAACACAATGAATATTTAATCAAGCCGAACATGGTAAAGCAATTTCTCTGAGGTAATTGAATGCAGACGTTTCCTGACTGAAATTGCGAGCGAGCAAACGCTTGAAACCTGGGGGAGGCTGGGGAGGCTGGCCAGGCTTGGCGGCTGTTTCTCCTGCTGACGTTTGTTGTTGAAATTAAGTTATTTTGCTCTCCTGGACACTCAAAAGCTGACCTCCAATTGCACCCTCTGGAAAACAAAATCTCTCAAATAGCCTAACCAAATGCAGGAGACTGATGTCAGGAATAATCCTTGAGAATATTGGCATCGCTATGTTACCTTCCATGGAGCTTTAATGAATGTGCCATGTCACAACCTTTCCTATTAGCCATGGATTGGCCTGCCATGGCAACAGAAAACACTCAATTACCTCACAATAGACCCTCTTAACAGAGAACCACTACTGCAAAAGGCCATAGTGATCACTTGGTTCTCCCCAGTGACAAAAGTTAGACGAGTACAATTTATCTTATCTCTTTCCACCATGTTGTGCTCACCAAATCTTTTGTGTTTTGTTTTGCCCATATCCCCATTGTCCAGGTTCCTCAACTCTGGGCACATTGAAAAAAAAAAAAAAAAAAAAAAAAGGATGTTTCCCTAAATCTGCCTTCACTTATTTACATAAACACGAATGTCACATCATAACACAGTCTCTTCTTTTGGACAGGCATGTGATATTTAGAGTTTTGCTTTGACACAGATTTCCCCTGAATGGGTTGTGTGTGTCACATGGTAAACATCACTGGGGTGGTGCAAGTGTGTTATTAGGCAGTCACTCCCACTGCCAAGCGCAACAATGTATCCAGCCTGACATGCATGACAAGATAAGCTAAACCAGATATGGTTGATATTACGATCTAAAGAATCAAAGCTTAAAACCAAACAATAGGCAGTCATCAAAGTCACAAAAACATTCCACAGGGTGGCTGCAGCGTACAAACGTTTAGGTCGACTTCATAATTCCAAGCGAGGGACTACAAGAAACTCGTCTGACGAGATGTCCTGTAAAGGTTATCAAAATACGCTTGCTTGCGATAATCATGCAACATGCACAACAGGAGACAAACCAACATGAAATGGATGACAAGATGAGCGTCATGGTTACAATGGTTACTGGTTTCACAGGTTATACAAACTTACACATAACCTGAGAACAGCAGTAGGCTAATTAAATGAAAAATATTAGAAAGGGAAGCTTTCTTAAAGGCAATACAATTCTAAATATTAAAATATTGAATTGTGTCCATGTCCATGTTACATAGGCCTACATGAAAATAGTTTTCAGTGTCCCTTCAGATTTGCATTGTGAAAGACTGGGATATGTAGCCTGGGACTGACTTAGAGAAGCCAACACAGCTTAAGCAGAAAAGACCTGAATACCTAAATACTCCAATAAAGGAGTGTCTGATTGGATTGAAGTAAAATGGTTAATTAGTCAAATTAATATCAACGACATCCAAAAACATCTGTAAGTTTCTAAAAGGTTTTATTTTTTTTTGGTGCATACATCAGCAGCTTAATTGAGTTTGCCTTCATAAAAGGCAGAGGAAACACCTCCGTTCAGTAACAGCAGGGAACCAATCTTTATCAGAATTAATCAGCACATTTGCCAGGCCTTATGTTCACAATTACGCTAAAGAGACAGCCACAAAACACTGTCTGTTGCATGACAAGTACTTGAGTGACACATGCTGGCTTTAACAGCCACACTCTCTTATGCACTGCTGCCATCTACTGCTAAAATAGTATCACTACAAGTGCAAAGATCCTGGCAGACATTTTAGCATTAAACTGATTAAGGATACTGCTGAAATAAAGAATACAAATAATTATACTATTGCATTTTTATGCATTTGGAATCATCACATACCAATGTGTTTTGTAACAGTAAGAAACCCCAAGAGACAAGACACACCACACGTCTGCATGAGGCATTTATTAACAAAGCATATGAAGGAAGACTTACAGCTCAGTTTCACTTTTTTTTTTAAAGCAAGTATATATATAAAATTTCACAATGTAGAAAAAGGTACAAAATGCTAAAGTCAAAACTAAAGCCCTTGCAGAAAGACAACAGCTTAAGCAAAATAATATAAATCCAACCTGCACATGTGGATTCTTGAACCAGTCCAACGGCAGTAAAGACAAAAACTGTTATCGATTGAGAATTCTACAGTGCCTCTCCACATTAACAGTCTAGAACTAGAACATGTCATTTTCATTTCTTTACTTTTTCTTTTTTTTTTCCAAACTTACCATCATGATACATTAACTGAGCACTCTACTGTGTGACTATAAAATGCATTCCAACACAGACTTTGGTGAATGGACTATATACAGATTTTAAAAAGATAAATAGTATAAAGTGAATCTGCTATTGCACAAACAAGCGTGAGGTTCCAGGGCAGAAATCAAAACATGTTGATGTGCAGAATCTGGGCAGCTCTTCTAGGGCTTTCTCCGTCTAAAATAAACACAAACACAAACATGTAAACACCACAAGTTTACACCTAACTCACTTAACTAGGACTGAACTGAAAGGTGTTAAACACATTTTGCCCAAAAATATTTTGCATAATTTTACACGTCTAAAATCTCCTTCATAATTTCCTAATAATCTAGAGAAATTCCAAGACCCAGTGCTTCTACACTCATTCCATCGCTCACAGTCATGGCCACACGACCACAGCACTGCCTCTTACTTGGTGTATCCATGGTGTTGATAGCCCGGTCCCAGGTTGGATCCAGCCCTCATCTCTACAGCCACTGAGCACTGTGGAGGAGAAGGAAGGTCAGTGCCGATAACAAGCGCAATTTTGAATTAATTCAGTTTCCTTTTCACCGCCTCACTAATTAAGATCCTGCAAGTGTAATAACTGTGACATCAGCGCTACCGAGAGCGCCCACACTCAGCCCGTTATGAGCCATTTAATCAAAATGACTACGAAGCTAGAAAATTACCCTAAAAACATTGCCTGGTGTGCCTTTAAGTGATAAACCTGGGTAAGTTAGTAGCTAGTATAAGTGTCAAACTTCCTATGAGTAACCTGCTTGCTTTGTTTTCGTTTCGGATGAGGATTCCAAGTTCTTCTATTATCAGGTTTGCCACTTACACACCTACTTAGAAATACCCATCGTCACACATGAAATTAACACCCAGTCATGCCAAGGTCTTACTCTGTTCTCCACATCAGTCCAGCCGCCCTCCACATTCTCATCACCCTGGGGTGGGTGGTTCTCAGAAGACCTCCTCTTCCGGCTACAAGGGAAACACAGAGCATAAATTATTATTTTTTAATCCCATCATAACAGGTTTGTAAATACCTTAGTAAAATTTACAAGTTTGGTACAGTTGAACCAATTATTAATTTGATTGGACGAGACGCATTCTACACATCAGGAGCAGGGATATTCCAGGACATCCCAGCCTAAGGTCAGGGCAACACCGAATACGTTTCTGAAGCGCTCAAGTCAGTCAAAATACATATAAAAGACTGGTCTATTTCTTCAGAATGTTCGCTGTGCTGCTGCGCCTGGTGTAGCCAGTTCCATTGATTATAGAGGAAGCTAATTGTTATGGCAGAAGCGTCCTTAACTTAACGCATCCAGTGTAGCCTCCCTGTTAAACCAGAACCATGGTAATATCCGCTACCAACACCCACTCCTACTAGTGCTACACTGCTTGATTGCTTGGGAAAGTCACCTGGGTGCTGTGGGATTCTCCTGCTTCAGAGTCTCAATGTCTGTGAACTGCACAGCCTGGCCACCACTTCTGGTTTTGAACACCTCCCCCTAGAGACAAACAGAGGAATAACACCCAACTTAGCATTTTTGCTGGTTGTGTCTCAAAGGACGTTCAAAGGACACATCTTTTCCATCACCACCACGTTTGTCGTATACAAAGTATATGGAGACAAGCAGACAATACGGGAGAGTGAGTTCCTGTACCTTGATGAGTTTGGTCTGGATCTCACCATCGGAGGCCACCTCCTGATGCGTGAGCACATATTTATCAGCCTTGGAGAGGGCCTTCTCACTGGGGGTTGACACCTTGATGGCATTGGGCAGGTTAGGCTGCAGCACTGTGTCCAGATCCACGTTGGTGACGGGCTTGTGGTCCACCCAGCGCTCGTTACCAGCCGAGTGGGACCGCCGGTGATGTGGACGCACTGGGGCACCCGTCTATAACACACACACACACACACACACACACACATCAATAAATCAGCTGGACAGGGCAAAGATTATGGGAGTCATGCCTTTGAATTAGTAGGATGCATATATCAAAGCTGCAAGTCACATAAAAGCGTCAAACTTGCATCTACTTTGCAATACAAGGCAAAAAGAGAAAGAAAAACAAACAAAGCCATTTTCACATTCTAAAAAAAACAAACAAAAAAAAAAAAAAAACACATGCAACACATGCAGACACTAAAGCATTTAAGACATGCAACATGTTAGAACAATTGCCAATGTGAGGGATGAGGATGAGATGGTTTTGTAGATGGTCAGGATGAGCAGTTAAAAAATTTATTGAAGTGCATAGCAACAGGATTTTTTTTTTCTTTACATCAGGAGGACAAACACAGCATTCGCATGTCCAGTCATAATATGACAGAAACTACCCAAAAAAAAAAAAAAATCAAAATCAAAAACCAAACCTCTACTGTTAGTACCTACAGCCATGTCAAAGCTCTATCTACATCTCTACAGCTAATCTTACTCCTATCACTGACCCTGGACCCTGCCATCTCCTCTATGCCTAGATCGTCTGGCTGCTGCTGGTACTGGGGCACCTCCCACTCTCGCGGGCCCTGCCACTGCCTGCCTCTCCGCCTGTCTAGGCTCCCTGGCGCTCTGCTGGGCGGGGGCGACCGGCTACCCTGCCTGCTGCCGGTCTGGGGAACCCGCTGCTCCCATTCCGAGATGCAGGAGGCCACTGACACCCCACTGGCTACCGGGGACAGGGGTGCCCCAGACCCCCCAAACCACTCGGCCTTGGCCGCCTTTGGGGCTGGGTCGTAGGTGAAGGCAGCAGGGGGGTGTTGCTGCAGACACTGCTGGGGGAGAGTGTAGGAAGACTGCAGAGGACAGTCGGATTAGAACACACAAATTGCATACACACACACACACGAAAACACACCATTTAGTAGAACTGCAAACAGGGACAGCAATGGGGCAAAAAAAAGGTCCTCCATAAGCACACAAACAGTTTTAAAAAGCTATACAAAAGGTGATTATATTTATATATCTATATATACACAAGAGTACTGTGATCTTTTTAAAAGGGAGTCACTTAGTGTAATACACAAGTAACGCACACAGGTCTGTGTGGCACCAGTTCACAGATCAGTTCTGTAGTGCGAGTTTCTGCTGGTGGAGGGGAGATGCATGCTTTAAAAGGCAGGCATGCATGTCGTGGAGAGAGAGAGGGGGTGATTAGGAGGAGGATGAACAGTTGGAGGGAGGGGTAGCGAGCGGATGAGCTAGAAGCGCATGTCAAAGTGACGTACGGGCACAGGGGACGGGGAGGCCGAGCGCTTGGCGGGCAGGCGGTCCTTCTCTCGCGAGGGCCGCTGTGGTTTCTCAGGGACACGCGGGGCCGTGTTCTCTGCCCGCTCCACTTTGCACTCGGTCACGATGGCCTTGAGCTGCTTCAGCTTCTCGTCCTTCACCCACAGCTTGTTCTGCATCTCCAGCTGCTTGGCGTTCACGCGCCTCTCCTGAGGGACACCACAGACACAAGACAACCATCAGAACAGCCATCCCAATGCTCCTTTAACACAGACTCTTAGTACATTCCTTCATACCACTTTCAGAAAATTTTATACATAATGCAGACCAGCAATACCAATTTTGAATTATACTCAGTAGTTAGTTGCCAACAATTGCCTTCAAGAAATGCAGCCCTGAACACTAGCCACGTTTACAGGGACATTAATCGAAATAGAACCAGAATAATGGCACCGGACAACTATGGGAGCACGGAATGGTGATAGCTGCCAAGGTAACAACAGTTTTCTGAGACAACGGACTACGTTTACATGCTCTTTAGTATCCCGAACATTTACAAGATAAATACTAATATTCCGGTTACTGATTATAGTGTTCTCACCAAGGATTTTAAAGAGCCTAAAGAGAGGATTCTAATCTCACGTCACACTCTAGACTCTTTCTCCACAACCGTCAGAAATCAGGATAAGGTGTTTAAATGCTACAGTATCCCGGTTTCTTTCGGAGTACTCCACCTAGCATATTCCGATTTGTCATAAACCCGGGATAAGGGCTTTTTCGGGATGCTGAATTTGGGAAAAGGTGTTCACATGCACAAACGCAAAGCCGGGATACTTAATATCAAACTGACTACGTTTACATGCACTTAAGTTGATTACCATTTTGAGGTGATTTTAAAAAGAGGCTAAATGTGCACCTCCGTCACATTACCACTAATGTCTGATTGGAATAGAATGTTACTGCATGTTAACAGTAGAGATCAGAATCAGAATAGTTTATTCGGAATGTCAGAAAATCTGTCTGAAAAATCTGAAAAATGTAAACGGAAGTAATGGGTCATGTGGCTGGTAACTTCACGCTTTCCAAGATCCATTCTGAGAACATTACATAGCTCTCTAGAATCTTTACTCTTGAAGTTACTCAAACAAGGTGGTTGATTCTTAAGTCAGTTATCCACTAAATGGCATCAACTCGCCTCGAGTGGCATCAACTCGCCTCGCCTCAACTCTAGTTTTGATTACAGATGTCTCGTTTTTCCACTGCATAAAAGTATCCGTTGAATGTAATTGGTTACTATAGCGATGCTGACGTAAACAACCTCAGGTGAGCTGAGCTGATACCAGGCAGCGGAAAAACACCATTAGCCAGCCTAGGTCTGGACAGAGACAGAGACCCAGAGACCGACCGCTCAGCAGTACTCACACATTCCTTCTCCCACTGCAGCTTGGTGTCCTGGACCATGCCCTGCATCCGGGCCTCCATCCGCTTCTTCTCAGACACCTCCCTCTGCAGCCGGTGGTCGCGGCTGTCTAGCTCATGCTGCAGAGAGCGCTTGTCCTCCTCGTAGATGTTGGTCGTCTTCTGCAGGATGTCAATCTGAAAGCACAATGTGTGGAACAAACCAATCGAATAAGAGAATAAAGACCCCAGAAGGAGCACATGAGGCCTGGGCAGGTCTACAGAATGCCTCTTGCCTTTAAAGAGAATTAAAAAACCCCAGAACGAGCACGTAAGGTCTGCGGGATACCCCTTACCTTGTACTCCAGCATCTTGGACTTCTTCTCCAGGCGATCAATCTCACTCTTCTGATCATGGATGACCTTGTCCTTCTCCCCCAGTTTGCCTTGCTGCTGGTGGATGTAGTTCTCTTTGGACATGAGGCTGCCATCCATCTCCTGCAGCATGGACTTCAGCATGTTGGCTGACAAGAGAGATTTTTTTTTTATAAACATGGCGTTGAATTTGACAAGTGTTTTAGATCAGAACAGGGTTCCTGCACATCTTCCATTTCAAAATTCCATACTTTTTCCATACTCAAATTTCAATGATTTGCAGTAAACTTTTCCGACCATGTTTGACCAAAAAGGGTCTCCAGTCTAAACAAAAGCCGACGGTCGGATGTCTGATGTGCGTTGGGCCCATCGTTTGTGTCTTTGGTTTGCTTGTTTACGGTCTATTGAGTCAGCAATAGAGCCTTTGGCAACAATAACCGTCAGTGGCACTGTGTCAAGTTCTCTGAAGTCTGCTTGGCTTGCGAGCACTATTAGTTTAGACATAAGAAACGCCAATCATGGACTGACTTAACACGTTGCTTAGGCCATATTCATGAATATAGTGTATGCCCTGCTATATAGCAGTGGACTATGGCTAGGAAGGGACACTGAAATAGTGTGTGCATACATGGCCGACTTTAGAGAACTGACCACGAAACTGACTGACTGACAATACTGAGAAGCCGCTGTCCAAGGTCTGCCAATATTGGTAGAGTTGTGCATGCTTCTCAAATCTGTCATGCTCATCGACGAGCCAGACACCAAGACATCTGACCGTTGGACTACTGTGCGCTCACTACATTCTCATTTTGCCTTTTAAGATAATACCCAAACAGACTTTAAATTCAGGAACTTGTGAGGTCTCAGAAACAGATCTAGTGTAGGCCTCAAAAATCACCTCAGATCTATCTATTGGTTGCAGTAATGGGGGTTCTGACATCTAGTGTGTATTCCAATTTAATTCAATTTTATTTATACAGCGCCTTTTGCAATAGTATCGTCTCATGGTGCTTTACAGAAGGAGCACCCAAGAGCAACAGGGGCAAGAATGTGTATTTCTTCAGAACTCTTGTAATACCTAAGCATGAAAAAAAACAATCAAACTACTTTTTTTCACAATTATCTACGGAGGCTACTGTTGCTTTAAGAGAGAACAGAAGAGCAACAATAATCCAATGATGGCTTCAATAGTCTGGAAACACAAATGTTTTTCCATATCCTCTTACCTATTTTCCATACATATCAAGTCCTGGAAAACACTAAAATCGTATTCCATACTTTTCCAGACAGCGTAGGAACTCTTAGGTTAAGTTAGGAACCAGGGGCTGTACAGTTAATTAGCCATATGATAACCTCTACAGTTGTGTTGGGTACATGGCAATGAGCCCCAATGGAAAGGTCTGAAGGATGAATAGATGAGTGCGTGCCCATGAGCCTCACCGGTCTTGTTGTACTCCTCGATCATGGCCTGCCTCATCCTGTGCCTCCTCTCCAGCGCCTCAATGAGGCGGGGCAGCGTCTGGTCATCATAGGGGTCGCTGATCTCACAGGGGGGCAGAGGAGGGAAGCTCTGCAGCAGCTGGTTAAGGGCTGCTGGGATCTCTGATGGCACAATAAAACACAGTGTTAATGTGCACAACACACAAGATGCAATGTGCACACACGTACACACACACTTTATTTTGCTGCCGCTTCAAAGAATAATATGTACCTTTTTTCAGTAAAGAAGTAATAAAAGCATCTGTCAAGTACCATGAAAACCTTACACTGACTGTGCTAAGCAAAAATATTTGCCATCACAAACAAACACTGATCTATGTGTACACACGCCCAATATCCCAAATCTATGAATTTATTGACGTGCAACATGTTTGCTTCTAACTTTAATGTATGCAGAGTCTATATATATAAAAAAAAAAAAAAAAAAAAAAAAAAAGGGGCAACACTTTATATTAGCACACACAGATCCGCCATTAACAAGCTGCTTATTAACTTGCAAAATTAATAATATTCTAGCCATTTGTTAGGCACTACAAACCACATATTAATACCTTATTCTGCATGACTTTATTGTACCCATAATAGACCACTAACTCAGAATATTTCCAATATTAACTCCTAATTACTGTTTATTTGCAGATAGTAAGTTAGCTGTTGTATATGAATTATGATTTTAATATGCTTTGGTTAGTGTGGGGCTTATAGGACGGTAGCACAACAGGAGCAGTTATTCTCCTTCAGTAACACTGAGAAAAGATGGTCTATTCATAGGAACAAAAACCCAAAGCTACAAGTTCTAATCTTGTCCAAGTAAGTCCCAATTACATTTTTTTGATTTAGAATACCTGTTCCTGTTGCACTAGCACCTTATAAGCCCCGTACTGAGCAAAGCATATTAATATCATAATTAATAAACAACTAACTTACTTTCATTAAGCTGTAATTAAGAAGTAATACTGCCAAATTTCTTAATGGTCTACTATGGGTAGAATAAGGTCATGCAGAATATGGTATTAATAAGTGATGTGTAATGACTAACAAATGACTAGTAGGTTATTACCTCGCATGTTAATAAACAGCTTGTTAATGGCAGATCTGTATGTGCCAATATAAAGTATTACCAAAAAAAGCTACAACCTCTTTAGCCTATACTTTACAGCATTGTGTTCTGGGCAGAGTGCGTACCTGAGTCCACAGGGCCTCCGCGCTCCTCCAGGCGCCGGCTCAGCTCGTCCTTGAAGGCCTGATTCCGCTGACGCCTGCCTGGTGCGAAGCCACAGATGGGCCGGTCCACCGGACGTGCCACCTCCACCTCCTGGGTCATCTCCGCAAAGCGCATGACCAGCTACACACACACACACACACAAAATTAGACAACAGGCCTCACAAGGCCAAAGAAGTGAAAGTGATCAGTAGGAAGGTGAGGAGGACGATGTGTCATACCAGTGTCTCCTCATAGTCATCAGCCTTTGGGTTGACGCACACAATCATTCGGACTTTGCCCTCGCCATCAAAGTAGTTCTTGAAGAAGTGAGTCACTTTGGAGTCTCTGTACGGCACCATCTTAGGAGGATGAAGACAACCAGATTAATAAGGGCAAGCAGTTGAGGGAGAAAAAGCGATAGAATAAAACCTTTGCCTAAATACAAACACACCAACCTTGTTTGTGCCACACATCTGATTCTCCCTGAGAACCTCAATACATGTCCGCAACGTCATCAGGGACTGGTTGATGTTGCCTGTTGGGGGATAAAACCAGTGCTTGAGTTGAGAGTTCAAGGCCACAGTCCATCCTACCGCATCACTTCACAGTTCTCATCAGCACCCCCCCGCCCCCTTCAAACCGCACTTCAGCCCAAGCAGGGGTCCATTTCCCAAAAACATACTAGCTAACTAACTTGTTGGCAGCAATGCAATTGCCCACTGCCAACCAACTAAGTTTCTAACAGGACAGCTATAACTATATATTAGTTTTACTGTGTTAATGGGAAACGTTTGCCAGAGAGGGGCATTACCAGCTTCCCTGAGGCGACTCCCCTCTGCTCGAGTCCTGCTGGTCCTTTCACTACCAGCAAGGTCCACCAGACACAGCTGGCCCACAGTCACCTGGTTCTTATCCTGTCAGAACACATGGAACAGGTTAGAACATAGAACACCACTACAAACCAAACAACGCAGTAACACCAAGACAAAGAAATGAGGGGTGTTCAAATGAGCGAACAAAGGTAAAAGGTCAGGACCATTTGCCGTTTTTCCATCGACTCTTCTCCACTAATGTTTGCGTAAATCCACAAATAATCAGAGGAGGCTGTTCTCAGTACATAGATCGTATCAATGGTAAAACAAAGAACAATGCATGACCGTTCATTTTGTTACTATGCGTATATCTCAACAGCTACTGGAATGTTAAAACGGAAGCCCTGTGGGCAGAATTGATCAAACCCTCTTGAAACGTTCTGTATCAATCAATCCCAAGGGGCAGTTCTCTGTATACATTCATGCATCAGGCAAGGTCAGCCAAGGTCATTAGTCAATCAATCCCAAGGAACAGTTCTCAGCATACATTCATGCGTCAGGCAAGGTCAGCCAAGGTCATTAGTCAGATTCACCTGGAGGACATTGTCGCCATCAGCATCCAGAGGAGCCTGGGCCAGCTTAACAATGAACACACTGTGGGACCGACTGGACTCGCGGTTCAGCTGAGTGTTGGCAATCCTGCGCTTCTTCTGACCTGGGAACGTCACAGGAACATTACAATAACCACTCTAACAGACTGAGAAGACTTAATGCAGATGCAGCAAAGAGTTAGCGAGCGCCACCCACCTTTCCAAAAGACGTCAAACGCCTCATCAGTGGACTTTACCTCCACCTCTGTGCACCCGGCCACATACATGTTGTGGTTCTGATCTTCACGCAGGATTTTAGACTGCGGTGGTCTAAAAACAAGAATGAGTGAGAATGAGCCACAGACAAAAAACACACAGGTCTGTATCAAAGATTCATTTCAAAGAGAGAATTTTTCAGTGTCCTGATTAGGTTTAATTGATTCCCAGCTCAACACACAGCCTTTACGGACAGACAAGCCAGAGCAGAGACGGCAAGCAGACATACAGTTGCAGCAGTAGGGGACACAAGCACAAACGCAAAGCAATGGGACACACGGCGAAGTGCATCACAAAGAAGCACACAGGGGCAGGAGAAGCAGCAGACATAGCAGTAGCAGCTTAGCACACGTGGGTATTTTAAGTTAGAGCGCCATCTACGGGTGTGGGGGTGGATGGGCAGCCACTGGCCACGTACATAAACTCAGTGTTCCCCCGGAGAGGAGTGCCTCCACTGTTCCACCTAGCGAAGGAACACACACATTTTATCTGTATGGCTACACTACTAAGGACAAGGACACAGACTGACTGGCTGGCTGTAGGGATACAAGACCCAAAAGCAGCCATTTTATAAACTCTGCAGCTTCTGATACAGTTTAAAATTTGCTTCCTTCAATAAAGCTGCCTCAGAACTCAAATATCTTTTGCTCTTTTTAAGACATTACTTGGCTACTTTTACACCAAACAAAATAGTTGTTCACACATTCAATCCAACAATGCAGTAGCAACTAATTATTGAGAATTAATATTAAGGCATTTTTCATCACATTGTACCATTACTACAACTGTACCGTTATTAATGACAATGCATTTAATGTGTGAACAATATTTTTTTGCAAACAATTAAAATTTAGAGGACTATGAAAACAGTCACAATCAACAAATGAGAGGAAGAATGTATATTGAACTACACATCGACTTTACCAAGACACCCCTCAATCCTTACTTGACTTTTAAAGGGTCAACAGGTGTCTCTTCCAGAAGGTCATAGATGTAGTTGTTGTAAATCTCAATGTAGGACACAAACACACTGTAGCTGCTGTCCTCATCCACGCCCTCTGCCTTGCAGGCTTCGTCTGGTCGGATCATGTCCGCAAACTCGGGGTCGAGCCTCTGCCTGCAGTTCCAAACAGCACACATCATTTTGTTTAATTCCAATGACATCATAAGACTCTGGTGTTGTGTGCATGTTGAATTGTGGAATGTCTTTGAAATCTTTGCACCAACACATATTAAGGTTTCTCCCTCCCGCGATTTGTTCCCTACCTGCCGCTTTAACAAACAGATTTAAAGAAGCATGTTTTGTTACAAAACATTCCCACTCCCCCGAAAAAAAACACATACCGTGCGGATGGAGTTTTGGGAACGTTCTGCTGACTGTCCCGCTTTTGCCTCTCCAGAAGAGCATCGACCTGGTTCTGTATCTCCATGCCGTTCTTATCATCAGGCTTGAAAACCTGGACACAGACAGACAGCACACAAGGTAAGACCCAGCAGCCAACAATAACCAAATGGGCTTCAAGAGGCACTTGAATATAATAAATGAGTTATCCTTCCGTACAAATCTTTTCGCCTGGTATGGACCAATGCTGTTGAAGATCATGTCCAGTGAGCGGGGAAGGAGGCCACCTTGTCCAGCAGAGCCAGTCATGGTGTAGGTCTTACCACTACCAGTGACACCATAGGTGAAAAGCAGACCTGGAAAAATGGAAAACCATGACATGCTGCTGTAACCGATAGACATTTGACGTTATCAAAAGCAGAAACAGGTAGTGGCAGTTTTACTCAATGACTCATAAAAATGCCTACCGTTTTTGCCATGAATGAGATCATCCACAAGTGGTTTGGCAACGTCCTCAAACAGCTCTATCTGAGTCGTTTTAATGCCAAACACTTTCTTGAAGGAATACTGTGTCTGAAACACAATGAAAGGGATTATGATCCTGTAAGGTCAGGAAACAAGCAGCCTACTGTTTGAGTTTCACCGAGGAAGTTCACATGTCAACTAATCTGGCCAAAATAAACAAACCAAGCTACCTCCTTGTACTCCCCATTCCGGTTGGCCTTGAGGCCGTCTGGGGCATGCAGCTGAATAGTGGTGTTGCTGATGACCTCGATACAGCATTCCTCATCATCGGAGCTCAGCGGGCGCACACGACAGTACACCTATTAATCACATCAAGTCCAAGATCATTCTATTAAAAACGTCTGTGATTAATTATCGTATTAAAATGTATTAACATCCATTTAGCTATGAAAGGAATGGTTAGATTTATGATTCTTTTAGATTACACATCTCAAGCACATAAAATCAAAGACCTTTGGTATGACCATTTAGGCAGCATTCCAGGGTTGCCAACATCATCATACCATCAAAATTCATACGCAAGGCAAAGCCAGGCCAAAAAAACAAAACAAAACACACACACACACACACACACACACACACACACACACACGATATAACTCACTCCAACTGGATCCTTCTGATTGTTGTAAGGCTTCCTCGGTGCAGGTCTCCGGGGGGTTTTGCCCTTTCTGTAATGTCAGTATAAAAAAGACAGGTTAGCAGGTGAGCCCGAGAGAGGTAGCTAGCTAAGGGCATTAGTTAACTGCCGTTAGCCAGCAAAACCAGCATCTGAAGGGAAGAGGGGTTACATTGCTCAGCGTTTTCCTTATTCACTAGCTTGGCTTAGCTTAGCTACCAGCTGATGGCTAGCGATAAACAGACGACGAATAAAGTCACCGCAATACTCAGTACACGCTAAATTGCAGCGAACATTATTCTACATCTCCACACGTGACGTATAGGAAATAGAGTTTGCGTTAATTTAGTAATTCATGAACATAAACACTTTCGCCAGTTTACTATGTAGTTGTCCCACACCAGCTTAAGTTAGCGCTGAGGCTAAATGCAGACTTGATATCGGTAGATGAACAAGTCGTAACTAAAGCGTCGGTAAGTCGATAAGTACAACCATTTGTAATGGCATAAATTAACTTGGAGCAATACAAACACTGTTAAAAATGTGCAAAATCATTATTATACTCACGTAGGCCTTAACATGATTGTTGTTTTGGTTCAATTTTGCGTCTGTCTATGCTACTGCGCTCCTCTTTCAAATTCCAAATTCGAACTTTCCCTCCGCCTCCTCGAGACAACGGATTTTTCAAATCACACCAATCAGAAGGCAGAGGAAGTCCTCTTCTTCTTGCTTTATGGTGTTAGGCAGCCATTTTTATAGTGCACCGCCACCTTCTGGAATGGAGTGTGGACCGAGCTGTCATAATAATAATAGTTAAAACACACATTAAACTACATTAATTTAATAATTTGCACTGTAGGTTGTGCCTTTTCAAATGATTCACCTATAGGTCCGAGTGTATTATAGGGCAATCCCACCGAAAACTGTCACATCCATAACGCAAACACAATGCGATGGTATGGTGTGAATGATGAATGAAAAATTTAAACATACAGTCTTCTAGGTTGAAGAAGAAATTTTATGAAACTTTTCGCACAATCATTTGCATCATAAAAATACCATGACATTTTGTTGCCGTTATGGACGTGACAGTTTTCTGTGGAATTGCCCTGTACTAAAAATATTTCAATGTTATTATTTTATTTTATTTTTGATTATTTATCAAAAATTTGCCTTTTTTATATAGTGTTTTTTGTTTTCACTGTGGTTACTGTGGTCTACTACAAATACTACAAAATGAACATAAACATACATACATTTGATTATTTGAATCCTATCTTCTTCTAAATTAAAAGAAGAAAAAAAATGACAAATTAACACAGTTGACAAATAAATATATTTATTTAAATACAGGAAAAGAATCATCTTAACATGTTTCTGCATAGAAAAAAACATAGCTGATTTTATTATCATAGTGCACAAATATAAAAAATTACATATTACTTGAGCTCTCATAATTCTTACATCTTATGTCATTCAGACATATATAGCTAGCTTGATTTAAAAATCTACAAGGCCTCCTGATTATAACATGTCAAATAACAAAAGCTGTTGTCTATTCATTCCGTTTGAGTGACACATTAGGCTGCTTTCACTGACAAAAGTGATTTCCTGTCTCACACCTGTCGAGCTGGCAATCATGTACCATTAAGTTTAACTACTGCTGACAACAAAAGACATTTCTAGGTGACCATGCCTCACCGCTGTTGATAATGTTTGACAACTTGTTGTCTTTGTCCCTGATGTTTGTGGTTGAGAAGAGTGCAAGACAGAATATGTAAATGACGGACAGATTTGCTGCCAGAGACACCAGTGTCACCCCCACAGTGTTGGTGAAGTTAATGGTGGGGGAGAGTGTCAGCTGATGCATGGCCATGTCAAATTCTATGGCTTTAATCTGGACAATGGTGCCAGTGATCGCAAACACATGAAATAGCTGATGACTGTGCCCTGTGAAGGAAAAAAAAACAAGCACAACTAAATTAATTTAATTTGCCCAAATCTATATCTGACTTCCATGCAGTGAGTGACCTAATATTTTTAAAAGTTGCTGGCTTGCCTTCTCCTTCACATGTAAATGGTTGGCTTATAAACCTTATATTATGGACGCCTGCACAAAATCACTTTATGTTGTACTGTAAGTGACTTCTTCTTTTGTGATGTATATTTTTAGTTTCTATGGCTGTGGAAAGGCTATAAGGCCATGTTATGAGGAAGTATTGATCATACCAATGTAGTCAAAACTCCCTGGAGCTAGGCATTCTGGCAGATGAGTGGCAAAGAGGAATCCAGTGAGGAAGGCCAGAGCTATGTGCTGATGATGTACACCATTGGCCTCATTGTTTGTGCAGTCCTCACCAACACAAACAAATAACTGCAGAAATTACAGTGAGTGAGTCAAATACTGAGTCTGTGCTGTCAAATGACAAGATGTGAGCTTGAGATAATGCAACAAACTAAAGCCTTAGCAACACAACAAACTTACTCTGTAAAATAATGGGATGTTGTCGTAAAAATAAGGGTATGCAAAGGCCACAATACGGAGAACCTTAGTCAGTCTTGTACTTTGGTAGTTGGGCAAGCTAAAAATAGAGATGTAAGAGGTAAGACACTTGAGAAAAAAAAGTGTTATAACAAAAGTTCAGTATTATGCTCTGACTGCTACAGGCACTACATAACACAACCTATTGTTATGCTCAAATATTGTAGATGGCTAGGTCAAGGTGAACCATATATTCCCCAGTGTGTTAATTGCAGAAATGATTATAAATGACAATATTGGCATTATTTCAGACAGGAACACCAGCAACACATCCCTTACCCTTTAATTGTGTCGGCATTGTAGTGAAGAAATGGCACACCAAGTCTACAGACGTCAAAAGAAATCAAGGTTTACTCAGAATCACTTCACAGTGACGCCTTTGAGTAAAAAACATTCTGTTTGGCTTGGAGACTAAATGCCTTGTTAATTCATCACCTATAAACTGACACAATTTATTTAAATCTAAGTTTAAAAACTCAGCCTTTTGTTTTGAAGCATGCATACTGTTCAACAATTTAGTTATAACAAAACAAAGATTTTGTGCTTTTGCCAGTGACCACTGACTTTATATGACCCTGAGCCCCAGGTCATAGACATAACAGAAATACATGCTTTGCTTCAGTATCACATTAGTGATAGCTACATCATGACATTTCAGCTGAACCTTTCATCCTTTCATCCACATGTCACAGTGTCAGTCTGACTCTGCATCAGACCTATATTTCAATATTATTGATTAAACTAAAAATGTATCACATAAAACTGAGGTGATGTGGTGCTGACCAAGTACACTGTCTTTTTTGTTGCTGTCTACATGCCTTGTTTAATGTCAGCAGCACTCCCAAGTATGCCAGCTTCTTGTCCACTTACCTGGAGCAGCAGGCCAGACTGGTGCAGATGACTGAGTTAAGGACAGCGATGGGGACATACCAGTGGTGGAATGTGCTGTCCACCCACTTATCAGGGAATGCATATGAGGAGTAGGCTACTGCTGAACCTGAGGAAACACACACACACACACAGACATTTATGGCCCTCTGTGTCTGACACAGACACATGTAGAAACTCTACAGTTTAATAATAATGTCCAGTGTTTGTGTGTGTTCATACCAAGACTGTATAGGCTGATTGCCCCATAGTCAAAGAAGAAGCAGATGTGTCGCGCCTTGACTGACATGCTGCTGAAGGTGTGGGCACAGCTGGAGGCTAGCGGGTACACACAGCAGGATGCCAGGAACACCAGCAGTGGCCAGGAGTACAACCCGCCCTCCCCTGTCTCCATTGCTGAGGCAACCATCAGTAGCTTCCATAGGAAGTACCTAAACAGCCGCCAGAGACAACAACACACAATTCTTCAGTCACAGAGTTGTTATTTTATCAGGCTATTTCACAAATACATGCTAATTAAGGCAACATTGAATATAAAAAGAATATAAAAATTTGAAGAAAAAAAAAGAATTTTGAGACACCTGTGAACCATCTATGCTATTAGAGCATAAGAGCCATACCATGTAGGGATGAAATGTGTCCAGATGTTGAGGGTCTCATTTGTCAGCTGGAAGATGCTGAGAACACAGTCTCTGGCTGAACTGTGGGGATGTCTGTACCCTGACATTATCCCATCCTCCTGAAACACCTGCCATCATACACAGCAAAATCACCAGGGCTGGTAAAAAACTAAATCTTTAAGAAATCATTACACTTCAGCTAAGATAAGTACATCACAGAGAAGTTAGGACTATTTCACTGCACTGTTTCTATTCTATTGTATTCTGTTCTTCTGTTTGTATGGTCTTTTGTTCAGAAGATAGAATAAGCTCTGTAAACTGCTGTCAGAGTATATTAAACACTTAATTGAATGGAATCAAACTCAGAATAATGTTACCTTAACTGAACCCTGTTGATTTTAACGTGCTACAGAGAACACAAAAAAGTGCATAAATGTTTTATGAGAATTCACTACTTAAAACCCCTGATGTGCATCAGCCCATGTTGCCATTAACCCCATCGCCAACTGTGTATTGTTCGGGCATTCAGACTTACTTACTTTGGGGATCTGGTTGATTGTTAAGCCGCGAGGTAGCTTGATGAGATTCAGCATCATGATGTGCTCAGGCTATGGCAGCACAGGTAGGTAGGTAGGCAGGTATGAGAGAAATCACCCACACCAAAGTGTGCCACCCCTCGTCACCACACCTGGTGAGCCCACAGTCAGAGGTCTGCCCCAGGTGTCCAGATCTGTTCAACCAATCAAGAGAAGAGCATTGTCATTTCTAGAGTTATTTTTTTTAAAATAAACACTCAGATGCATACTGTTAAACTAAGCTATGTTAAACATTATCGGACACTAAGTGAATTTATTTTAACATAAACGGGAGGTAGGTGACATACTTACTTTTCCAGACATGTTGGCTATCATTTAAAGATCCTGCACCAGAATAAAGACAAATTACAAACAAAAACACATTACAGACATGGCAAATGCATTTACATGTCAAATATAATTAATATGGGTGTGAGAGGGCATTGTGTTCCACGTAACTCGGCAACTAAGACCTTCATGAATATGGACTACAGTTTCTGTTATAACAACAAGCGTGTTAATGTAAAACTAGACTTACTCCTTCAGCTTTGTTTGCCCAACCCTTCTGTATTCAACTCCAGGGGTCAGTTATTCACTGAGGTATACTGTATAGCTCAGTGGGTGAACGTGGAAAATTACATGATGTTTTGACTGCCAAGTGGTCTCATACTTTCAGGCAACACATAGCCTTATTTAGCCATTTAAAATGAAATGCATGAAGAGATTAATTACTTTATTTTTCTTCTTTATGCACTGGTGTCATGCAGAGCCATATAGTGAAAATAAAGCTTTCCATTTAATCGTCCAAAACATTCTGAGCATAGCTGATAAGTAAAGATGTATTACTTTACAGCACCATATGACAAAGACTCCAGCAAACGATACAGTACACAACAGTATATGCACAACAGAATTAAGGAATTATATTATATAACATTTTAATTCAAATATTTTGTCTTCCATTTTATTATTTATAACTGTTTACAGCCAAACAGGTGGCACTGCCAGTCAACAAGGGAAAATAAGGTGAGTGGTGCCTGCCTCTGATGGGGAAAACTGCTTATCCCATGAAGTGTGGTGCAGTGCACCCCTTGGTGGTTATGGGGGGAGGGTCTCATCAAATATACAAAACAGTATGTTTGGTCAATAACCAGCACATGGAGAAATCAAATTTCTGGAAATCGGATAACCTCAACTTCCTTAGAGGCGTTTTTGTTGCTCAAATAAGACAGAACTTGACTGACAGGTCCTTGGTAACTCTATGGTCGTTACTATAGTTGTCTACTGTTGTTTGACCTGTCTGACCAAGTTTGTCACACGGGAAATACAAAACTTATGACTTAGTTTGTCACCTGAAAGAACCCCTTTAGCTCTGTGATTGTATTGTGAATGTATTTTGGACATTTGTGTCCTGTATGGCATATAGCCTACTAGAACACGGCAATTGTACCCCCTCTGTCAAATCTATGCTGTTCTCCAAAACAACTAGGCTATTCTAGTCTCGAAATATTTCAGCAGCTTAAATCTCTCCTGAAGTAAATTGCATAGAGACTGAAATAACATTCGCCAACCATAGGCTATGCGAGATTACAAAACGTTTTTTTTTTTCGTAAATGGTGTAGGCCTATCATCTAATTATTCCAGCAAGCTTGTAAAGGGAAATTTTATACTCACAGTTAGAGAGAGTGACAGAGGCAGCCGTGTAATCTAACAGGTGTGGTAGGTAGGCTCTACCTGTACGTGTGGGAGAGATAATGTAAGGGAATCTCGCATTGTTGTCACCTTGTCAGCTGTCCAACACTTGAGTGATCTGATTGGTTCGACTGATTTGTTGGTACCAAGTTGCCTTGACAAGTAGTCCACAGTAGCCTAGATGTCTACATGTTACACATGCTTGTGGAAACCAAGTCCAAGTCCTGCCCGTTAAATAATTTAGTTGTGGCCCAGAACTTTCTGAACAAGTTAGGCTGATAAACAAGAAAACAAGTTAGGCTGTTTGTCTAAGGCGAGCATGGTTTACCTTTACGCATTTATGCATTCTGCATATATTGCATGCAGTTAAATAAAATAGGCTTACTCCCGTTCTTCAAATCTGCGTTTTTCACTGATTTATCTGTTGGACTTTGAGTTATCGCATCCTTCATTAAACTAGACAATACTGCCACCTACAGGTTTCACCCCTTCATCTCTGATTAGCACGTTACAAAACAGTCGGCCTTGACGTCACTGCCAAGCGCACGTGTGTGGCTCGTTGTGGAGTTTCTGTCCTGCAAATCTGTAAACCTCTTTCTCCCGTGGCTAACAAAACCTGCACTTTCACGTTAACTGACAAACGCTCGGGTAAGGCATTCGTATGTAGCAACCTGCCGTTCTATCATTTTAGATGTCGACTAACGTAGCATTATCTGATAGTGGCAACGGTGTAGGCTAATCACTGGAAGTTTTTTATGTAACGTTAATTAACGCTGGAACAGCAGAAGTAGTAACTATGTCCACCGTGACATACAGTTGGAATAGAAATGTAACATTGTAATAGCTTGCATGTGTTTTTAGGAACATGGCAAGGAAGAAAACAGCGGAAGACAGTAATGCCAAAACAAACAACAACAATAACAGTGCAACTAGCGGCGTAAAAAAACGAAAGAGCGAGAGGTCTGTTGATTCGCTGTCAAAGAAACTGAAAGCTAAAAAGGATGATAAAGCCTCAGGTTTGTGACTGATAATTCTGCACATTATTCATTATATATCATTGGTGGGGATGGCAAATGAGGAATTCGGCAATGTTTTGTAACTGAACTCGCCCCCTCAGGGACAGGAAACAAGCAGCCTGTCTTGAAGTCTCAGAATCAGAGGAGAGGAAACCATGGGAGCATACTGCACTACTTCTACAAGTACTCCCTTGGTCAGAGCGTTCATTCACACCTGAGACAGGTAACAATGGACAGTTCAGTTACACTCCCCTTTTGCACAAAGGACAGTATTTGATAACACTGCATAGTCAAGCAAGAGTGAATACGGTGTGCATACTGCAGTGAGTGGATATGTGCCTCCTCACTCATACTGAGTTCTCCTCTGTGATCATAATGTTGTCTATTCTGTGTTCTGGTGCATGCTTTCTTCGCTTTGGATAAAAGCGTCTGCTAAATGCATAAATGTAAATGTAATGCATCCTCTCCGATCTTTAGTGTCTGCAGGAGCCCTTTGTGCGTTCTCTGGCTACCTATGGGCTCCGCAATACCGCTAGCCCATTTGACCGAAGAGTTACATGCCTGGAATGGCATCCCACACACCCTACAAAACTTGCCGTAGGCTCCAAGGGTGGAGACATCATGCTGTGGGACTACAATGGGACCAGCGAAATGTCTTTTGTGCAAGGGGTTAGTATTTGTGAGTGTTTGGTTGTGCATGCATGTGTGCGTGAGAGATATTGAGGTCAGTTTGAAGAAATGGGAAATGAATCTGATGAGAAATATCCAATTTTATTGGTTCACAACTTAGGAAGTTTATGGAGTGTAGAAACTTTTTCTAATTTGCTGAAGCCATGAAACAGCAATTCAACTACATTTTGACAGTAAATTTAAGCACTGAAATTGCAATATACATAAATGTCAAGATGGTGATGTGGTACTGTTGATCCTGTCTCCTACTTCAGGTGGTTAATATATGCAACAAGTAACATGACATACTGTGAGGGGTCCTTTTCAAAATCTACCTTTTAAATTTGCCTTGAGATATTTGGTACAAATATTTGGTGAAGATATACCAACAAGATAATTTTCCCTGAACGTGACTTCCTGTCTGTTATTGCTCTAATGAACATCCCTGCTGTTAAATTGAATGGACATACTGTGTTTCCTGTGTAGGATGGTGCTGGAGACTCTGTCACAGGCATGAAGTTTAACCCTTGCAATGCCAATCAGCTGTTCATCTCCTCTATTGGGGGTACCACCACTCTGCGGGATCTCAATGGGACCGTTGTAAAAGTGTTTGTCAACACAGAGTCATGGGAGTAAGCTCCATCTCCATATTACAGAGACTATCCTCTCAAGAGAGCATTTGATCTCATCAAGAGACATCATGTGGAATCCTTAATGATTATGATCTCAATTGGCTGGAGCTCTTTTTGTGAAATACCAACCTCAGGTTCATGCTTCTGTGCTTTTGCACCTGAAGAAATCGTACATGATTTGATCAGTGACAGATTTATGAAGTGTGTAAGGTTGAGGGCAGGCGCAGGGTGCCTTGTCCAATTTCCTAGACTTGCCACTGAGTGATGAATAAATTGGAAAAGTGGTGAGCTGTTTTTGCAAGGTCTGCTAGATTGACTGCCACATGTACAGGATTGGCGCCCATGATTTTTGATAGTCATTAAAAGTTTGCACAACAAACTGAGTGTGAACTTGCTCTTTGCTTGTCACTGCTTGTTTGGTCTTAGTCTGAAGTGGAAGTGTTTTTTTCCTTAGCCAGCTCTTGAGAGCTTTGTTTTCACATGCGAAAGTGCAGGAAATGGAGCTGTAATGTTTGTGTGTGTGCCAGTCCTGTGAGAGAGGAATGTTGTATGCTAGCTAGCACTTCCTGTGGCCTCCAATGATCAATCCTTTTATTGGTCTACATTGAAGTGAACAGAGTTGTGGTGTGCAATGCAAAGGTCTTCACTGTGATTAGTTCTACAGTCAGTCCTATGTTTCAAATCAATTTCACAGTCTGTCCTGTGACAGGTTTCCAGTAAGTAAGTGGGCTAGTCCGATGTCTAGTCATTTGTGTTTTTGAGCCTGTCTTGTGATTGGTGTGATTGGATTCGTCTGATTCTTTGCTGTGATTGGTCAGTGGTCAGTGATGAGCTCTGTGATTTGTGTCTTTATGTACGCGCAGAAAGGAGCAGGTGATTTCATTGGTGGGATGAAGTTCTGTCCGTCTGACTTGTCCAAGGTCTACGTGGCCTCAGGTGACGGTTCCCTGACTCTACAGAGCTTTGAGGGTCTCCCCTCACAGACCCTCTCGAGAACCCAGGACTGTGGCCACACTCACCACAATGTTTGGTGAGGATGTAGAATATCACTGAAGAGGAAGTGTATTTTGCTAGAAAATAGAAACTTTATTTTTTGACTAAAAATATTGTGCTGGAACAGGAGAAGGAAATGTCTTCTTTGTTTTGTTATGTTGCCCCAACCCCTAGATTTTTTTCATTGTAATAATCAGTGTGGAATGGCTGGAGGAATGGAAGCAGTAGGCAATACAGGCCTGCACATAGTTGTCTGTAGGGAGCCCTGTGCTTATTAATTGCAGATGCATGATGCGTAGCCTAGGACATGGTGCAGTAAATGTTTTATAAAGTATGAGAAAAAGCAAATAGTGGGTGGTGCCTTTTTCACCGACTTGACGTCTTTAACTTGCACCCCAAGATTTTTTTGAGTCTTAGCACGTCTGCTTTTGAAACTAGCATGACTAGCACGTTTTTCCCAGTGACATTTTTGTGTAGTGGAATGTTCTACTGGTAATGCGCAGTAGAATAGCCTCAAACTGCATCTTCTTGCTGTTATTGGTCATTTAAAAACACAGTAGGAACTCATATAATTCTGATCCTGATGATGAATTGTCTCTCCTCCAGTTATTGGTATTGCTGTGTGGATGTGTCCGTTAGCCGCCAGATGCTAGCCACAGGAGACAACACAGGAAGGCTTGTGCTTCTGGGTTTGGATGGCCACAAGGTGTGTGCACACAGTCTTGCTATATCATTTAGTTTTTACTTGTCCAGGGTGATGTAATGCTGCAGTAAACACTGTATGTAATACAAATGTATTGGGTTACCAATAAATATCATATGCATATTCCCAGATACACTGGGATGGTTTAGTGAATCTTTCTAAACAAAGGAGGTCCATTCATACACATACTGGTAGATGGGTAGTTTCAGGCACAGTAGAGGTGTGATTTAATACCATAGAAATGCTGTACTTGAATGTATTAAACCATAATATCTTTTAAACTTTTTACTTTAATGTAGATTTTAGTTAATTTTATGTAAAAGAGTCCGTGCTCAACCTGGCAAATCTCCTCCAGATTTGTACTGATGAATTTGTGAAACTGCTAGACAGTTTCACAAAAAAAATTGAAGTTTATTGTAATTATTTGACCTTCCCATTTCTGTGTAGATCTTTGACGACAAGTTGCACAAAGCCAAAGTGACCCATGCAGAGTTCAATCCCCGCTGTGACTGGCTCCTGGCCACGGCATCTGTTGACAGCACGGTCAAGCTGTGGGACCTGAGACACCTCAAGGACAAGAAGAGCTTTCTGCATGAAATGCAGCATAACAAACCAGTTAACTCAGGTAAGAGCCAGTTATGTCACCTTTCTGCATGAAATGCAATACAGCAAGCTAGTTTATTAGGGCAACATGAGATGGAATTGAATATTCACTGAATGATGTGTAATTAAATATTCATAAAATGTAACTTGAACTGTTAATTACTAGTGTAATAATAATTATATACTATCAATTAGCAGTATTCTAAAGAAAATCATTGGTCCAGCATTTCATGTTTAGATATTGATGTATGATAATACACCAATGTAATTTGACAGAATGTAATTTTATGTCTGTAAACTGCAAGCTGTCACTGTCTTCCTGACCCACCAGCTTACTTCAACCCAACGGACAGCTCAAAGCTGCTGACCACGGACCAGTGTGATGAGATCAGGGTATACACGTCTTCTGATTGGTCCAACCCTGAGCACATTATTCAACATCCTCACAGGCAGTTCCAGCACATCACATCCATTAAGGTAAGACTGTCATCATGCACACAGGCCAAATATAAAGTAAAGTTGACTGGTGTTTAGCAGATGCTTTTATCCAAAGCGACACAGACTCCCAGTGTGGGGTTGAGAACTCAAACCTGTATCGCCAGGTTCAATCATCTGACGTAACGGCGGGTCCACCATGCTTACAAATGTCTCTGTCAATCAGTAAAGTACCTATCAATTTACCTGTCTGTTAGCCTTTGAATAAAAAATTACATGTCATAGTGTCAATGTGGTAGCATGTTCATCTACACATTATTATGTATTACCTCTGGCATTTTGTGCTTTTGGAGAGGTCCTTTCTTATCTAGCTCTGTAGTAATGAACAACTAGCTGGAAATATCAGTATACATTCACTGTTTAGAGTCTTTTAAAGCTTTTAATACTTTACTCTTCCTCCTCTGGTTAAAAGAGTGAGCATAAACATTTATCATTCAGTTTACGATAGAATTAGAAAATAGAAAAAGGGTTAAAGGGTAATTCAAAATCAGATATCATGTATCCAGTGCTGAATGAATCCAGTGTTGAATGTGCATATAGATTTACATTTACATTTATGCATTTTGCAGATACTTTTATCCAAAGCGACTTACATTTTTGGCAGCTATCTAGTGTTCGGGGCCTGTCTCCCTTAGAGAAACAGGGTTAAGTGTCTTGCTCAAGGGCACAATGGTGGCAGCCGGGATTTCTTGAATATACCAATACATTCATGCTGTACTACTCTCAAAGATGCGTCTTTTTCTTACAGGCCACCTGGCATCCAATATATGACCTCATTGTAGCAGGCCGTTACCCAGACGATCGTATCTGTGTTGGTGATGTTAGGTCTGTTGACATCTTTGATGCCAACACAGGAAATCTATTGTGTAAGATGCTAGACCCCGACGCCAAGGGAATCATATCTGTAAGTAGACTCCTTCTGAGGAAATGGTTTCAATTCTAATCAAAAGTCAATTCATTTTTAATACAGATGTCTTACACTCAAGTAGTGTTGGTAGTAGTGTAGAGAGGGTAATTTTCAAAGAATACAAAATGCCATGTTGGATGTGGATTCACTTTTTGTTTACCAGAAAGTTCTAACAAACATTGTACCAAAGACAGTTTAGATCATATAAACCAGGGGTGGCCAAACTATGCACCTAAGCTTAAATTATATCATAGTATAGTTATAGTTTCAGCAGTCTGTGAAGAACAACACTGGCATGGATACACATTTGCTTTTTCTCTTGAAAAGTTCTGGTTGAAAATTGGTACCAATACTCTTAATATTGTATTCTCCCATGGCAGCTTAGATTTTTCAGTGTGGGGTCCAGAAAAAGAAAAGTTTGCTAACCCCTTATGTAAACTAGCCCCAACCCAAGAGTGATTATCATATTTTTAGGTGACAATTTTCCGTAGAAGTAATTCAGAGACTTGTGAAGTTCTGTTAAGGCATATGTTTGGATATGGCAAACGGATCAGTTTAAAACTCTTATTTCAGAAACAGAACCGTATATGTTAGGCTAATAGGCCAATAACAAAAAGGTTCAAACCTCTCCTCCCTTACTTCTCTCTCTGTGTTTGACCATTTCAGCTAAACAAGTTCAACCCTCTTGGTGATGTACTGGCCTCAGGAATGGGTATAAGCTCTCTCTCTGTCTCAGTAACTTTGCTGTAACTAGTGCTATAAGCCAATGCATAAATTGTATTGCAGTCCATAAAATCTTGTTTTGTCTCTAGAAAAAGTACATTAGCACAAATAAATCCATAGATTCATAATTCCGTAATTCTATGCAATATGCAAGTGCAAGTCTATTATCCTAAAACCTGTAGCCTGTCATAGTATTTTAAAGCGTTATGGGGAAAAAAAAAATCTTTAATCTCATATCATGGTCAAATTGCAGGCTTCAATATCTTGATATGGGAGAGGGAGGAGATTTTAAATGCCACACAGCACAGCCTGCTGAAGAAAAGGATGGAGGAGAGCAGGGGCCGAGCAGGAACCTCTAGAGCGCGAAGTCAGCAACAGCGCCCTCCTAGGGAAAGAAGGGGAAATACAGAGGATTTGAAACTGAAGAAAAAATTGGCATCGCTGGAGTCAACAGAAACCAAGTCCAAGACAGAGAGGAACAGAAAGAAATGAGACTGAAACTCTGAGAGTATTTGTACTGAAAACCTGAGAAAACCACAACACAATATTGTTGAAAATTGTTCTCAAACAAACCTTTATTATTATTTTTTTTACAAGGATCAAGGCAGTTGAGGCCAGCCAAACATTCCCTGCTGTCAGTACAAAAACATTATGCATCAAAGTGTTATGTATGTTTGAAGTGATATAAATCGTTTGTACATTAAAGTTTCTATAAATCTTTGCAACATCGGATTACCTCAATTCAGTTTATCTGTTGACAGATTGAGGCTGACTAGAGAGAATTACCAGTAGGCCGTAGTGTTAGAAGGGCAGGGAGCCATAAATCGTACAAATTCATTGATAATTCATTGATATCTTCATCAAATGTTAGTATAGGCATAATATTTTATCCACATGTAAAACTACAGTGAAGATTAACCTCATTCACTAGGAAAATAAATGATTATGCGCAGACATTCATCCTAAATTCTGTGCAATTTAAAATTTTGAATTTATTCTGCGAAGGTCAACAAATGTCACATTAGCCAGGCGGCCTAGGACATCTGTCCAGGCTTGCTGCTCTTTTTGTGGGCGCTGGCGTCGTGCCTGGTAGGACGAGTAGACGATCCCCAGCACAAGTGTCTCAAAGCGGGACGAACTTATGGGCTTGTCTTGGATCTCCAGGCTGTGGGCCATCTTCTCCAGGCCTGAGACAGTCTTAGGGATGTTGTCATTGAGGAGGGCCAGGAAAGCTCTGCCTGGGCGCATGGAAGCCAGCTCCTTGTCGAGCAAGGCTATGTTGTTGTCTGCGTCAATCTCTATCCCACGCAGCAAAAACTAAACACAGTGTGGACATGAGTGGACAATAACAAAGTACTCCACTTGTAGAACAATGTATAAACTTATGTACTGTAAAAAAGATTTGTAATCCACTGAATTCAATCCTCGTCTGTTAGGCTAAGTTAGGCTAAAAATTTGTTCTACATTAGGGATGCCTCCCAATAAGAGTGTGTGCAAAGTTTCCATTATCACAATACTTGCATCTGGTGGAGGATTGGATAGGAGACTAATCAGGGCCAGGCATGTCCCAGAATCCCTTGCAATCTGTGTTAATATTGAAAGCTAATAATGTGAGGACTATTACAAGAAATGGCATACCTCATACATCAGATTGGCATCATTGATAGACTTGACAAAACCTTGGGGATTAAGACCCCCATGGTTACCAGGGGAAGCATCTGCCAGCAGTATGGATGTCTTTAAAACTACAAAGAAGGCAGCAGCACATAACAAAAGAATAAATGGCAAGAACTAGAACTGGGAACAACATTCAAAAGCATATTGCTCACACTGTCTGTTTTGGGAGATGTAGAGATTTGTATCAATGGAAACTTCAACAGACTGAGACAGTGCTAAAACAGACATCTGCAGGGCCGTTTATCATGGCAGGATGGGTAGAGGACAGGCCAGGGGAATTCAGACTATTCGATGCTGGCTCTAAAACTCTCCGAACAGAGGGGGTGTGTGCGCCAGTATTTGCTACCGCAGAGTGCAAATATTCTCTTCCACAATTATGAAATTGTTTTTAAAAGGACCTAAATGATCGATCGATTATTTGCAATGCAATCGATTGATGCTCTGTGCCGATTCCCATACCCAAATACTAATTTCATTGATCACGAGTGGAAATTTTTGTAACCAACGCAAAGGTTACAGCAAAATAGCACTTTCTTACAGAAACAGATAACTTTTCAAAGTGCTGAGAAGTATCCTCTGGGGACATTTTAAAAAATAGCCTAGCCTAGTCCACAATTTCAGGTGCAAAATGGACAGTTTGGCGATGCATTCTTAGGTTACAAGATCATTTCTACAAGCAAATGTAGTGAACATAAACTCACCTGACAAGTCCCGAAAGTCTTGGAAGTTCCTCAGCCCACCAAGTCCCAAGAAAAGCCACGCAGTTAGAAACCACTGCGTTTTTGCTTGCATTTTTGCGGACAAATATTATACCGCCGTCCGCGTGATTGCAGCAGCTGGCCAATACCCTCGGTCTTTTCCGTCCCCTATTGGAGTTCTTTCAATTTCTATTCCCAGGGACACTGTTTCGCCAGACCCTGTAGTCCTTAAATCTCCACCTGTGGAAACTTACTTCTTGAAACAGGCATATGCTGACCCAACAGGAGAAATAATTTAGACTACGTTTGTATATTTCTTATTATGTCATTACCAGAAGTAACTTTATGACCTTAATTTGTGGCTTAACTAATTATTCTACTTGACTACATTACGGTCCTATTTAGTTGCAGTTGGCAATAATTATCACGTTGATAAAATGCTTGTAAGACCATCGTTGCGACACCCAGACCTGCGATGGCAGACCTCCGACACACGGCGGCGGCAGTGAAAAATGTAGTTACGGTGCTGACTCGATAACCGAAAAAATACTTCCAGGAAGCGCCGTGTTTACTTTTCCATGTCCATGTAGCCTACATCAGTACTCATTTTGCCATGTGAAAAAGCTGGTACAGTACTATTTAATTACTAACAACTTGCAATGGCTACACTTTGCTTCGGAGTTGTTAGTTGAAACAGTTAACACTCCCTATTAACGTTACAGATTAGTTAGCTAACCAGGTTTCTAGTTCCTGTGGTGTTAGGTTCCAGCTATTTTAGGTAGCTTAATGCCATGTTTTTTTTCTGATTATCTCACATAATAGCAGTCCTGTTCATGCATTGTGATATCGCTACTAAGTTAACGTAAGCATAGTCATTAAGATAGCTGTCTGAAATTGCTTAGAAGTTTGCCTATCCTAATGTGTTAACGTTACCTGTCCGAATTCACAGAAATATGGTAACAGACAAGTTTTGATTGGAAGATTTGGTTGATTGCCATCTGCAAATAAAAGAGGAAAAAGATTCGGTTGATAGCATTGGTACTATCTTTGAAGTGTTCAGTTTTTGCTGTTAGGGGTCGAACACACATCACCAGACACGAGTGACAGCCCTCTGAGCGTCAAACGTGTTTTTAGACTCACTGATCCATCTGCTGGAGTTGAATAACAGAAGTTCCTCGGATTTTGTGAGTGTATATATTTCAGGTGAGGTACTTTTTTCCCTCCTCGGCCTGGGTTATCACGAAATGATGGCCATGATGGTTTGCAAACCAGATCTTTCAATAAGAAAAATAATCGTGTGGGTTTATTTGCAGACATCATGGAATATGGCGACGAGGGAGGCCTCAGTGTCGGGGGCTCAGTGGGAGAAGACAACTACTTTCTGGGGTACACGTTCACCGATCGCTCACACTCCAGTCGAGTGGTGAAGAGCATCATGGACTTGTGTCTGGAAGACGGCCTGTTTGCAGATGTCACTGTCCTCGTGGAAGGCAAAGAGTTCCAGCTGCACCGACTGGTTCTCTCTGCGCAAAGCTGCTTTTTCCGTTCCATGTTCACGTCCAACCTCCGGGAGACCCATGACCGTAACATCGAACTCAAAGACGTCAGCGCGTCCGTCTTCCAGCTGCTAGTAGACTACATATACCACGGGACCATCAAACTCCGGGTGGAGGACCTTCAAGACACCTACGAGATGGCGGACATGTATCAGCTCACGGCACTTTTCGAGGAATGTTCACGCTTTCTCTCGCGCACAGTAGAAGTGAAAAATTGCTTGCAGGTATGTAAACACTGACCTGCCTGGGGACGCATTGATTCGTCCGTGTAGTTCTGTCTTGTTTTTTTTCCTCCTCCATTGTGCCCTGAATAACTACATTTGGTAATGTTTTGTTGCTGTTCATTGCCCACCAGGTTATGTGGCTTGCTGACAGACACAGTGACCAAGAGCTTTATACAGCAGCCAAACACTGTGCAAAAATCCACCTGCTTCAGCTCCACCAAACAGATGAGTTCCTGAACCTGCCCTTGCGCCTTCTCATTGACATAATCAAAGGCAAGTTGACTATGCACTGTTTCCATCATCAGATGTCTGTGCATATTTTAGATAGTCACATGGTTTGCATGAAATTACTTCCATCTGTTTCTCTTCATTCAACGGAAGAGGAGCTCTGCATACCTTTTTTTGATAGCCAAACTATCTCTCTTGTCTCATATTCCAGATGGCGTTCCAAGTTCTCAGAATCCAACGGCTTCCATCGAGGCCTGGATAAACCACAACAAGGTGGAGAGGGAGGAGTTTGCCAGTGTGCTTCAGGACAGCCTGAAGGTAACAAATTATAGCACCATAAAGCTAAAAAAAGTCTACTCTGTTCATTAGTAAACAGTTATGCAGTAGTAATAACAGTTGTGCATTATTATTATTGATTCACATGAGATGGATGTCTAAGGTAGATCACACATTTTGAAGGGTGCGCCTCAACATTGGCTTACTCATGCACACTCAGAGACTCACACAGACTCTCACCCATGTTTCATCAGTCTTTTGATTATCTTCTTCTGTGACCCCCCCACATCCACAGGAGATTGGGGAGAATGTGCACATCTACCTGATTGGCAAGGAAGAGACGCGGACGCACTCGCTGGCGGTTTCCCTGCACTGCGACGAGGATGATGTGATCAGTGTAAGTGGTCAGAACAGCCTGTGTCACCAAATCACGGCTGCTTGCAAGCACGGCGCCGACCTGTATGTGGTGGGGGGTTCCATTCCACGTCGGATGTGGAAATGCAACATGCACACGATGGACTGGGAACGTTGCGCCCCACTCCCCCGCGACCGCCTCCACCATGCCCTTGTCTCCGTGCCCACCGAGGACGTCATCTATTCACTGGGCGGCAAGACATTGCAAGACATCCTGTCCAATGCCGTCATCTACTACACTGTGCGTGACAACATGTGGACGGAAACCAGCCAGCTGGACACGGCGGTGTCCGGTGCTGCCGGAGTTAACCTGGCGGGCACCATCTACCTGCTGGGTGGCGAGGAGAATGACATGGACTTTTTCACCAAGCCGTCGCGGCTCATCCAGTGCTTCGACACTGCCACGCACTGCTGCCACGTCAAACCCTACATGCTGCCATTTGCCGGCTGCATGCACGCCGCCGCGCACAAGGACCTGATCTTCGTGGTGGCGGAGGGCGACTCGTTGGTGTGCTACAACCCGCTGCTGGACAGCTTCACACGCCTGCGCTTTCCGGAGGCGTGGAGCTGCGTGCCCTCGTTCTGGAAGGTGGCCAGCTGCAACGGCTGCATCTATGTCTTTAGGGACAAGTGCAAGAAGGGAGATGCCAACACGCTCAAGTTCAACCCCGCCACTTCTGTGGTGTCCGTCATCAAGGGCATCAAGATCCTCCTGACCAACTGGCAGTTTGTGCTGGCATGATTTCAGCCAGCAAGCACTAACCACAGACAGACAGACAGGCAGAGAGAGACACATACAAGCATTTGCACAGCTATGGATTTCTAAAGGGGAGGGTATTATTATGAAGTGAGATTACTGGTGTATTCAGGTAATGTAAAGAGAAACTACTGAATAAGGTTTAAAATGAACTGTTAAAAAGTGGCTATCGTTCACACCAGCCACTGACAAACAAATGGTAAAATTCACCAGCCTCTCTGCGGTCAATAATTATTTGAAATCTATGAGCCACTCTCATATTTTACTAGCATTTGGCGCTGCTAATTTTGGTCCCTGCGGAGATATCTAAAAGAACTTTGCACCAGTGTGTTGTTGTAAAACATCTTCTGGTTCTTCTGAGATCAGCTGTTACTCCTGAAGTTGCCTGGATAATCCAGTAACCTTGCGTTTGTGGTATAGCCATCTGGTGTTTGGAGTGAGAACATTTTATGTTGGAAAAGTGAATGGTAGCTCTGAGACCTGACAGTGTCTTGCCTTTCTTGTTATTTTCCCTTAAGATTATATTTGTCATTGTCATTGTCATATGAAAGCTTTGCATCATATCAGCTGGAATTTGTTAGATGGTGTTGATGTGTAGCATGTTGGTGTCTGTATAAATCTGAGGGTTTGGTTCAGTAGTTCAAAGTGCTATGGGTACTGAAAGAATGATCTCATCTGTAGCACTGTAATGCACACTGTGACATCTTGCTTGTTCCTCCTAACATAGGCCTCTCCCATGGTAATCACACTCTCCTTTATGAACTGACCTGAGGAACATGGCAGAGAGGTGGAACTGAGGAGGTGTGCTTACAGACACCACAGATGTTCTCTGTTCTTCTATTTTCAGTGCATTGTTGACATTAGTGAGAGAGTGCATTGGCCTAGTGTGACAACCTCCTATACAGATGATTTGTGATGGTGTTTGCATACAGAGTGTGATTGATGTCAACTAACCTTTAAACTTTTTACCCTTGAGAAGTATGATTTTTTTTTTATCTAAACAAATGAAGGCTCAGCCATGTCTTCTGAAATATCTTTTGGATTGTGGATCATCTTAATGTAAATTTTGCATAGACGTCTTCAACTTGTCCATGTATTACGAGAGAAAATGCTGTGTAATTAAAGAAAGGAGTATTAGTTTAAAAATAGCTTGTTATGGACCTTTATTTTTAAATATGTAATCATTTAGATAGTGCTTATTACATGCTAGTATATAAAACTTACAACCTGATACATCCAGCTAAATGTGTGGTGTGAACAAGCTTAAATTAGAGTGAAGGTTATGTTTGTCCCACTGATAAACATGTTTGGGACTAAATTGGATCTCTTGCTGTGTTTACACCACCGAATCATAGAGCTACCACAGTTTACATGTTTTTCATGTTTCCCAGGTGACAAAATCGAGTAAAGCAAGGATGTATAGATGGCAATGTTAAGCAGACCTGCGCAGTCCTGTATCACAAGTGTCTTGCGACGCTAATTAATGTTTAAATCTATTGATTTATATTGTTTGGAGAAAGAAACCATAGGATTTTCTATGTATTTTGCCACTTCCACTTGTTGAAATCACCCAGGTTTGTCACTATACAAAAGGGGTATACTATGAAGTGAGGATATTCAGGGGGTCATTTCCCAAAAGCATAGTTGCTAACCCATTAGGCAACCAACTCATTTGCCTACTGGTTAGCAACAATGCTTTTGGAAAACGGAAGCAGACAGGTAACTTTGAGGATTACAATTGATCTCAAAATAACACATCAGAAACAATACATGGAGTAAAGAGATCAGTGGCTAGACTGAGAGTTACCTGGGTGAACCAGTTAACTTGCTTCACAGTCTCCTCTGGTACTTGAAATACACCTCTGATGTCATAAATGATTTGAAGTGTATTACAGGTTGTTTTAGCTCCTCATTTGCCCCCTAATGGTTGGAATGCAGTAGTGCAGTTACTGGCAGTAGGCGATGAAGATGAAGTGGATGACTTCAGGATGAGTCCTCACCCTCTGCACCCTCAGGTTAGTGTGCTTTTCTGACCTAGTCTGTATCAGCTACAGCTGCTCTCTGTGGATGAGGAGGACATGCTGACAGTGAGTAACGTAGGTCTGGGCAAATAAGACTTGTTATGAAGCTAGTCACTGACCTTTGTTGATACAGTAATGAGCCCCATATCCAACTTTAGAGGCAAGTAAACATTGCAAGTAGTACAGCATGGAGAGGAACAACAAGGCATGTGGTTTTTGTTAACCTAAATTGGAGGCAGCAGGGTATTGCAAGGTTATCTTGGAGTCATAGCTTGCCTTACACTGTGTGCTGTACTTATTTTTTGACAAAGCAGAGATCTTTTACTAAAATGCTGCAAGCAAAAGGTGGACTGTTTGGAATGGACATCTATAGAACACTAGATTACGGCGGTGTGAATTTGGTTTGTTGATCACTGTCATTGTTATGATACTGGGTTATGCACAGATATTTAGGATCTAGTGGCTATTTGTGGAGTATTGATAAAACAAACACATCATTGCAAGTTGGTAACAGTAATCTTTGCTATGTCAGAGCAGAATGTCTGCCAACAGTTATCAGATTAGACATAAATAACTTTCCTTTTTATACTTGTCAGGCTGATTCTGTGATTGAAAAACTGCCCAAAGGAGAGTGCACATTTCTAAGTGGTTTAGAGAAATATTTGACATAAATAGCACATTCTTTTTACAAGTCCTGGGTGAATGCCTTGTGTCAACACGGCACTGAATTGTGTTGTGACAAAGAACTGACTTACAACCCCAGAGATTTATCTTTGGAAAGGTAACCTATCTTGTGAATGGCAAGGCAGTAAAAGATCCTATTTGTATCCTTGAGGCAGGGCGAGAGGGGACAAGAAAGGGAGCACAGGAGGGAGGGAGAGAGCAAGAGAGAAGGAGGGAAAGAGAGAGAAAGCCACACTTGCGGGGCCCATGATGCGATCCCATTGATGTGCTTGAAGACGCTGTGGTGCTGTAACTCAAGTCCAGTAACATGCCAGACTTTGTGGACTATTCTAGGCACCAGTTGCTGACACAGAGGGAGGGGGCTTGGGAGGGTGGGGTAGTGGGGGTGGGGGGCTTCGGGAGGGTGGCACATATGCGCCTTAACAAGGTCCACCCACAGGAACTTACAACCTCCACGAGGAAAGTTCGCCTTGCTCCGTTTCAATGTTGTGAAATAGCTATTGTCTATTTATAGACAAGTTTGTGAAGTGTGCACATCTATACAGGAGGCCTGTACTGGACTGTTCTGGTATTTTGAAGGATGTCTCTCAAAGGCCATTATGTTGCTGAAATGTGTGGGTTAAAGCTGTAAATTGGTGGTTGTGTGCAGGTTTTTTTTTTGGCTAAGAGGGGAGGCTGGATGGGCTGGAGGCTCCTGTCGTGACCTTGGGGACTTTTGAGAGGGTCGTGCTTAGATTCCAGCAGAGACACATGGTCCAGAGTGACAAGGCCATCTGTGGCAGCGCCAGAGCTAGTGCGGGGGAGGGAGGGAGGGTGGTGAGAGATGGGGGGTGGGGATGGGGGAGAGAGGGGTCCTGGCGGCAGGGCCACACAGCATTCTCCCTGCTGGGGTGTGGAGGGAGAAGATATTCTGGGACACCGTTGCCAGCACCTACGTTTGGGAGTTTATTCCTCCAACAAACGCCTCGCACTTCAACCCCTGTGCCTCATAACAGAGACAGATTCTTACCGTGGGAAGCCAGTGGGACTATGGTGTTCTAATTCACGTCAGGAGAGGACAGGAACCGTGGGTTCCGTCTCAGTTCTCTTCGTACCGTCACAGAGGGGGCCTGCTAGCCACGCGAGTTGTCTGCCTCTCCCTGTAGTCTGAGAAGCGGGACTGGGTGAGGCAGATGCATGCCCTACTCAGACAGCTTGTAGACATGGGCCAGGAGCAAGCCAAACAGCAGATTGAGAAAGGTCTGAAACTTTACCAGTCCAACCAAAGGGAGAAGGCCTTGGAGGTGTGGACGAAAGTTCTGGAGAAGAACACGGACCCTGGAGGGAAGTTTCGCGTGTTGGGCTGTTTAATCACCGCACATTCGGAGATGGGAAAGTACAAGGAGATGCTAAAGGTAGGTAGGCGCTCGTCATGCTATGAATTAGTCCAGTCAGCCACAAAAAGCTGTAAAATCCAAGCGTGGGTTTCTCTGGAGAACTTCCCTGGTAGATGCATTATGCAATAGAGTGGTCCCTATGCACACAAATTACTGACGGCTTGCAGACTGATCCTGGGCTGTGGAAACATATACTATGTAGTGTAATCCATACTCGTGGGTTTATTTGGTCCTCCTCTCCCATTTGGAATGGGAAGGCGACGTCTATTTTCTTTGTAATAGAGATACTATTGTGTAGCAACAAGGTAAATGATTCAATGGGACTGAAAATAACAGGCAGGATTGAGAGAGGAGTGCACAGAGGAGTTCTGCTACAGAACAAACTGGAATCCTTTGGAAATGAGACATTATCTTAAACAGTTACAAATAGGCAACAGAAAAGCTTATTTTTTTATTTTCTTTCACCTGCCTCAAATGTCAGGAAAAGCTAGTTTAAGGCACTTAATTAGCACAGCACAAATAGTTTGTTTATTTCCAAATGAAGTAATGGAACTGATGAGTCTACAGAGCAATTTGAACATTCACCCAAAGTTCCCTGAGGTAGCTGTTAGTCCCTCAATCTTCAGGAACAAATATAATTTGTTGCTTCCGTAGGAAAGGGGGTCCAGGGATCCTCGTGCAACCCGATCTGGGCCGCTGAGTGTGCTGTTGACACAGACCTCCTTACTCACTGAAAGCCTTCCTGTTTCCATGAGCTGAGGACTTCATTAGCAAATTAGCATGCTCACAATACTGAATACCAGGAAGTCACATAGGTGCATTCATACATGCTAGTCATCTATGTTAGAACAAGAGTTAGAAATTCAGTGCAGGTTGATGGAGTTCTCTCTGTTCTCAAGTATCCATTCATCGAGAGGTAGTGTTGGCTTCAGGCATGACGGCTCATAAATTACACTTGGCACTATACTCTTTATCATCACTGTCTTTGCTCACTGAATGATATCCAGTACACAAGCACTCACAGTCCCTCTCACACACTCACACCCCCCCAAAAAAACTTCTCCTCTCAGTATGCTCTGGCGCAGATCGACACGGCCAGGGACATGGAGGACCCCGACTACCTGACGGAAGGGTACCTGAATTTGGCGCGCAGCAACGAGAAGCTGTGCGACTTCCAGAACACGATATCCTATTGCAAGACCTGTCTGAACATGCAGGGCACCACTGTGAGCTTGCAGCTCAATGGTCAGGTATGCCTGAGCATGGGCAATGCGTACCTGGGCCTCAGCGTCTTCCAAAAGGCTCTGGAGAGCTACGAGAAGGCCCTTCGGTATGCACACAACAATGACGACAAGATGCTGGAGTGCAGGGTCTGCTGCAGCCTGGGAAGCTTCTATGTCTTGCTCAAGGTAGGATGGAAGGCAGTTGATGGGTTTCATCAATGTAATCTGTTTTTTTTTTTAATGATTAATTATTGTGAGGTGAGTTTGAGTGATGGTCAACTGACATTGACTTGAAAGTATAGTATAGTATCGGATGAAAGAGAGAATTATTGTCACGGCAACATTTATTGTAATCTATGAGGATTATAAGAATTCATATTTAATGGCCTTAAATTAACTTGAAGGCAACACAAACCTTATGGATTAGTACATACAGCTCATGCATGTCACATAGTATGCAGTATGCAACATATGCACACAAACAAACACACACATACACACACACATTAAAGCGTCTCACAAATATTTCATATTTATGTTCTCATCTGGTGTCAAGACTACTACATCATTATTACCAGTACACATAGTTAGCATGATGTCAGTACAGATGAAAAGGGCCTCCTGCCTAGGAGCGCTAGTCCTGATATAGGCCTTTGTACTCACCTTGACTCTGTAGATTTGTAGACAGTAATCCCCCGGCCTCTGTGGATGAGACAGTGTGTTTGGTCTGACCGGGGAGGGCATGCTGAGAATGCACTCCTATGTTATACAAGCTCATGACGAAATATAGCCCATAGCCTCCGTCCTTGTCTAGTTTTACTGCTGCCATGTAAGCGTGGGCAAGTAGGATAGAGGATAGATAGAGTCCACTGAATAATTACACGGGATTCATTGACATTCATTCACAGTCATGGAATGCGTCTGTAGATGCTTGGCTCTTAAGAAAAGTTTCAAACTAAAAAAGGACACAATTTATGTTAATCCCTCTTGATCTATGGATGGCAGATGGCTGTGGGATCCGTCTGCTCTCTCTCTGTCTTGTGTTTCTTTCACTGTCTATCTTCTGTTCTTCCTCCCCCCCTCTCTCTCTGTCTGTCTCTCTCTCTCTCAGAGAGCAAAACAAATAATCTCTCTTTCCTTCTGTCCTCCTATAGGACTATGAGAAGGCCCTGTTCTTCCCTTGCAAAGCGGCGGAACTGGTGAACGACTACGGCAAGGGTTGGAGCCTGAAGTACCGGGCCATGAGCCAGTACCACATGTCTGTGGCCTACCGGAAACTAGACCGTCTACCCGACGCCATGGAATGCTGCGAGGTAGAACACAGCTTGCGACCCTTTTCTCAAGGGGCCTGTGATCAGAATGCACCGCAGACCAGGAAGAGAGAGGCAGAGGATCTTTGTGTTTTGATTGGCCATTGTGTCTGCTTATTTTAGAACTGTTTAGCTGTTGAGTCTGGTTGTCGGTACATGAATGAATGAGAATGATAATGAGCATTTTGGTCCATCAAAACCTTGTCCCAGAATAGAAAAGCAGTGTCATTTAAGTATCAAAGCAGCTGATACACATGAGGCTATGGCTTGTGTGTGGTGTGGTCATTCGGGAGATGGCACCCTTACAACCTTGCAAACAAAAGCAGACATGAATAGCATGATATGATTATAATTATTAGAAGTAAAAGTCCTTGCTAATAAGTAAATAGTAACCTCAGTCTATGTTAGTCAGTGAACTGAATGGCTTCACAAAGTGAATGGTTACATGTCTTATGATGACTGAGATGGTTTGGAATGCAAATTCTCTCTTTACACACACACACACACACACACACACACACACACACACACACACTCTCACACACACACACACACACACACACACTCACACAGTCCTTGTATGTCCATTCTCACCATTCCACTGTCCCACTATGGCGGCTGCATCACCTGCATGTCTGCATGCCGTCCAGCATAATTCCTCTCGGTGTTGCCACGTTAATCGTCTCTTCTCGTCTCCTTGGCTTCTTCCTGCCCTTTGACCCCTTGACCTCTGCTCTGCGACTGGTGAGCTTGAGGGGCTCCAGGACCACTGCACTGAACCACTAACATGAGCAGCTGTCACCAGTAGTGCTGGTTTTAGTGTGTCTGGTGACAGTGTTGCTAGTGTGAGAGGATCCGGTGTGAGCAGCACTAGTGTCAATGGAACGGGTGTTACTTTAGAGCCATGGGTGTTAATGATGCCGGTGTTACTAGTACTACTGGTGTTGGTCTTAGTGGTAATTGCGATTGAAAGGCTGATGGCTAGGCTAGTTGGTGTCAGTGCAGTCAGTGGTGGTTGGTGTTATTGTCATTGGTGTCAGTGGTAAGTGTGGATGCATGGGGCCGCTGTCTGTGGCACTAGTGTAAAGACTAGGCCTACTTACTTATCTATCTATCTATCTATCTATCTATCTATCTATCTATCTATCTATCTATCTATCTATCTATCTATCTTGTGGCATATTCAGGTGTTTCTGGTACTAGTGCAGAGTCTGCTAGTATCAGTGGTGTTTTTAGTGGTCTGGTTGTTACTAGTGTTGCAATGGTCATTGGCATTATCACTGCTGGTGTTTCTGGGCTTGTGGCACTTGGGACACTATTATTCTCGGTGCTTGTGTCTGTTAGCCTGCAGTAGCTAAGCTGGTAAAATAATTGCTGCTGTTTATGAGCCTGTGCCCATAAACAACACTGGCATTACAGTGCTGGTGTTCATGGATGTTTGCCATCAGCGATGCTGGTAGGTGGACTGTGGCAGTGAGGCAGGGAAAACAGATAACAGGCCTAAGAGCCCCAGCTTGGAGGGAGGCCCCTAAGGACAGCTTATAACATTGGGCCTCCTTCACCAACCATTCTGGAATAAAGTAAAGTAGTTGACTTGTATTTAGTAGACGGTTTTATCCAAAGCAACACAGACTCAGGTTCGTGGTTTGTGAATCTAACCCAGGTTGCCGATTGTCAGTCGAGCAACGTAACCACTGTTCCACTATGTTTGTTCACCAGCAAACAGTTTAAAATGGGACCGTAAGAGCAAACTGTAGGAATATCCTGAAGACATTGGTAAATGAGCCTGTGTAAATGGTCTTCAAAGTCTGTGTAAATTGTCTCAAAATTTGAATTGGCAGCTAGTTGGCTTGGAGTTGGAGTCGGTGCTGGCTTATGGTGCCCTGACTGCAACCCTGCACCCCCCTGCTTCACAGCCTGTGTCCTGTGATATAAATAGGCCATGGCCAGCCAGGGCATCCTACAGAGGAGCAGGACCACAAAGGCGATAATGAAACCGGTGGCTTAGTCTTAAACCTCTTCTAATAATGTAGCAGGAAATATACATTGAAGTCATGTCATTGGACTGTGTGTGTGTGTGTGTGTGTTGTGTGTGTGTGTGTGTGTGTGTGTATGTGTGGTGTGGGTGCACATGGAAAGACATGTATGTGAGTGACAGGTAGTGTGTATAAGCCTGTGTGTGTGTGTGCGTGTGTTACAATTTAGTGTGCATGTCTCTGCATTTGTCACCTTTGTGTAGGGTATATAGTATAAGTTATTGGTTGTTGTGGTGTGTGTGCTTATTCAGTGTGTGTGTGCATTCGTGGACATGTGTGTTTGAGTCTGTGTGTGTGTGTACGTACGTACGTGTACGTATGTGTGCAGGCTACATGTGATTGTGTGGGATGTGGAGGTGGCTCCATTGAGAACATGGTGAAGCATTCCATCTTCGTGGCCATGTGACAAGAGGGATTAGCACGTTTTCTACGCCTCAGCCATAGCGCAAGTGTGGAATTTTGTTGTATAAGCTGGGTTGGAGAATTTTTAGAAGTGCCATAATAGGTAACAAACATGATCTTTCTGTTGAGACCGATGTGAGCTGTGCTACACACAGACACACAAAGACACACTGCTTCATATTTTTTTCAACAATAAGCAACGAACTGATGAAAAAGCTAATTTTTAAAAGATGCTAAATTCTCAGTGATTAGCATTAAGACAGTTTTTGCATATGAGCTGTGAAAGCATTTGAAGCCTGAATGCATTCGAAACCCGCCTTGTTCTCCCCCCCCCCAGGAGTCGATGAAGATTGCCCTTCAGCACGGCGACCGGCCACTGCAGGCCCTGTGCTTGTTGAACTTTGCGGACATCCACCGCTGCAGGAAAGATGTGGACGTAAGTCCTGCTTCTGCTCTTACAATAGACGACTCTAAATGTTAGTCAAGCCTTCTTTGCCTTAGTCACAGCGTTAATCATAAAAAAAACACTTTTTATGTTCATATTGTGGCTATGATAACATAAATGTAAATGATAGAGAAACTACGTAATCATTTTTATTTCATTTTGCTGACTTGTACAGCTGATTTCTGATTTGCGGTTTACTGTGAATGACTTCATCCTCCAGAGGGCGTTCCCTAGATACGAATCCTCCATGTGCATCATGATTGAGATCGGTAACAGGCTGGGACAGGCAACTATCTACCTGAATGTGGGCAAGTGCTGGATACTGCAGAAGGAACTGGACAAGGTTGGCACATCCATCCTCTGCCTTATGAAATAACTGAAAAGAGTTACACAGTTTTATCTCCATATGCTCCTGGCCATTTTGTTGATGAGTTTTCAGCCCTACGGTCCTCTATAGATCAAAAACGAGGCATTTAGGACCAAAACAGCATCAATAAAATAATCTATGCATGGAGCCAGATTGTGCAACCTTTTTCAATCATTTTAAAGTTCTTCACCAGTAATGTCTGCCTCACTAAACATTTCTTGTTTGTGTTATATTTCTGCATTGTTTTGTTGTTGATGTTGTCTTGTTCAGGCTCTAGACTCATTGCAGAGAGCAGAGGATCTGGCAGAGTCTGTTGGAAATAAGGTACAGTTACACAACTTATTTGAACTCACTCAAGGATCCTTGTTTATTGCATGTCAAGCTGTATGCAAAGGTTATTACACCTCTGAACCACTTGTCCTATAGCTGCCATTTTGAACTCTGCTTTGAAAGGTTTTTTTTAGTCACATAGCCATGACTATGACAGATGTCACAGTCACGTCACAGTGCCGTATCTAATGTGCTGTAAACTGGTTAGGCATGTTATCCTGACCTTTCACCATTTGTTGGATCACCTTAAAAGCACATACTGTAAGATTCTTATTTTATTATGGATAACGTAATGTTATCTTTGTATGCAGTTTTGTAGTATATGTACTATATGTGGAGATGCAGTTGATGTAGTAGTAACCCTTAAGAGATGGTATGGGGGGTGTCAGGTGTACAGTGCAGGTGATAAATCTAATTAAGGCTGTTCTGGTGTCCACATTGGAATTGGGTGTGGTCTTCAGTAAACACCTATAAATACTCATCTAATTTAGGAAGTCACACTATAGTGTGCAGATGTTACGCACATCGGACAAAAGAAAACAAAAGACGCTATCTTCCAGGTTTGAATTCATAATCACAATGGAATGGCATCAGCTGGGTGCAAGTTATACAGTGGTTAGTGTAGCCCCTAAGGGCATTGATGTTGTTCATGTCATACAACAGTGAGTAGGCAGGTGATCTTGTCACCTGTCACCTGACCTCCATGATACCCATCTTTGATGTACTAAGAGATCTAAGGCTATTTAAAGAATTTGTGGGACATGAATTTGTGAAGACATGTTCGACTGTAGACCAGTTTATTTCAACAACCAAAGTCAACTGATGTCAACCAAATTTGTCAAATTTTAAGTGTTTTGTGGGTCATTTAGTCACCTTTGTTCTATTTCTGGTCACCCATGTCATAATAGTGTTAAATTGCACCTCATCAGTGTAGCCAACGAAGCAGCCTTGTCATTGTTGGTTGATAGATCAAATCAGAGTCAATTGCCCTGTCATATTTTTGTAAGCATTATTCCTTTATTAGTGGATCACTCTGAAGGCATATTCTGTTTGTTTGGAAATATAGAATCAGGGAGTCATAAGTCGCTATTGCTAATAAGCTTTACTGTAGTGCTCTCTACTTTCTAACTTGGATGTTAGCATTGTTGACTGAGGTTAGACGTAAACCAGTTTTTTCACTGTGTGGCTGATTATCATGTTAAACACACATTCTCTTTGTAAGGAGATCCATTATCAGTGGATCACGATCCATCAACATAAAGTTGCCGGTATGCAGCTGTTGAATCTCAGTGTGATGCTGTTTACATTCTCATGTTTTCACATACGTCAGTATCATTACTTGAGGGTTATTTTTTTACCGGCAGCTATTTTCACTCCACAGCTGATCGTGCTGTGTACACGGTCACGTTGGCGTTGATGGCAAAGTAGGAGTCCATTTTCACCTTTCCTTTTTTTCCCCTGCTGGCTGCTGCAGCTGATTGTGTTGAAGACCCATTCTCTGCGTGAGGGGATCTTCAGGGGTCGTGAGCAGCAGGAGGAGCTCCGGGAGCAGGTGGTGAAGTTCCTGCAGTGCGTGGAAGAGCTGGAGCTCTATTGCGGCATGTGCGGCGAGTCCATCGGAGAGAGGAACCAGCAGCTGCAGGCGCTGCCCTGCTCCCACGTCTACCACCTCAAGTAAGGCCCGCTTGCCCTTAAAGCATCGCTGTGTGTGTAACCAAGGTCATCCTACGTACGGAGTCCAGCCTGGGGCTCAAACGTGCGGCCTCACAGCAACCGTAGTTTGGGAGGCGAGTGCTTTAGCCGGTCAACTAAAAATTCCAGGCTCTCAGACTGGGTGGCTCTTGAGGTGTTGGGAGGGCGATTTACTAACGTTCTACACGCTCAGCTAGGCTAGCTGGCATCCATGTCACCACTTTTTAGGTATCCTTTATCAGACCCTTTGTTCTGGTGTCATTTCCAAATGAATTTTGATGGCATGTAGTCATATGTAGGGTGGGTAAACGTTATCCTACCAGACATCCAGGATTTGTACTGTGGAAACCACCACAAAATAAATGAAAAAGATTTAGAGCATCAGAAGGTTTTGTGTGCCTTTTAGGTAGCTAGTCCACTAGTTTTACACCAAAAATGCTCGATTCATTTTAAGATCACCTTATCAAATAGGCCTTTTTAAAAAGTTTCCTGTTCCTGCATAATGTATTGTGACGCTGCTAGTGACAATCTGACTAACGTGTCTTCTTGTTCTTCTCTCTAGGTGCCTACAGACGAACGGAACCAAAGGTTGCCCACGGTGCCGTAGTTCATCCATGAAGCCAGGCTTTGTCTGAGGACACACATAGAGAGACTTGCCCTGGAATAAAGGACAAAGGGGACTTTTTTCTTTTCTGAAATAACTCCAGTTCAGCCGTCAGGAGAGACTTCACTAAGGGGATGCCGCCATACTTTCCTCTGTGGGCATCACAACAATTAAGAATTTCTGTGAATTCTTGTACCATTGTTTACTGGATGGTAAAAGTATCACACACACAACGCTCCATCTTATCCATCTGCTTAGAACTCTATGGACTCCCCTGCATTACCAGCTGAATCCAAAGGGGGCGCTTGCAGACGGGACCCCTTACGGAATTGGGAGTTATTGCTGCGGAGGATTGATGGGCTTGGCTGGATGAACAGACATCAGTGAACCCAACTGTCAAAACTTTCACTCTTCCCTCAGTGGAGTATTTTTGTTCTTTTTTCCCTCTCTGAGCCACAGCTAGTGAAAGAATGTTTCTACTGACAGTGATGCTCTCAGCCAACCGGTTCATGGCTGATGCTCAAGAACTGTACATAGATCATGTGACTTGTACAGTATGCAACAATGAACCATCAGCTGCATTCAGTTCAAACTTACAATGGCATTTTTTACCATGGGGAAGGCCAAGATAGGCCCCCCCGTAAACACATACTGACCATGTGTACCATTCTCTGTGCTGACCCCCCCCCCCCACCCTTATGTTATAATGTTATCATATGACAAGTATTCCTTTAAGCTTAGTTAATTCATAACTTTTCTTTTACCCTACTGTAGGTATTGCGCCACAGTACACACTTATGTACTTTGTGGTGCTGATGCATATAAACGTTGTTCGAACGTTGTTACTATGCTCCTGTCTTGGTGATAAATAAGTGTAATGGAAGAATATTACTGTATTCCAATAATACCCAGTTTATTTATTTGTTGCAGAGATATATTGTTACTTTTTTAGGCCTAATATTGAATATTAATGTATTCCAAAACAGTTTGAAAAAGGTGCTGTTACTTTATTTTGGCCTATAAGCCGAATATGGCAGACCTCTGACCCTAGATCCTCTTCAGCTGAACAACCGTGGCTGGCTAAGGCAAAAAAAAAGCTTTTACCTTTATAAACATACCACTCAGTTAAACCAAACACTCATTATAGTTTCCAGGGATCGATCCCAGGACCATGGCAACATTAAGCTACATCTCAATTCCACCAGTCCCAAGGCCAATAATTAGGGACACCATCTTATCGTTCCTCATTGTGCTCAGCACCATGAGTAATCTAATGGTATTGTTACATAGCTAACTAACTGCCTTAGCATGCCTCCCAATTTTTCGTTCATATGCAAACAAAACTCAAGTAACATAAATTGCATGTGAAAGCACATAAGTACTCATCAAATATAGTGTTATTGTAATATTCTAATGATTGATTATGTGTGACAGGTCTATTCTTTAATCTGACCAATTATTTGACATTGCTTGCCATTTTTCTTATCCACATATGTAACTGTATTATTTTGTATTGGCTGAGGTATTTGGGTGGCCAATTTATAAAATACGGCCATGAAATTTCACACAGCATTTACAATATGCTGGAAGATTCATTTTGACAATGGCATAGTTATAACTCATATGAGCTCCTTTGAAATGTAAGTAGAAAACCATTGTCAGTGATAATTAAGTCAATGTTAATTTGAACAGTTTGATTGTTATACTTGGCCTAACTGGCAGATATCACAACACCACTTGTACCAGGTGTTATTTCAAAGAAGTTGAAATATAGGGTGGTGAAAGGTATAGCAGAAAATCATTTGAAAGTTTATGTTGTGGGAAACATTGCTAGTTTATTTTAACCCACCACTGGGAAATCACAGAGTAATAATGTAAACACATATTTGCTCCTGTAGAATGGCTGTTATATTAGAAGAAATTTGATGCAGCTAGACGCCCCCCCCCCGCCTCTTCCTTTCTCTCTGTCTCATTCTATTTTCATAGTTTTATATTATCTTGCCTTGTACATGCAAGTACACCCTTTGATTTCCACCCCTGTGAAGGAAAGTGTCCATAAAATGCTCACATCACAAACATGTCACCAGGAAAAAAAGCCAAGGTGACTCTTTTCCTTCTTGAAATGTATTATTTACGTTGTTCTAACAATTAAAGACAACAATGTATATGAATCTTTTCACTGTAATATGTGTTATGTGTTGGGATGCCATGTTTAATCCACTAGCTACTAATCGGTAAAACCTACCTCTTAGTGGTCGTCCTACTCTCTAAGCACAGCATGTGTAGAGTGCCACAATAATTGGGATCTGTGAAGGGCTGCTGGTTAAGGAGTAGAAACAATCTTTGTACATAACTTTTTTTTCTAAAATAAATAAAATATCCAAAGACATCCATCATTTGAAATAGTTTGTTTTTGTTGTTTTGTTTGTGCCAGTTGTTAAAGTAACACTGTGCAACAGTTTGGACAGAGATGGGAAGTAACTAATTACAAATACTTAAGTACTGTACTTAAGTAGCATTTTCAGGTATCTGTACTTTACTTGGGTATTTATTTTTCTGACAACTTTGACTTTTGCTGCACTACATTTGAACAAAATTATCTGTACTTTTTACTCCTTACATTTTCAAAACAGGCTTGTTACTTTTGTCTTAATGCATTTAAGGAAAGTTATCAATATTTTCAGTTCTTGGCAATATAGTGTGCCTTCCCAACATTAAGGCCAATTCCAACATGGATGGGACAATATTAAATTTCTTATTAAATACCATCAGTTAAGTGATATAATTGTTAGGTATTGTTGGAGCAGTTTGCAAATTGGTTTGCAAAGCAATTTGGAGCATTGTAGTCAGTCTGCTTCCTGTACCAAAAACAACCATCAAAATAGTCCTTTAAACAGGCCAGAGTACTTTTTACTTTTATACTTTAAGTACATTTCAGAGCCTGTAATTTTCACTTTTACTTAGGAAGCCAAGTTAGTACTGACACTTTTAACAGTGTTTTTTTTGTTTGTTTGTTTGTTTTTTTACTTAAGTATCTATACTTCTACTTGAGTATGGGAAGTGTGCACTTTTGCCATCTCTAAGTTTGCCACTATTTGAAGCATACTTTTCAACAGACATTTTTTTTTGGTGTCGTCTTCAACTTATTTTGCATGGCGTGTAGTCTGTGACAGGTGGATAAACACAAGTGGATATGCAGGATGTGCTCTGCCATTCATCCAGGATATGCACTGTGCGTGTGCGATTCTGGGTGGAGGGTAGGAAAGTACCAAAGAAAAAAGGAAATCTTTATCGTATGGCCTTGCGGGCTGTTTTGTCATCAAATATTATCAAATATATCAACAAAACAGCTTTGTGTTGCGAGAGGGTTAAGGCATCATTCACTGTATATCACGTTCATCCGGTTCTGCGAGTTCTTTTTGGAAAGGACTCAAGGTATCCGGGCAAACCCTCAGGTGCCAGTATAACTAACTGAAGAGCATACATTGTAAGGGGAACTCAAGAATACTGCTTCACTACAACTCAGGAATACGTTGAGAAGAGAATAAATGGAGTCTCTACTTCAGTCGAGGGAGGCCCTTGTGTGCCCTCTGTGCTGTGAGGTGTTCAGATACCCGGTGACCCTTAAGTGTGGACACAGCTGCTGTAAGGTGTGCCTGCAGGAATTTTGGGAGCGCAAGGGCGCTCGTGAGTGCCCTGTCTGTCGCCGGCTGGAGGTCACGCACCGGCCGCCCATCAACCTGGCGCTGAAGATCGCCTCGGACCGTTTCCAGCTGGAGCAGAGCGCTGCCGCTGCCGTGAAACGGGAGGAGATCTGTGGCGCGCACAACGAGAGACTGAAGATTTTCTGCCAGAGAGACGAAGTGCCAATCTGTGTCATCTGTCAGCTGTCACTGGAACACAAAAAACACGAGTGCTGCTCTATTGAGGATGCAGCCACTGACCGCAAGGTAAGATGCTTAATGTGATACTAGTCAACCAAAATGTGTAGTTTCTTGTAGCGCTAGTGGGAAGAGCTTTACCTTCTTGAACACTTTGTGTGTCTTTCTGCCTAAAACACCGCAGACATGCAAGATCTGTCAAGTGACGCCTGATGTTTCGCTCTTTATATATTTTCAAGATCTTTGGCACAACACTCAGCCATAGATCAATTTCAAATGTCTTTCCAAATGCCCTGTTTCAAGTCTCTGTGTGTTCCCCTTAAGAACGGCATGTCCCCAAGATACACCTCGCTGGCTAATCATCTCAAAACACTTGAAAAAGTCAGAGACACCTGGAGGGAGATGGAGATCTACATTAAGGTAGCACAACCAGAGCTAGTACTGTCCCAATGTCCTCTGTTCTTTGTTCTTTAATCCTTCATTCTTAATATTTTGTTTGCAGACCCAGGCAGATGAGACAGAGCAGCTGATAAAAGACGAGTTTGAGAAACTGCACAGGTTCTTGTTCGAGGAAGAGGCTGCTAGACTGACTGCACTGAGGGAGGAAGAGGAGAGAAAGGCTGTGGATGTGAGGGAGAAGCTGGAAGACATCTCTAAACAGGTGGAAGAACTCTCAGTCATCATAAGAGACGTAGACACAACCATGAACGGAAGTGACATCCAGTTTCTTAAAGTATGTCATTTCAAATGAATATAATATATCCAAACATAAAATAATACTGCGATACTGTTGTGATGATATGAGTGTTCAGGATTGGCTTTGTTTATGTCTTTCATATGCCATCAATTCACATTAACCCAAAGGACTACAAGAAAACAATAAGCAGGTAACTTAAGTATGAATCTCTAAATACATCTATTTAGATTGTCTGTCCCTCTTCTGAATGTGAAGTTCATGTGTGTGTGAATGTCTAGACTTAATAACACCTAATTACTTTGTACTTAGTACTTAATGTACTTAATATTACTCCACATATGACTTATATATAGATAAGTGCTCATCATCACCAGCAAGACACTTGCATATCCCTCCACTTTTCCAGTGTAGCCTATTCATAGCTCATTGGTTTAGAAAGACACTAGAATTTAGCCGGTTGGCATTAGCATGTGTCTGTCCATTAAGTCTGTGTTATTATTCTTTAATTTCACATTCTGTCCTAATGTACCTATACTAGAAAATGAATAGAGAGCCACTCTGACTTTAGAGACCGAAAAAAATGAATGTGTTCGCACCTGATGCTTCCACTGTGGCTTCCAGGCTGCGTTATACCATGCAGGAGCCAGAGGTGCTCACTGGAGCTTTGATAGACACTGCACAGCACGTAAGCTCACTCAAGTATGACGTCTGGAAGAAGATGGCCGACATGGTCTATCGCTGTGAGTAAGGGTGTTTCCAGCAATGCTGTCAGTCCTGTCCTTAGATGGAAGGCCTGTAGCTTTTTTGTTGTAGGGCCTTGTTATGGGGGTTGACATTTAAGATTTTAACCATTCGAAAGAAGGTAAAAGCAACTTTTTAAGTTGGCACTATCGTCACCAAAATGATCTCAGCATTTTCATTTTCAGACACTATAGTGAGATTCATGATTGAATTTTTGTAAATGATTTAGTTAGAGGGTGAACTTCTGGGTGCACATGGAATTTGGAATTTGGAACATGGAATTACGTGTGAATGTTACTATAAATGCTTCAAACCTCCACAATAATTTCAGGTGGTGCTTATTAATAAATGCCCTATACTCACATCCTCTTTTCAGGTCCTTTGTATCTGGATCCAAACACAGCACAGGCTAACCTCATCCTCTCTGATGAGTTCACCAGTGTGCATTATGGGAAAAAGTGTCCGGTGCCTAATAACCATGAGCGCTGCAGCAGCCGCATGGCGGTGCTTGCAGTGGGTGGCTTCACTTCAGGGAAGCACTTCTGGGATGTAGATGTGGGAGAAGGCACGAACTGGTACATAGGGGTTGCCCGTGAGTCCGTCAACAGGAAGGACACGGTGTTTCTGAACCCAGCTGAGGGATTCTGGGTAATCGGACTGTGCAGTGGCACCTACTGGGCCCAAACATCTCCCCGCACCCGTCTCTCTGTGCGGTCGAAGCCACTGAAGATAACAGTGGAGCTGGACTATGACAAGGGCAAAGTGATGTTCCTGAGTGCCGCAGATGGTTCCGTAATGCATACATTCAAAGACAAATTCACAGAGAAGATTTTTCCATTCTTTTCACCGGGGATGTTTGAAGAGGGCAAGAGCACCCCAAGCCCCCTTACAATCTGTCCCCTTAAGAATTCAGTCCTGCTCTACTGACACTACTCTTTAAAGTAACACAACGCTTTTCCTGCTACTCACTCCACCAGTTCAAAGAGTAGAGTGCCTTCTATCACAATGGTGTAATCAAGACTGAAGAATTCTACAAATGAACCCTTTTAAACCTTCAGAATTCTACACATATCTCCTTTTAAACCTGCCCCATGAAAACAGTGCTGATTCACTGACACTGTTCAACAGACTACATGCTGTGCCTTTGCCTCCTATCCTGCTCTACGGAATATCAGCAGTCTTGGAGGCAGACCGAGGGTAGTGCGGCCCTTCGTGTTAAAGGGTTGGCCTTTAGTGCGGTTTGGTTCAGTTTGGAGATGCAAGTTATGGTATTATGGTGGAGCACAAAGTGGAAAAACACCAGTGTGCCTTCTAGAGACTTCCAAGCTGAACTATTTGAGACGGACAGCAATGCAGTCTGTTGAAGACATAAAAATGTGATTTACTGACAAATTACTGTGAATGAACCTGCTGCACTCAGATTCATTTGTCTTGGACAAATCCAGACTCTCTCTTACATAACTTGTCCTTTGGTATGAAGTGAAACCTTTCCAAGCCTTCAAGCAAAGTGTCATTTGCCTTTGAGGTTTTGGCTGTGAATGTGAATAGGTCTCACATAAAAGGCATAAAAACAGTATGAAGCACAATCCACTTTTAACTATTATCATCATTTCTATACATTATGCAAAAGGTGTGATATAATCATTGATGTAAAAATTATTTTTGAAATACAAACTGTCAACTTCCTGCTGTGTTCTTTCATGACTTCATGAGGAAGTAGACACACAGTCTTATTGAACTACTCAAATACTACTGACCACAGGAGGAAATGACTCAAATGAGTATCTGTAGTTGGTGCCAAGAAACACAATCTAATTCTGTGATCTAATAGCCAAGCTACAGGTAATTTGACAGCATAATATACAAAAGCTGGTGTGCAAAATCCAGTGTGCAAACCTTGGTGCATCATCCCAGAGCCCCCCACATGCTCCACACACAAGGCTGGGTTTAGTTCATGCAGGACACATTTTTCAGGGCTCCTCTCAGGATCTTTTGAGACAATAGTGTGGAAGTCTCTAGAACCTGTACGCCGAGGTGCACTCCCGCTGATTTGTTTACAACTTCATGTGCATGCGTGTTTCTACAGCAAAACAGATCTGAAAGAAACTGAATCTGAATTGAAACTGATGAAAGAATTAAATTGCATGTAAACAAAGAGACCGAAATATCAATACATATTTTAGATATGGCAGAATTGTTTTTGGCCCATATTTAGACTATGGTGGTGCAAATATAATACATTGGTGGGCAGCCATAGTTCAAGCCTGGTATACCAAACATTTTATGTCGTTTCACTTAGTGCAAAGCATCTGGGATCTCTCAATTGGCGTATGTTTCCTTCCTAGTGAGCAGACACTTTCTGAGACCTTTAAAAATTTTCGCCATGCCAGAGCCCTCTGTTCGCTGGCTGGCCAGACAAAAATTTGTTGAAGAAAACACAAGCTATTGGAGACATGATATTGAGCAGAAGTACTTGGCAGTGCTGGCCTCGCTACCATAGTCTAGGCAATGACTAGGAAACACTGTTTTTACTTCTTGTGAAACTGTACGTTTGATTGCAATTTTGTGAGTCAAGAACAGAATGGATACTACAATCATTACAAAATAATTTAATTACTTTTTTTACATAGCAGCCACACATACACACATGCAAGCACCCATCACAGGAGCTCCTCACTGCTGAGCCTCTTTCTCTTTGGCTTTCGTTTTCCTCTGGGAAGCCATGTCTTTAAGCTTGGAGTCCAGTTTCCTCTGTAGGTAAGCCTTCTTGTTGGGGTCCATAGACTTGTCTTTCTGTCCACTGCCAGCGTACAGCACCCCCTCTTTGCTGATGCGCATGCGGGCGTGGGTCTTGGCCTTGTCCCCACAACCATGGACCTGGAACACACACAGGTGTGGAGGAGCATGTCAGTTATGAACATGGGGCAAAGAGGGAGAGAGAGACTACTGGTCTGAAAATCACATGAGAAGTTTGAAGGAGACAATTATTCTTTCTGACCTTGAAACTCAGGTCATGCAAAACAAGGATACTTTCTGCAACAACAATTCATCAGTAGTGCACATTTTTTACAGGTATCCTTTATTTTCAGGTAACCTTTATTTTTATTGATTCATACAAAATATATTTGTTTTTAATGTATCAGAGTAACGTAACTTGTAATGACCCAGAAAGCAATGCGTCCATCTCAAATTGATGCTGTACTGACTGTTGTAGGAGCACTTAGCAGTATAATACACGCCAATGGTACCAAATGGTTGCACCAGTGTTCTCAATCTACATGATCTGTGCAGACTGACTGTAAGCACCTGACCTGACCTTCACTTGACCCTTGAGCCCTCACCTCTGGGATGTGATGGCTGAGGCAGAACTGTCGGTTGCAGTGGATGCACAGCTGTCCAGCGTGAGCACGCTAGCTTTGCACTTCACAAAGCTACACACACGTTCGGCCTTCACCACCGCGTCAATCAGTGTGTCAAAGTCGCTGTCTGCGGTAGCGGCCGCCGCAATGTCTGTGGGCCCTGCTTTTGTGCGGCTCTTCCCTGACAGAAAGGAACAAACACACACACACACACATTAGGTTTAGCCTACGACAACTGGGGAACTAACTGCAACAGTGAAACAGGCCAACATCAACAGTAAGGATAGATGCCAGATGGCCCCCCCTGCTTTATGAGAAGAATGTGTAGACTCTGAGCTACAAGTCCCTTATGACAAACTGTCTGATCCCTGAATGAGTGGAGCACATTGAAAACACTGAAAGACCATAAAATGATCTTAGTGCCAAGTACAGTTTATTCCATCTATCTATTTCCAAACTGGCAGCAGTAAATTACCGGTAAGGAGGACAGATATATTGCACGCACGCACACACACACACACACACACACACACACACACACACACACACACACACATATTGTGGCTCACCCTTGGTTGCTCCCTTTCTCTTCTTGCCCTGTTGGCTCGACGCAGCTGCAACAGCTGCCTCTCCCCTCTGCTGCTGCTGTTGCTGGCTCAGTCTGGCTTTCTCCTCTCTCTTCTGCTGCTCCCTCCTCATGCGCTCCAGGTGAAGGCTCTTCAGGTCCACACCAGCCCCAGTGGCTGCCCCCTGGTGGCCAGAAGGAGTAACTGCCGGTGCCTCTGCCTGTGTTAAGCCTTGGCCCAGCGGAGGTTCTGGTTCTTCAGTCCCCCCAGAGGAGGGTTCCTTTGGTTCCTGTGGTTCCTGTGATTTGGTGGACGGTTTGGAGACGGTGATGTGGCGGTTCTTGCCCTCACCCTGGCTCTCGTGCTTGAGTCTGAGCTCCTCGGAGATCTGGTGGACGAGCAAGCGCTCGTGAGAGTTCAGAGACGCGGGGAAGCATAGCTCCGTCTGGCTGGCGTCCTCCAGAAAGTTTTGGATCTGCTGCCTGATCTTATTCTGCTTCCTCTGCTTCTGAGCCTGGTCTTGGTTCTGGTTCTCATCTCCAGGCCTGCCAGGACCGCTGAGGGCCTTAGATCCCGGGCCTTTACCCTGACTGTCCTTTCCTTTACGTTTCCCCCCAGACTCAGGCTTTTTCCCTGCCTCCTCTCTCGACTCCTTTCCCTTCCCCACCTCTCCTTTGCTCTTCTGCCTGGCTGACGGGGCCTCCTTGGACCCCTCTTTGGGCCCCTCGCGGATGTAGTTCTGGGGCACCGCGTCCTCCAGATACTCGAAGGCGGTGCGCGTCTCGCCGTGCTCTGTCATGTAGTCCACCAGGGACTTGAGGAAATCGTGGTTCCGCACTGTCTGAGAGTCACACACCACCGTGAGCTGGCGCCGCGCTCGAGTCACAGCCACGTTGATTCGTCGGTCCTCAGCCAAAAAGCCAACCTCACCTGGGAGAATCAAGGCACACAACAATACTTAAATCACAATGATATGGTATGGTCTGATTATCGGTATTTAGCAGAGCCCTTTTTACAAAGCATTCAACAAAATGCTTTATATCATTTAACAAAAAACACCATATTAACAAGAAATCAACAACGCGAGCATCAGTATATACATATATGCTGTATATGCACTATAACCATATAGTTTATAGTTAGAGGTTGTTTGACGTTGTGCAACAGAAAAGAACAAACATATCACATATACATAATTTATTCTTGATGGTATATTAACAGATTACAATAGGACCTGACAGATGCTTGAAGAAGTAAATCTGGTTGGCAATACCAGTATATGACAGAATTTTAAAATAAGTACACTGTCTATGGTTTAGAGGTTAAATTCTGAATTATGTCCCTCTAGTGCTGAATGATGTTGCATAATGACACTGATGCACTGACAGTAGCTTCTTCATTGTTGATGTGGAAACCCACAAGTTCAGTAATTCACATTGCAGTATTGGGGCCAGAGTAGCCCAGTGTCATGACTCATAACATGACATAATATTAGTGGCCTCCCACTCACCTTTGCGATTGGACCTGACCAGGGACAACACCACAGCCTCCTTCTCTCTGCCCTGGAACCCGTCCACTGATTTGATCTCCAGCTCAGGGTGCGTCCGGGAGAGCCTCTGTCTCAGAAGGTCAACCTGACACCCACAGAAGAAGGTTTGGTTATTTAGTTAATACTGTTCATTTTATTCACAGAAGTGTCAATTTAAGATCCAGCCGGGACATTTTTTGCACTGTACAACAGATTCACTCAAGTTAGACAAGTTTTTCTTCCTGTGTTTAGTTAGAGTTTTCAATATGCTTTTCCTGTCTGTCCTTGAGTGTTGTAAAACAGCATATATTTATCAGCATTCACTGGGCCTTTCTGTCTGAGTAACAAAAACACTTCCTATCAAGACTGGGGATTCACCGGGGACATACAGTAGGCCATAGCCTGGTAATAAAACTGTTCGTTCTGCATTACGTTTCGTACAGGCGGTCTGGTCATTCGGTAGTGAGATTCGATTTCTTGCTGGAGGTGTTTAAGTTTTAAAGATTGGCTATTTAAGACAGACACTCCAAATTACAACTTTAAGCAACACTGGCTGTTACAAACATGTAAAGAAGTAATCACTGGTACTTTACCTGAAGGTTATATGGAGCAATTACAGCGATATCTTTTGCTTTCAGGCCGGCTTCAGTCAAAGCCTTGATATGAAGTGCCACAATATCTGCCTCTCCTGTGGGAGTTACGAAATAGAATTAAGAAGAAATAGAATTACAGAAATAAAATATAAGAAATAAGAAATAAAAAAAAAAAACAACTTAATGAACAACAAACAAATGAAACAAACTTTAATGGACAAAATTGTAAATTGATTTATGGATACTGGAAAGGTGTTTCATAAATAAAACGCAAATGCTCCTTTTTTAAATTTGTTCTACTGGAGTTCAGACAGCTCACCTTCATTTCCCTTGGACAGTTCGTCAGTGTCCTCCATCTCATTGAGGCCACAGCCAGCTGTGTCTATAAGGAGTAGGGGCATGCTGGTCTCCTCCACACTGGCTACACCTGGCAGATCCCTTTGGAGGGGAAGAAAGCAGTTATATAGGAAACTGATTATGGTATTGAACTATAGGGAAACAGGGGTAGGGTATAGGGGCACCTGTAACAAACAACCAGATCTACACACACACACACACACACACACACACTCACTCACTCACTCTTTTATAAACCAGTTATACACATTGCATATTGTCTACTTTACATTTGCAGGAGCATTTTGACAGTTAAAGATACATTCTGCAAACCTCACTGAAGGTTGTGACTACTGGTTAGATCATATTGAGCACTTAATAAACTCCTGTCTCCCAGTGCTGCAGCTCTCTTACTTCAGCAGGTGCTTCTCCACTGAGGTGTGCGCTGTCAAGCGGCCCTGGTACATCTTCTCTGAGGCCCACTGCATGATGGCGCTGTTCATACGGTACTGCACCGTCAGCATCCGCACCACGGCATCGCCATAGCGCTCGATCACCCGCTCCATCAGGCTCACCGACAGACCCTTAGAAGCCGCCCTAACCAACAAACACACACACATACACACGCATACACACCACCCACTTTTATTTTACAATTTTATAACATGATCCTCAATCATAAATCACTGTCAACAATAACTAGTTTCTCAGTTTCTCAAAAAATAATCAAGACTGAGTCTCTTGACAGTATTGTTTATAACACTGCAAATTTCTTTAGTTCTGTCCTGGTACAACATCCAAGATAATGATGAAAATTAGCAACAACATTTTCTTAAAAGTCACTCCAGAAATGTTCCAAACTAAACTAAAGCCTTACGTGTGAGACTTGATGGTGGGTGGCAGCTGCTTGTAGTCCCCAGCCAGGATGGTCTTACGGGCATTGAGCAGGGGGATCCAGCAACTGGCTTCCAGGGCCTGGGCACACTCGTCAATCACCACCACGTCAAAGTGGTCGGTTGGCAGAAGCTTCAGGGGGCCATCAGCACACGCTCCTGAAGAGATGGAGACAGGATAACAATGGGATACCCATTTATATGGTGCACTTGAGGGGTATACAATCCATGCAATACATATGCAGTATATATGCAATTAAAGAGTGTTTGATATTGAGTGTTCACCCTTTATTTTCTAGCACTTTACTGCATCGTTCCAACGTATCTTCCATTTCAAAATTCCATACTTTTTCCATACTCAAATTAGCTGCTTTGCTGTAAATTTCTCTGACCATGTTTGAGAAAAAAAAGTGTCCCCACCCCTGTCTAAACTAAAGCAAACATTCAGACATCTGACAGTACTGGGCCTGTTGATTTGTGTCTGGGGCCCAAACTGCAGTGACATACATAGCTTGGCCAATATTGTTAGACCTCCGCCAGCTCATCTGCAGCCTACTTAAGTTGTTGAATCGACAACAAAGCAGCAATATCTGTCAGTGGCATTGAGTTCCGTTCTCTGAAGTCTACTTGGTCTGCGTATGCATTATTTGTATGGGCATAAGTTACTTCACTCATGGACTGATTTTGCACATATTGTGCCGACTTCAGAGAACTGACTGACTGACAACACTGCAATGAGCTGTCCAAGGTCTGCCAGTGTTGGTGGGAGTTGCGCATACTTCTCAAATTTGGCACACAGACGCTGATCGACAGGCCCGACACTACAACACATCTGACCATAGCCTGGTGTGCGCTCACTGTATGACCAAGAGCAGCACACATTTTGCCATTTAGGACCCAACCAGACCTTATGATCTAATGATGGCTAATAGTCTGGAATAGTCTGAATAGTCATCTTTCCATGTCCTCTTTCCTATTTTCGATACTTATCCAGACCTGTGAAATACTAAAATCAAATGTCTCACCTTCCCATACTTTTCACGACTGCATAAGAACCCTGTTACTCTCTGACATTGACCTCCATAAATAGTAAGCACCAATACCTACAACTATGGAGCTGTAATACGGTTACAGAATTAATTAAGTGCAAGTCATTCTGTCCAAACAAAACATGGACCCTGGAATATAACTGATAAGCTGTATTTACAGCATTGAAAATGTACAGCATTATCACTCACCTGTGTTGGTGGCCAGTACGACGCTGGCGTTCTTGAGGATCTGCTTGGTGGCGGCCTCCTCTCTGCTCCTCAGCTCCTTCCTCAGTTCTCCCATCTCTCTCTTCAGCCCAGCCCTGCTCCCTTTGTCCCGTGTCTTCTTCATCTCACTCTGACAAACACACACCAACACACTTGGTCTACAGTATGTTTGCAAATAACACGCTTCAAACACATGCTGCTCTTTCTCTTTCTCTTCTCCTCAGCCTAGCCTAGCCTAGCTCCCTCGGTTCTGCATCCTCTTCAGCTCACTCGGACAAACAAACAACAATACAAACATTTTATCTACATCTGCAAACAACCACCAACAGATTTCATTCACAAGCAGCTCTCTTTCTCTTTCTCTCTCTCTAGCCAGGTTCTGCTTATTCTGTCCAGCACTCTGATAAGCTTATCAACTTCTTCCTCAACAATGTGAGAATAACATAATAACCTCCTGGCTGCTTAGTAAAAGCTCATCTCTATAGCTCCATGACTGTATTTATGTTAGAAACAATATTGATTTTCTTTCTAACTGGAAAAAAAAATTCTCCCTTACAAAAGCCTTGTCCATGTCCCTTCGGATGTCGGCGATGATGTCGGTGGTGTCGCTGCGGGCGAGGATGGCGTCTAGGGAGTGCTGTTGGATGCTCTCCAGCAGACGGGCAGGATGCCCCAACCGCAACACCTTGGCCTTGCACTGCGCCAGTCGCTCCACCAGGTTATCCACTGCCACATTAGATGGGGCACAGCACAACACCTGGCACAGCAGAGGTTGGGTGGGCATTAGAGATCACATCTGAGGTGTGTTATAGCATTATTATACCAGTGAATATACTACGCTTTAATGGATATTGGTATTTCCATCACGGCGCTCTTTCTCTTGTTTACAACCACACAATTAAATTCACTGCTCTTCACTGGCATATGACACAACTGCACCTACTCACCTTATTTCCCTGTTTAACAGCTTGCAGGATCACCTCCACCACTGTGGTGGTCTTGCCTGTCCCTGGGGGCCCGTGGATGACAGCCAGGTCTTTCTGCCGCAGGGCAAAGGTCACAGCCTCTTGCTGAGATGCATCCAGTCCAGTATTATAAAACTCTAATTCATCTGACCAATGGAAAGCGGATTATACATATTCACGATTGCTGTTAGTATCAGCATATTTGATTTTTTTACTGTTGTAATTGCTTTGCATTGACACATAGGAGAAATACAAAACATACACAACTACTTTGAAAAAACTGCATAATTGTGGGCTATAACTGCCTATCCCTTGGCATTATATAATGGACAATTTAAGGTGTAATTTCGACATGCAATTTTAAAAAGATCAGTTTTAAAAACACATGATTCAGCACATGGTTCAGACCCTGGTTATCTCTCGTCTTGACTACTGCAATGTCCTCCTATCAGGCCTACCAGCCTGTGCAGTGAGACCACTACAGATGATCCAGAATGCAGCTGCACGTCTGGTCTTTAACCAGCCAAAAAGGGCACATGTCACACCTCTGTTCATTGAACTTCACTGGTTGCCCTTGGCTGCTCGCATTAAATTCAAGGCACTTATGCTGGCCTACAGGGTGAATGATGGCTCTGCTCCCATCTACTTGAATACTCTTCTGAAGGCCTATGTCACCCGGCGACCGCTACGCTCCTCTAAGGCACGTTTTCTAGCACGGTCAACACCTTGTGCAGGTCAGTCCAGACTCTTCTCATATCTGGTTCCGCGCTGGTGGAATGACCTCCCAAGTGCTACCAGATCAACTGATACCCTCTCCACCTTCAAGAAACTCGTGAAGACTAAGCTCTTCCAAGAATATCTCCTGGCGTAAACTTTGAGAATGCACTTAATAATTTAATTTCTCTACACTGTGTTACACTATTGCACTTTCAGCTTAAAACAGTGCAGATTCTATGTTAGCAATATGCACTCCTTGTTAGTTCATTTTGTTGTAGCTTGAATGTTATCCTCTTTTGTAAGTCGCTTTGGATAAAAGTGTCTGCTAAATGCCTAAATGTAAATGTAAATGTAAACATGACTACAGGTAGTTTACATGTCTGTTTTAAAGGGTGTGTGTGGCTTACTCTGCTGTGAAAGCTCTGTCGGCTGTGAATAGCCAAAGAGAACACCAATAAGATGGGAGGCTGGACCACTGCCATATCCATTTAGCAAATTTAAAGCACTGCAGATACAAAAACAACACAACAAATAAATAAACAATAAATAGCAAAACAAAGCCTTAAACTAATTATTTATTGTGGCACTTATCATCACAACCATTAATTCTGAACAACATTACCAGTCAATGAATACTCCGAAGCTCCGAAGCCTCACCTTGTCAGTCTCCTGTAGGTAACATCGTTGGCCACCTTCATGATGTTGAAAAGTCCGTCGCCATCCAAATTGGGGCCATCCTGTGACTCGTCAAAAGCCACAGCTACAGATGACTGGGTCACTCTCGTTACCACCCCTGTGCCCAGCTGAGACCTCTGGCTGCAACCCTCCGCTTCATACAGGCCTACTATGTCACCTGCACCACAGAGCAAAGACAGTTCAGTCCCTGCATAAAAGGGGTACTACTAGGGGTCTACTACATCTCTGGCAAGTCAGCACTATGTCAGGTGATCAACATGCAAGGGATCCATACAGGCTGCTTAGTTGTACTATTATTATTAAATAAACTCTTGAGGGTAGAATCAAGTCAAAGGGCAAAAAAGGAGCATAAAAACAACAGTTCCCTCCATACAGTCTCCCTTTTTGATACATAATTTTCATATTACTTTTTTACACATATTCTATTTTTTGCCTGAGTAGCTATGGAATGTATTTTAATATTTGAATATTTGAATGTAGGTTAAATCACTCAAAAGAAAAATCTTTGACACATTTGGACCAAGCAGTCTGTGTTTCTCACCTGGTCCAAAACTGTGGCTGGGAAGCACCGAGGTTCCAATACTCTTTCTAGGTTCGAAGATGACCAGCAGGCGGCCATAAAGGCCTGTGCGCTGGCTGCCAATCTGTAGTTTCAACAGACACACACCTTTGTGCTGTAGGTGCTTTAGGGAGACATTCTCCTGTAGAAGTCTGTGACACCACAGAATAGTCACAACCATTAAAGGTAAGCCATAACACAGGTAACACATAAGCACAAGTACTCCAATTTGGCCAAGACATTATTAATACGGGGTACAGCCTTAATTACAAAGGAACTGGACAAAAAAGGAGAGCACTTTCACTGGTCTTTCATTCATCTCTTGATTCTAGATTTTCTCGTGAACAAACCTTGTTTCCTCGATTTCTGCTTCGCGCTCCTCCTGAAGGAGTTCAAGCGTTCTGGAAACGAAGTCCTCCACCTCCATTGCTGTCACCCTAGTATAGCGTTATAAGAATTGCGATGTCACTAACCGTGTGACAGCCAAAAGTAGTCAATGCAACTCAGCTTGACAGACAGACTGTTCTATTAGCAAAGTTAGCATGTTTTTTAACAGTTGAAGAGACAATAAGACAGATCACAAACTATGGCCTGACTTCTGTCAAAGCCGTTAGTAAGCACAACTACTTAACGCATAACCAAATGTACTGTAGAAAAATGTAGTGTCTATGTATATTGGGCATTATTTCCTTAGTGTTAGCGTCTCTTCCATGCTGATGCTGCGTGTAGCCAGCGACAACAAGAACTATGTCAATATGGCCGCCAGCGATCTCTTTTTCAAAATAAAAGTTAAAAAGCATCATGACGTTTGAGACGCATTGCCAAAATCGTACGGATATTAGAAAATGGCAAATGATCTGCATAAAAAATACAATTTTATTCCCGAGATTTAGGCTATAAAAGTTCAAATACGGGACTGCAAAATTAATCAAAAATAGGTTAACTTTAACTTTAACTTTAACTTGATACTCGTCGCTGATTGTTCGCCTCGTCGCTGGTTGTATCTGTATTCCACTCTCGTCTCCAACCCGTCCAAACCTTAATGTAAAGCAAGGTTCTCAAACTTTATTGGGCCGGGGACGCGTCATGGAACGGATGTTTTTTCAAGGACCCCTCATAATCGCAACAAAAAATTAACCATATATAATTATAGCTATTTGTTCTTTTGAACTCTTATTATAAAACATATTTTGCCAATACCACAACAGTTTTAAATTGTCATGTTATTGCATTTAGCAACACTTGACAGTGCAGGAGCAGTCTTAAAAGGATTTATTTTTTTGTCAAATCTAGACCTACTGTTTGTCACTCATGTTAATGTTGGGAATAATGAGCACAATGCGACTGGGCTCTGTACTGACCTCTAGTATTTTTTCCCCATAAGACAAGTTTATACTTAGCTTTTTCACAGACCCCCTGGCAACGCTGCGGGGCCCTAGGGGTCCCGGACCCCAATTTGAGAACCGATGTAGGGTATTTACAGTAAAACAATGCATAAATATGACTTAATTGAAACTGGCATAGCATTACATCATGTGTCCCAAAATTATACATGCTACAACAATCAGTAAGTATGCAAATAGCGACAACAACAACAAAAAACAGTTTTACAACACACACACACACACACACACACAAGCTTAAACATTACTACTTCCATACCACATTCTGTATTGTCAATCTCATAACACATACTCATTTCAGAGGGGCGTTATTTATTTATTTTTTTCTCAGCCTCCACAGACCAGATTAAAGGCTTTGCCAGGCCGGTCATTCCCCATCCCTATCCTACAAGAAGTGAGAGGGTTATTAGGACACTTTCACAATGGATACACCTGCCCTCTAGTGGCAGGTTAGAAATATGGTTTTGGGACAGCTGCTGATTCTGCCCCGGATTGGATTGATTTTGCTTGACAGGCTAGGAAACGGACCTGCGATGCCTTACTGTGTACATGAGAAGAGACTTTATCAGAAGTCTAAAATAAGGACTAAGTAAGTTGTTTGCCCATAACAATCAGAAACAATATTACTACTATTTATATCTATTAATAAAGTTGCTTTATTATGCATAAAAATCCAATGGGCTATAGGCTACAACTCAGTATTTGTTTAACTTTTTCCTGTAGTTGTCAAATGCACAGATGTATGTAATATTTCCCAGGTCATATCACACATGTACTCTGGTGTGTGTGTGTGTGTGCGCACTTATGTGAGTGAGACAAAGGAAGGGAGTGAGCATGTGTGTGTGTTTTTGTGTGTGCGTGTGACTGATGGGTGGACCTGTGGTAGGAACATGTGTGTCTAGGTGCGTGTGTGTGTGTGTGATGGGTGGGCAGTAGTACACTTGGGTGGAGGTGTATCTGCTTGTTGATCCCATTCTCATTAGCCATGGCTGTGTGGTGTTCTGCTGTGCTTGTGTGTCTTTCTGCTCTCCTCTTCCATGGCTCCTCGCAAGGTTTGCCCAACATCACCGACCCCAAGTTCATCGATGACTGTGTGAAATTCCACAATTCTCATCGCTCCCAAGCACAGCCCTTAGCCGGAGACATGCTGTATATGGTAAGACACACACACACACACACACACACACACACACACACACATACACTGCACTGCTCTTCTCTGCATCTGTGTATCTGCTCTCACCGTTCACTTTCCGCTTAGGTTTAACACCTTTATGTTATGATGGATTTTGTTCTGATGCATAAACTATTTGATAGCCCACAGTTTACACATGTTTTTTTTTTTTTTTTGTCTAACAGGATAGATAGTAATTCTCAAGAGAGCACAACTGATATTCTTGTCCCCTCCATGTCTCAGTATGTGTTTATTTATCTGATTCTGCTTGTGTTTACAACTCAAACCTTTATCTGATGGAGGATTTCCGTGCGGTATGAAGTATGTGTGATTATTGTTTTGTCTGGTCATGTTCATGTATGTTCAAGTAAGTTCAAGTAAGCAACTGAAAGCTTCTCTCAGTTATTAATGAATAACTGAGATAATTCATTAATTAAAATAATTAATTTGCGAATCCCATCATAAAGTAAATCAATGTAGTCTATTTTCATGTCATTTCCTTTAGGTTACCATAGTGACAGCGGGACTCAGAGTACTGGGTGTGCCAGGATGATAAGAGAGCTTTAAAGCTTCCTTATTGAGTCTGTCCGTTGAGAGTATATTTAGATTTTGAATGGAAACTTTCTCCTTTTGAATGTTTATTTTTGGCCTATTGTTGGACCTATTCATTTCAATGGGACACAAAGTCAGTCATCGGTCAGAGTTGGTCAGAGAGGGATGCTATTTTTTTTTCTGGGTGGGATTTCCTGAAGGGCACTCCTGAACTCCAAGGGCACTCTTTTCATCGCTCTGAAAATGCGCGGACTGAGCACTGAAAATTCTATGTTCTCTGTTAATGATTTGATGTTGAACAGCTTCTGTCAGGTGGATCACACCTCTTTTTGGTCAAAACAGGAAATGTTTTCTGTTCTTAGTTTGACAATGTAATCTTTCTCTTGTGAGAGATTAACCAGCCTTTCCCCTCCTGGTTTTTCCAGACATGGGACGAGGCATTAGCCAAAAGTGCCAAAGCTTGGGCCAAGAATTGCCAGGCATCCCATAATCCCTTGCTGAAGCAGGCTGGGAAGCTGCATCCTGAGTTCCGTCGCGTAGGGGAGAACATCTGGATAGGGCTGCCAGTGGCTTCGTTCTCTGTGGAAAAGGCCCTGAATGCATGGAATGGCGAGAAGCAATACTACACACTGAAGACCAACACATGCAGTAAAACATGTGGCCATTACACTCAGGTGAATTTCCCACCCAGTTCTTTTGCTGATCTCCAGTGAGTTTCACATGCTAAACGAATGAGCGTACATGACGTCCTGCACTTTCCCTTAATCTTACACAACACTCTGTTGTCCTCTTTTTTGCTTTCCACCCTCTCCTTCTCCATCTCTCCTCCATCCCCCACTCTCTCTCTCTCTCTCTCTCTCTCTTTCTTTCCTACCTCCTGTGTAGTTGATGTGGGCTCAAAGTTATAAAGTGGGCTGTGCTGTGCACCACTGCACTGGAGGCATTGCTGACTTCAGTGACAGCCCAAACACAGTCGTATTTGTGTGCAACTATGGAGATGGGTATGTTCTTCCCTACTCAGAAGCAGATGAATGCTTTTCTGACAATAAACTTTCTGACAATGAATGCCATATCGCATGCATGACTATGATAAATATCATTCAACAGTGATAAAAATGTCAGCCTGGCCATGCCTTCCTAGCACTTCCGCTTGATTGTCATCTCCCTACAGTGCTAGTCTGGATTTGATCCTATTGAGCTTGTTGTCTCAGGAGGCATTTTAACCTGTCTAATCAGCAAACAGAGGGAGGCGTTGTGAGAGCTATAATGCTAAAAGTCAAGGCAAGCTATCAGTCAGGGGCTGATCCAGTCTTAAACACTTCAAGCAAGCAATCGAATCTCACTACCCGAATGTTCAGACCCTCTGTACTAAACGAAAGTGTAGAACGCGGGTCTGGTTTTATTACCAGGCTATAAAAATGTATGAAGATTGTAGTCACAACATCTTATAACTGAGTATTCATTCATACAGATTGCAGTCATATGTATTAGAGGGTCTGAGCTCTAACTGTTGATTGACTGATCTGTGTTGCTTACAGTGGAAATGTGGGAGGCGTTCTCCCCTACTCTGAAGGATCATCATGTTCCAAATGCCCTACGGGAGATGAATGTGAATCCAAACTCTGCAGTAAGAAACACACACACGCACGCACACACACACACACACACACACACACACTCACACTAACATTCAAAAACACAAAGATACCATATTATAGACCTATGTGCTCATACTGAAAACCTGTGTAGAATACATTCTAAATATTGATAAGAATTGATAGGACAATTGATGAAAAATTGGCATAATAAACACAATCAACAACGGCATTGATATTGATCAAATTCTATTATTTCTTACTCCTATTCCACCGTGATATGATATTCTGTACATTTATTAAAACCTTAAACAGGGGTGCCACCATGCTCTTTGGGGAAAACACCTATGCACTGTCAGTCACATTCAGAGAGAGAGAGACAGAGGCAAATGTAAATATCTAGATGTGTATTGTGCAATAAGATCATGAATTTACAGTAATACACACACCGATTGCAGATACACTCTGTCATTTACAATAAATATTTTTATTCTTTCTGATAAAGTTTATGTAAATCTGCTTTTGTTACAGGAAATTCAGAGAGAGACACAGTCAAAAGTATGTGCAATTGTTTTACAAACCAGTCAAACAACACACACAGAAATGTCCCTTATCTTACATGTCCCTTAACTTTATGTTTGTTTCCATGAGTTATATCTATACATCTGATTCTGTTTTATTCTGATATGTCTTTCTCAGCTTATGATTGGACCCCTGAGGACCCCACGTCACATTCCTCAGCTGCCAGCACATTGCTTTGGACGGTAGCTATGAAAGAGAGTCAGTCACTGATGGTTTTATTCTTGGTCACTGTATGTAACATGTAAACCATCATGCGTTCTGTAATTTTACATTAAAATAAATATATCAAAATTTGAAAATAAATAAATACATAAATTATGCATTTTCTCATGTAGAAACATGAGATTGAAGTGGCCATTGGCCTACAACAAAATGTATGATTTAGGAATGCGTTATTCTTTTATACTGAAGTTGCGTAATATCATAGTCTGTCAGTGTGCAAAATATATGTGCTGCCTTTACCTTCAAACAAAAATAAACAAGTGATGGTCTTTTTTGTTGTCATCCAATTGATGGATTGGTTTATAGCAAGAAGAACTGGTTTTATTATTGCTTCAATGAAGTGTAAGTTTACACATATCTCACCATTATCATTCATCTGGAGAAGTTGTTTGATCTAGATAGAAGGCACTTTTCATAATCTGCCATAATTGGCTTGAAGATTTACATATCCTGTTACATAACAGTTCTGACAGTGACATTTTTGTGGGCTATAAATGCCTTATCATGTTGATACAGTCCCAGGCACAGTCCCAGATTCCAAGATGAGAGAAACAGAGGAGGTGATACTCAAACAAGATGAACATTTTGACCCTGTTAAGATTTCTCTTTAAGACCACAGGAGAAATGTGGTCATTTCAAAATCTTTAAAAACAGACTTGTTTCCATAAATCAGCACAAAGTCAGCTAATTCCCCTTTTCTATCTTAAACTACAATGACATCATGCTTCTTCTATTGATGTTCCTCTTTCCCCACGTGCACAGGAAGTGTGCATAATGTGTGTTTTTGTATTTGCGTGTGGATATTTGTGCAGAGTTTCAATAACTGAGCCCTGACCTCCCGTTTGTAATCTTATTTCACAACACAAAGCCCTCTGTGTGTGTGTGTGGGGCGCGCGCGCATATGTGTGTGTGCGTGTGTGTGAGTCTGGCCTGGGCTGATTAAAACCACGAGTGTCTCTCTGTGAGCTATGATCTGACTCTCTCTTTTTCCCTTTTGACACACACGCACGCACGCACACACACACACATTGACAGACACTTTGGATTTCTATGACAGAAGACGAACTCTGGGAATAAGGCAAAGAAATTAGCTGCTTTGGTCTGCTGCTTTGGTATCACTATGCAGGCCTTGATCTCCATACTAAAGCTGCTAACCATGCTAAACTTTGCGTGTGTGTCGGAGCGATCCTAACCATGGAAACAGCGGTGAGTAAACTGGCCGCTGCGACCAGCGGAGAGACACACACACATACACATACACTGGAGATGAGAAGAGACACTCAGCAGTACCATCCCAAGACTGGCGAACACCAGGACTCATATAAACTCATCTATCAACATGATGCTACTGCCAATGAGTTAACAGATGATAAGTTAATCAGTGATGAATTAAGCACTAGTGATAAAGTAAGAAGTCAATTTAGAGGTAGTCAAGGTCTCAGCAGAAGTATGATGCTATTCAATGATCTTTGGGCTGACCCAAAATCCAGTGATGAAAACTCTTACAATATTCTGCAAAGGAATGATAACACCGATGATGTGAAACTCAGCACAGAGTTGAACTCCATTAAATATGGTGCAGATGACCACAGTAATTTGAAGTTGGATTCAGATGGAGATTCAGTGAAGGATTTGTCCTTGATCTCTGCACAGACTGGGACTACAAGCTCTTCAATGGACAATGACATTTCCAACACTGGGTCCAGGAAGAAAATTGATGATGACGTTACAGAGAGTATTAATTATGTTGAAAGCTACAGTGTTGAATCTAGTGATGTAAATCATGTTGCGATCAACAGAATGGGATATGCTGGCTCTCTAGGAGGTGACAGTGTTAAATCTTCCGGTGAAAGTGTTGTATCTGCTGAGCATGCCAAAGGTAACAGTGTTGAATCCTCTGACCGTGGTGGAGGTGACAGTGCTGAATCCTCTGACCGTGGTGGAGGAGGCGTTGTTGATTCTGCTGACCATCCTGGACATGAAGGTGCTGAATCTGCTGATGATCCCGAGGGGCCGGTGGTGCGAGTGCACGGGGGATTGGTGCGTGGCCTCACGCTGGACAAAGCGCACGCCTTCTACGGAATTCCATATGCCGCCCCTCCGGTTGGCGAGCGGCGCTGGGTACCACCCCAACCTGTGTCTCCATGGTTACAAACGTACAATGCCACCTTCCCTCGGCCGGCATGCATGCAGGCCTGTGCTGGAGAGTTCGCTCAGACGTGCCCACCAAAGGTATGCTTACTCACAGTATCAGAGAGCAGAACACAGTAGCGATGCACCAATAATAGTGAGAATTCATTACCATTCATCACCATAATCACTGAATATAACAGCAGCTCTTAAATAAAATTTTATGCTCAGTACTCTCTCAACCACTGGTTAGACTGATGAGATGTTTCATACCTGGTAGAGACAGAGTGACATTTATAATCGTGTGTAAAAATGTTTCGTGCCAAAGGTGTTTGTTTGCATGTGTGTGTAGGTCAGTGAAGACTGCCTGTACTTGAACGTCTTTGTTCCTGGGAACGTGGACCTGTCGCTGCCACCTAAAACACAGCTGCCAGTCCTCATGTGGATCCACGGCGGCGACTTCATTGCAGGCTCCGCCTCCCGACCCATCTATGATGGACGTTTCATCAGTAACTATACCAACACAGTGGTGGTCAATGTGGAGTATCGCTTGGGTAAACAACGAAATACAGAAATTCACAAATGACAGGCCACAAACTCAGACACACACATATTCACATAAACACACACTAAATTACACTCTTCACAAAGACAGTTTGTACAAGCTAATGTGTGCTGTGTATGTGTGCAGGTGCGTTTGGGTTTCTGGTCACAGGCAAAGACCCAGAGCTTTCTGCCGTTGGAAATTATGGGATGTTGGACCAACAGGCAGCCCTGGTGTGGGTTAAAAACAACATTCGAGTTTTTGCAGGAGATCCAAAAAGGGTATGTAAGTACATTGGCGTATATCTGTGTGTGTGTGTGTGTGTGTGTGTATATGTGTGATTTTATTTCGTTATTAGAGTAGATTAGTTTAGTATGTCAACACTAAAACACAAGCATTCTCATCTTAAGTGCTATGAACATTTCTTCATCATAGTATTTCAAAGACCCACAGAACTGTTGTGGTTGTGTTTGAATATTTGTTTGCATGTGGATGGTGGATGTGTGTAATGTGTCTTTACACTTCCTATGGGACACAAACATAAATGTACATGTGTGTGTGGTGTGTGTGTGTGTGTCGCTCTGTGTGTGTAGGTGACTTTAGTTGGTGAGAGTGCAGGTGCTCAATCTGTTGCCCTCCATCTGATGATGAGGAGCAGTGAGTTTCTCTTCAGCCAAGCTGCCATTCAGAGCTTGCCATTCTCCATACCGCTCAAAACCAGGTGACCAAAGCCTACCTGTGTGTGTGTGTGTGTGAGTGTGTGTGTGTGTGTGTGTGTGTGTGTGTGTGTGTGTGTGTGTGTGTGTGTGTGTGTGTGTGTGTGTGTGTGTGTGTGTGTGTGCATGTGCGTGTATGCACGCACACTCACCATATGCCTATACGACTAGTTGATCAGGGTGTTAACACACAAGGAAGTTAAAATATACTTAGAAACGGTCTGCTAAATGAGCGAGCTAAACATAAATACAACATTGTCTGTCCTCGGACAGGAACACTTAACTGCATACTGATGTACTGACAATTTCCACTACAAATACTATATGTGATGTGATGCTGCTATAAGAGGAATGTTGTTTGAGCAGCAGTGGAAGTAGTGTGGGATTTTGAACAGAGGCAGGGCTGTATAGAGGTCACAAGATGGGGCTGCTGTAGTTGCCATGTGTGGGTATTTGTTTAACAATTTGGATGCTGGGAGGATGCTTGGAGTTTGACTAATGTTTTTAAATCTAATTTAGGTTGTGTGGGTGGTGGATATCTGTTTGGAGATCTAAACTCTATTGTATGGATGTTTAGGCCCACATGCACTAAAAGGTCATACAATGTCATGCGGATAAGTTTCATTTCTGGGCTTTTTCACCTACATCAGACAAGATAGTAGAGAGTGACTTCGATGGGTTGGGCAAGAGTTTGGGTTGTAATCGAGGCCCAGGTTTATGGTATGAACACAGATTATAATCCTTTTAGTAATTTGACAATCTTGGTTCTGACTTTACTGGCATTAAATGACGTTGAGTGTTAAGGCAAAGAAGCATAGATGTCAATTCTTCCACATGTTGCTTTAATGTTTGTAGAGTGTATGTAGCCTATGTTTGCAGAGATTGTGGTACTATGGTCTGTATGGATGTAGTGATGTGAGAAAGCCTATGATTTCTGACCTGGTGAAGCATTTCCCTCTCTTTTCTTGTCTTCATATATTTGAGTATGTTTGTAGGGGGCTGCACTGATCATGTCTGGTTATGCTGCAGGTGGGATGCCCAGAGGTTGGGTCGAGACTTTGCTCGCATGGCAAACTGCTCTGCCTCTGACCTGATCTGCCTGAAGAGTCTCAGCTCGCATGATGTGCTCCGGGCTCAGGTCAAAGCTGGTGAGCTCACTCACACATAAGCTATTTTTACACTATTGAGTTTAAAAAAATAGAAACTCTGGTCATTTTATCAACTGATTATTAATTGAAATGATTATTTAAACCAGCTCATAATTCCCCTCTCTTAACAGGATCAAAGATAGTAAATCCCTTCCGCTTCCTGGAGGTGTTTGAGACTTGGGGGCCGTTTATTGATGAGGAGCTGATTGAAGACCAGCCAATCGCAGCCTTCCAGAAGGGCTACTGGCAGAGGAACAAACCAGTTATCATTGGTGAGTCATAACTCTCTTTGTCTACGATCATAAACTGTCTCTCCACATGGCCTGTCTGCACAAATGCCTTGGCATGTAGCAGCTGTGTTGCTAACCCTTGATTGCATTAATTTTATGCTACAGGTTAGTGTTTCTGTTAGCTAAGAAGCTGTTGGATGATATCGCTGTTCTATGAGCAGAGGTGAGGTTACGGGTGGCTTCCTATGAAAGACTTCAGTTTCAGACTTCAGAGTTAATCTTTAGCTCAGCAGGCAACAGACTGCACCTTTAGCTCAGCAGTCTTGAGTCTGATGTGTGTGTAATTACTTAAACGCATGTCTCTGCATTAATTTCACACCAGACCAACCACAAATTCAACTCATCCAAAGTGACTGCGGATGAACTGAATTAGCTCACAGTTTTAGGACTTTCATCTGCTGACTTCAGTTCAGTTTATGAACTGAGCCAAAATTTTTAATATTTAACCCAGCCTGGTAGTAAAACCAGCCCCTGTTTCTCATTCTCATTTTGTTTCATACAGAGGGTCTGGACATTCGATAGTGAGATTTGCTAGTGTGATTGCTTGTTAGAGGTGTTTAGATTTAAAAAGACTGCCTTGACTGATAGCATGAGGGAGCATAAACTCCCTCAACACAGCCACAGCAGTGTCAGACTTTGCTTTACCTTGCTTTGCAAACATTGCTTTACTGTGGGATCATGCTGATCTTTGAATAGCTATGCCTGCTATATCAAATATTTGACATTTAACATATGGTGAACATCACTGAATAAGCAGTTGTCTATTCGCGTGGGATTGATTGTGCATATCTGTGCCTGCTCACTACAGCAAATTTTTATTCTTGCAATGAGCTTGGTCTGCAGTGTAGTTTCTATCTGGCATTGCAGGCCTCCTCACAACTGCAGCTCAGAACACTTGTAGGCTGTAGATCCAGCAGCAAGTACATAATTAGAGATGCTTTAATTATTCAGAAGGAAAGAAACTTTGAGAATGCACTTAATAATTTAATTTCTCTACATTGTGTTACACTATTGCACTTTCAACTTAAAACAGCGCAGACTCTATGTTAGCAATATGCACTCCTTGTTAGTTCATTGTGCTGTAGCTTGAATGTTATCCTCTTTTGTAAGTCGCTTTGGATAAAAGCGTCTGCTAAATGCCTAAATGTAAATGTAAATGTAAAGTGGAAGTGAGTAGTGTTGCCAATTCAAATGTGATAGGTGAACCAATTAGACATATAAGTTTCAGACTTTCAGCTGTTAATGAAAGATGTTGCACATAAGAAAAAACAGCAAAATAAAACTAATATTTTTGAATATAACAGCCAATGTTTCTGCAGAAGATATTCAGATGTAACTGAAATTGTAATCCTGAATATTTCCTGAAAGTAACTGTATTTTAATGACACATTTTTAATGTAACTGATTACTGTTAAATTTATTTTGTAATTAAATCACATAATTTTGTTACATGTAACTCATTACTCCTCAACACTGATAGTAACCTGCACACTGGAAAAGTTTTTACTGATTTTAAGCATACAGAACATTTCACTGTAGGCTCCCTCTTCTTCTTCTTCTATAGCACCTGGCAACAAGAAAGACTTGGATTTTGTTTTCTCCAGAAGTTTCTTATATTTTTATTTCACTCAGGTCTATATTTTCAATGATAAAAGACGTACTTTCTAGCATATTTTTGTTTTGTTATTATTTGCCTTCTAATTGCTAAGGTGTTAGTCTTCAGCGTATGTCTGCCTCTAAATTAGAGCAAGGCCCTCTTCGATCATCTTATTAAGGCACAATAGCAGCGCCTCTGCGAAGGTAATTGCAGGTATGAGGGGGTAAATTCCAGCGAGACTTTCTGAAACAGACATTCAGAAAAGTTACAGAGCAAACAGAGTGAAAGTGAGAGAGCGTCAATGCAAGTCATTAGAGTGATGTGATGTGATCTGAGCTTCCCGGGTGCAACCACAACAGGCCACCGTGAGGACCTCATTAGGCCTCCAGTCACATGCCAGGTCACAATGCTCCCAGACTCTCCTCTCCGACACAGAAGCAGCTCTGTCACAGCCCAACCTGGGCTAACTCATCTTACACATGAATGACTGCCAGACCAAGAACCACCTCGCATCACAGACTCCTCACTCACATTTATTCATCATGAGTGTCAGTTAGTGCCTTTTACTCAGAGATATCATCAGCTGAGCTGCTTTGCATCTGCTATGAATAATTGAGAACAGTGTTATCATCCACAATCACCCAGTGACATTACTATCTTGTTGGGCTGTTTCCTCTCATACTCAGAAGTTTGGGATGTATTAAATATTTTACTACAACAGAAAGGAGTCATTTTCTGCTGAATATTTCAACCTTTTTAAATGTAAGCTGTAATCAAAATTTTTTTTTGCTAGCTTAATAAAAGAAACATTTTGCCTCCCCGCCTGTATGTTCCAGGGACGACTTCAGAGGAGGGGGTTATCTTTGTATTTGGGGTGTTCAGTAAGCCTGTGTCAGTGTTGGAGAGTATGGCTTACACCACCGCCATCTTTAAACAGCACACCCTCACCGTGCTCCACAAGTACCTGCCTATGTATCTCTACTCAGACCGCCGCACCATGCTGTCTCAGGTAGGCATCTGGAGCTGGCGTGTGTGTGTGTGTGTGTCTGTGTGTCTGTGTGTGTGTGTGAGTACTGTATGCACAATGCCTGAGATGCAGTGAGTAAAATACTGTTTTAAAGATTTATGCTCTGTCTTTGTGTGAGTGCACTGTGTGTGAGTGTGTGTGTGTGTGTGAGTGTGCACGCACGTACTTCCAGGGCATCTGTCTTCATTAAGAGATATCGTTGTGTATTCTCTTTAGATTGTGACAGACTTTGTCTTCTTGTGTCCGTCACGCTACTCTGCGCGGTCTGGTGTGTCGCTGGGTGCATCCATGTGGATGTACGTGTTTGACTACACCCTATCAGACCCCCGCGCATGGGCAGGGCTAACGTTTTGCTATGGCCACGCCTGTCACGGCGCAGAGCTTCCCTTCCTGTTTGACTCAGGCCCCGTGGCCAACCTGACATTCAAGCCTCCCGAGGCTTTACTTGCCAATCGGATGCTGTGTTACTGGGGGGCCTTTGCCCACTGCGGAGATCCAAACTCTCGTGGGCACCAGACCCCATTCTGCAGAGATCAGAGGCTTCCTGTCTGGCCCCAGTACAGCTATGACAACGGCTGGCCAATCATGAACCTCACTATCCCAACCCATGCCCAGCACGGCTCCAGGGACCACATATGTGACTTCTGGGACAACTTAGACATTTATTAATGACTGGCAAAAGAGAAAGAGAGAAAGAGAGAGAGAGAGAGAGAGAGAGAGAGAGAGAGTGTTGCAGAAAGAGATTACATTTGCATTTTGATTTGTATGCTTTTGATATTGAAGAATTATTACTTTGGGTTAATTCAAATGTAATGCTTTATATTTATAAGAAATCTATTTCTGTATCAGTTTAATGATGAATAAAAAGAAAATATTAATTCTATATTTTATTAACTTAATCAATCAGGTTGATAAGTAATTGCATTTTTTTGTATGGGGCATGTAATAGTGATTCATCATGCTGGGGCAGTTGGCACTTTCCTAAACAATCATGTTTCATCACTTGTGTTGATGTTTTGATATTGTGGGCATTTCTGTAAAATCCATAATAACTCATACTACACTCATATGTTAGCTGAGCTCAACGTCTTGTTTTTTTTTTTTTCCACCTAATAGACACAAGCAATATCCAATGACATCTGTAATGCTTGAAACGTTTTATTTGTTTGTCATTAAATACACAATTAGTTGAATCAGTACAAAAGATACCAAAATTAAAAACTTCAGTCCTCATCGTCTGATGTTTCTGTTGTGTGTGAATGTGTGTTAAGAGGTGTGTGTGTATATAACACTCGGTCTACACAGAGCAGCTTACACACACACTGCAACACAGAGGCCAAAAGCTGCTGTTTGCATGACACACTCTCCAGTTTACCTGCCCAGGGTTTGGGGGAGGGACTGGAACGGAGTTTGTCAAGTACAGAGGCCTGGAACTGCAGGAAGAGACGGGGCTTGAGAGAGTGTAGTGTTCTGGGGACGCAAAGAACAGACTCCGCCAATAAGCTGCGTACCCGAGGCTCAGCCACCCAATCAGTGGACAGTAAGGAGTGATACACAAGCACTTCAAAGACTCCACCCACTGGAACCACACGCCCAGCACACAGAAGCTGATGCCACAGGTCAGGAGGAGGAGGGAGTGGCCTCTCAGATTTGTCAGTGGAAGGATGTGATTGGACAGTATGAAGAGACGTGTCCTCTGTTAGGTCAGGGTAAGAGTTCTGAGGCTGGCCCAGCAAAGTGAGTGTGTGTCCGTCCTCACACACACTGCGCAGCATTGTGAATACACCCTGACACGCGTTCACACACTGATCCAGGGGACCTGGTCCGGGAGCACACAGCAGCAGTGTGTGTGGGAGCAAAATGTGCTCGCTGGGTGAGTGTGTGTGTGAAGTGTGTGTCGGCATGACTCCCACACAGGCAAATCTGTGTCCACCCAACACAATGCGACTGACTGACTTCACTGTTGCGACGCGGCCCACAGGGGCAGGCCGTGATTGGCTGAGATGGCAGAGCAGATTCAGAAGAGGCAGGTCCACACACTCAGCCACGCAGAGCTGCTTCTGTCGGGCCTGCTGCAGGAGGAGGTCTGAACACTTTACAGGAGAGAGAAGCACACACACACCGAGCTCTTCAGCACACACACACAGCCGACGGACTGTCATTGCATGGCTGTTACCCACATAGTTCTGAAACACACTTACAGTTTCATCCTCAGCAAACATGCTCTCATTCAGTACCAGCACTCTGATTGGCTCCTCACTCTTACACTCAAATAACACTGTCCAGTCACAGCCCAGAAGAAACCCTTCCTGCACACATGACTGACCAATAGGCAAGCCCAACACTGTTGCGTACAATAGAGGAAAGTGCATGTGGATGAATCTAATCGTCTCAGCCATGCCCTGGCCTACATTCCACTTTTGCAAAAACTCACAAATGATCGGCACGAGAACTTCAGCCTGGCCAATCCCAACTCTCCCTGTCATGTATCCACAAACAAGCCCTTCCAGAGTGTCACCATGGTAACTGGAGGAGTACAGTGAGGAGACATATGGGGTCACCTGACCCATGATGATGTCATCCAGTCCATCATAACAGAGGTGCAGTAACTGATTGGCCAGGTGTCGGGCTTGAGTGTTTGAGATTTCCCTGCTTGCTTTGCTGTGTGCATAGATCTTTCTAAGCAGAGAGGCTAGCAGAAGTAGAAATGACTTGGAGCCATCCGCTGTCATTGTGCAGTGATCTTGAATGCAGTCCACAACCATTCTACAAAACACAAAATTGTATATCTTTCCTGTCACTTCATTAAATTATTACACTATTATCATAGTAAAATACTTTAAAAAATATTATTATTATTATTATTTCATTATCTTATCTTTCTATTGTTCATTTTAGATAATCTGAAGAGAAAGAGAGATGTACCTAGCAACAGGGTGTTCCAAATGCAGTGACTTCAGAATCTTCTGTCCGTGTCGGGTGAGCAAAACCTCTCCAGTGTCTCGTGTGAAGAGAACGACGCCACCATTCGGTCCGACACTGCGCAGCACGACTGCCTCAAGTGCTGAGACCACGGCCAGTGTCGAGCTAGCATACCCACTATCAACAACATCCATGATTTAGCCTGCGCCGCATATCACAGTCCACAAACCAGACCAGATTTCTGTCCGGTCTTAAAATATTAAATAATATGAGATAAAGAGAACGAGTTATCATTCTCATTAGGGAACGAAGTTGTTTCACGTAAGAGTACCCTACCTCCTCAAGAGTAGCTGAGAGCCAGTTTTGTCACGAACCCTGACGCTAATGCAGTAATGTAATGATTCTAGGGATTAAGTAAAGTTAACCCCTTGAAATCTGTACAAGAAAGTGATAAGTCCACTGAACTGAACGCTACATTTGGAAGTATCTGTCTCTTTAGTTGCACATGATGTTCCATGTCCGAGCAGATAGCTTCCCTTCGTTTCCTGGACAACCCTCTTCTTTTGTATAATGGCTTGCCTTTGTTAAACTCCTTATCGCCCCTTAGTGGACTGGTGTGTGACCTGCATGAAAAGCGCAAAAATGTGAATGGAGGATGACAAGGATCGATTAGATTTTAAATAACATTTAAATAAAATAATAAAATTAGTCGTGACCCTCACGACTAATTCCTTGCTTAAAGTCCAGACACTTCACCCCGGCGATGAAAATGAGGAAGAAGAAGGAGAAGAAGAACGTGATGATAGTGGAACCGGCTGCTGCAAAGTTTATTCAGAAGTCTTTAGGTTACTTTCGTGCCCTCTGCTGAAATCTGTCCCCTGCAAGTGTGTGTGTGTGTGTGTGTGTGTGTGTGTGTGTGTGTGTGTGTGTGTGTGTGTGTGATTAATGAATATTCCAAATTGCTCCTGAGAAGAGGACAGGTGAAATAATGAATATTCAGGCTGTCTTTTGGAGGACATAAACCTGAGGTGTCCTCATGCCCCATCCTTTAATCCCAGTATAAGTCTTATAGGCTAAGTAGTATATAGCTTAAAGAACAGTACTTTGCATTTGGATAGATGAGTTATTTCCACAGGACTTTTTTTTAGACAGGCTATAACATGCTAGACAGAACACAGACAAACTCTGTGACACTGAAGTGACTCACCCGTATCTCACGATCCATTTTTTCTGTCTTTTTTAGCCCCCTCTGTTCCTCCCTCCCATCCAACCTCTTCCATCCCTGTTCCTTTGTTCCCATAGGACCTGACAGACACAACTGTGTCTCACTCTCCCTCTCTCCTCCCTCTTCATATCACTTTATCTCTCACATCACCACCCTGCTGGAATACTCGTAAAATACCCTGCTTTCCAAAATCATCAACGCCCTCTGTGATACAGTTCTAATGCAACTCTCTTGAAAATTAAGCAACTGAAGGTAAGGAAATCATACATTTGTTGTTACCTTCTGTCTGGTGTTTTTTTTTTTTTCTTTTCAGTTTCTTAGGAATTCTTGTGTATCGTGTGCATTGTGCCCTTGGATGTTTTGTCCTATCATTTCCACACTGTTCTACTTTGTGGAGTCTTTAAGTCTAGTAATTGATTGGTTATCCTCCTGGCTCGCTACATGCAGTGTTTATGCCCTGTGTAATATCTCTCAAAGCCATTGTGCACATTGGTCATTGTTTTTGCGTGTTCACTGTATGTAGTCCTTGGGCTGTTTTGATGTAGTCTTGTGTTGTCTTAGTGACAGCTGTCTCATCACTTTGTTTAATGCTGAGACTGCAGCTTCCTCTTAATTCCCACTGGTGTCTGTGACTGACGATGAGTTAGCTGTGACTGGTCTGTTTGGTTATTTATTTATCACAAACATATACTCTAGTATGTTTTTAAATCTCTAATGTAAAAATGTGTCCATTTCCATAATTGCAGTGGTTTGATGCCCCTTTAGTGCTGATACACAACCATTACTGAACAGTGACATGTTTGATTCCTCAGAAAAGCATCGTTGGATGCCATGGTTGCATGATCATTATTCAGTGCACTGTAAACGAAGACGCAAATCAATGTGTGCTTACTGGGCGATTCTCAAAATAATCTCAAGGTGAAATGCTCCCTTTACAGCTGCAGTGAAAGTGATCTCAAATCACGCCTCACGCCGGGACATCTGAGCCTCCTTCCGCCCCTCCCCTGTGTACCCCTCCCCCTGCCCCTGGCCTCGCCCCTACCCCCACCCATTTCTGCCCAATGTACATACTTCAACCCTGCCCCACCACAATGTACCCAAACCCTCAATATCAACCCTTCCCCCCCAAAACTTCAGGCCCAGTGTCCCTGGGGAGTGGAACATGACACATCCGGACATCCGTCAATCCAATGGGGAGGGCTAGAGGGGTCAGATATCGTTCCATAACTGAGATGTCCTGCATGGCGTATACAGTCACTCACACAGCCACAACCATTGTAAGGCTTGTCTCTCCTAATGAAGTTTGACCTTTTTTTAATCTTGAAATGCATATACATTTATGCATTTAGCAGACGCTTTTATCCAAAGCGACTTTTATTTGTCAGCCATCAGTTCGTTCAGGGCCAGTCTCCCCTAGAGCAACTTAGGGTTAAGTGCCTTGCTCAAGGACATAACGGTGGCAGCCAGGATTCAAACCCACAATTTCCAGGCTATTAGCGTGCTAGCCAGGTTCCGTAGCCGCTACTCTACCACCGCCCTTTTTCAGGGGTGAAATTAATTTCACAAGTTCCAAGGCAGCCTTTTAGTTTGGGTCACAGACAGTTTCTGCGAATAACAAAGCTCAAGATAAGATGTAAAATCATCAATCATGACATCGTGTTATTGATGATTTCAGGCTGAACTTGTCGCCATGTCTGACTGGAATGGCCTCGCGTTCCTGCTTCTGGGAGCCAGGTAAGTCAGATTTGCACACACACAAACACACACACACAGATACGCACATGAATGCAGTCAAAAACACACCTTCACCCACACCCACATACACACACGCATACACACACACACACACCACACACACACACACACACACACACACACACACACAGAATGAATTATCATTTCTGTCTTATGTGTGTATGTATGTTAGGTTGATCACTGTGTGTGGAGAGGCTCTGGTGGCCCCTGGTGCTACTTTGGCTCCACCCATTGCAAGCATAAATCCAAAAGAGGTGGGGCCTAGTGGACGACCTCCGACCCCTGGGCCGACGCATCACACCAGAGTCAATGAGATCAGGGAAAAATTCATGAATGAGCTCAAGCACATACCCCGTGAGTATGCACACACACACACACACACACATACACACACACACACACACACACACACACACACACACACTTTAGTTGGTGAAAAGACACACACACACACAAACCTCACCCAAATACAAAAGTATAAGCATGTCACAGTCACAACAGGTCAACAGAGATGTTATATGTATGCCAAAGAAAGTCAGAAGATCTCTAAAATGTCTTAAAAAGTAATGAGTTTGTTTACAACCCAAACAAGCAGGAACTGAGCATCATTACTGGCATGACTGACTTTCACTGCAAACTCACTGACGGTCCTGCTGTGTTAGCGCCACTCACCTGCACACACACTCACACACACACTGGCACTGTGGCTAGGCCTGCAGTTATCCCTGCAGGGTCACTGTTCCACCAGCTGGGTCAGCATCCTTCACCTGCGTGCACACATACACACACACACACACACACACACACACACACACACACACACACACACACACACACACACACACACCATACAGACATGTAGGGTCAGCATCCTTCACCTGCGTGCACACATACACACACACACACACACTCACTGCACACACTCACACACACACTCACACTTACTGATACACACACTATACAGACATGTAGGGTCAGCATCCTTCACCTGCTTGCACACACACACACACACACACGCACACACATACAGACTCACACTTACTGATATATACACCATTAAGCATCCTTCACCTGCACGCACACACACACACACACACACACACACTTACTGACACACACACACTCACTCACCCACACCATACAGACATATAGGGTCAGCATCCTTCACCCCTGCAGAGGTTCCTGACAGATGGCCCCCAACCTTGAAGGTCACCCTGCTCACCCTGCCCTGCTTCCAGCCCCCAGCAGCAGCTGATATAAATAGAGGCTCCTCCCTGAGGCCTGCTCCCTAAGGGGTTCCTACACCAGCTGTCTGGATGACGCCGCACAAGGGCAAATATGAGTGTATGAGTGTATGGGGCTGCGCAGTATGGCTGTAAGAAAATGCTGTTGTTTCAGAGGAGAAATCTGGTGGCTTATTGTTCACCCCACCCCCTCTCCTCCCCTCCCCTCCCCTCCCTCCTCTCAACAAAACCAACTTCTGAACCAAGAACCAAGTTCTGGCAATGCTCAATGTGAATTTGAATGTTAAGACTGAACATTTTGGGAAGCACCACCTGTTTCAGCCGTACGCATAGCTGTTCATGGAAAATTTGGTGTATTCGGAAGTGATGAAGTTGGTTAGCTAGGCTAGCACTGCCTAGTGTTTCTGCTCAGTTTTTCATACAGCTTCACCACTGGGTCAGGGATCTATCCGTAGGCTTAGGCTTAGACTTAGGCTTAGGCTCTGGGCTTTCTGGGCCAATCAGCGAACAGAGGGAGGGTTGAAAGGGATGACGTTGAACTCAAACAGTACATTTCGGCGTGTAACATACATCACAACAAGCAGTAGCAATGGCTGAAGCTTACAAGTTTGTTGGGGTGACTGTGCAATGCTGCAACTGTAACTTTACAAACTCTTCTATTTAGATGTGAGGTCTTATGTTACTGTTACAGAGAATTCCATTGACCTTTAAGTGGCCTTCAGTGCAGCAGCATGCACTCTCTTCCACTTCATTTACTTTAAGACTGTGTTAGTGCTTAATGTTGAAGTAGTTGTTCCTGTGGACATGTTTGGTCTTCATGACTTTGACGTCAATTCATTGAAAGTTACCTGGTTGGGATGATAGTGACGTGTTTGTTTCTCTTATGTTCTCTCTCCCTGTCTGATGGTTCCTGCCAGTTCCTATGAGGGTGGTAGTTGCCCGCATCTGTGATCATGAGTGTTTGTGTGTGTGTGTGTGTGTGTGTGTGTGTTTCCTTCTTCCCCTTTTTCTCTCCTCTCTTTGTCTGCTGTGTCCTCCCAGTCCCCACATGGGCAGTGGTGGCTCTTGTGTTTGTGCTGCTCCTGCTGCTGCTGAGCTGCTGCGTCTGCTGCTGCCGGAAGACTCTCTTCAAGAAGAAGAAAGAGAAGAAGGGGAAAGAGAAGGGAGGGAAAAATGACCTGGGCCTCACCGACATGAAGGACGATAGCACAATGCAGGTGAGTGTGCATCACACAATGGAAATGCTCAGCAGCCTTTAAATATGTTTATGTGTAAGGATTTGACTAGTGCTAATAATAATAACAACAACAACAACAACAATAATAATAATAATAATAATAATAGTAATATCTTTTCTTTGTTACTGGCTTTCTTTTGTCTGTGTGTGTGCGTCTGTGCATGTGTGTGTGTGCATGTGTGTTCTCAGGCCTTGAAACATGACACTGATACAGTGGATGAAGAGGAGGAACCCAAAGAGGAAGTTAAACTGGGCAAACTCCAGTTCTCTTTAGACTACAACTTCACTGATGCTACTGTAAGACATCTTCTCAGTTATAGCTGTTTATAAACCTCAGTGACCTTAATGGACACTGATCTGAAGAAAGAAAATATCTCTGAATAAGAGTTGATCAGACGAGTGTAACGAAAGACAAAAAATGTCTTTACTTTGTATTCTGTTCTACCTTGTCTCTAACCTCCAGCATTTTGCTCCCCATTTATCATTCTCTTTTTTCCTCCTTCTTTTCTTTGTCATGCGCTACCATTATTCCTTCCTTTCTCCTTCCCTTTCCATCTTGCTCCCCCTCTCTTTTTTCTCCTTTCTCCCCTCTGTTTTTCTCACCTTCAACTTGTTTCCAATACCATTAATCTCTCTCTCTTACTCTCTTTCTCTCTCACACACGCACACACACCACACACACACATTCTCTTTCTCTCTCTCACACACACACACACCACACACACACACTCTCTTTCTCTCTCTCACACACACACACACCGCACACCACACACACACACTCTCTTTCTCTCTCACATACACACACACACCACACATCACACAGACACACTCTCTTTCTCTCTCTCTCTCTCTTTCTCTCTCTCTCTCACACTCTTAATACTGTGGCTGCTTCAACATGTTAAATTGTCCTCTCTCTCTGTCTCTCTCTCTCTCTATCTCAGTTGGTGGTGGGCATTCTGCAGGCTACAGACCTCCCTGCCATGGACATGAGTGGCACGTCAGACCCCTACGTCAAGCTTTACCTGCTGCCTGACAAGAAGAAGAAGTTTGAGACCAAAGTCCACAGGAAATCCCTCAACCCCACCTTCAACGAGAACTTCACCTTCAAGGTGCTTGCATGACTCAGCCTCATCTACAACCTCATATCATGATTGGTCAGAGCTCTATTACTGGGCTGGGAACACTGTCGAGCATTCTAGCGATCCAGAGCAGGACGGGGATATCTCAAAAGATCATAGATTATACAGATTTGACTTGCTTTGGTTTCATTGAATAGGTGGTGTTGGCGGAATGGTGAGATGGCGGATGGTCGGTAGCGCTATGTAAGATCACGTAGCGCTACTCAAGCAAGGCCAACTCTTATAAGCTGTCTTTTAATATCTAGAATCATATAGAACACATATACCAGGCAGACAGAGCGCTTACCATGATGCAGACTGAGAGCTATCGCTGCCGATGGCATTGTGGCTGATTCAACATGTGAAATCGGACAGAAACGAGTCAACATAGAGCTGGCAATGTTGGCTGAACTGCGCATACCACTCAAATTTGGGCCAAAGTCTTCAACTGACGGGCCTGATGCTATCAGTCGTTCGACTGTTGGCTGGGCGTGCTCTTGGTTTGAGGAGTAGTGTGCGTTACAGGCACACTCTTGGCACTCTGCCTCCAGACTCTTTTATTTACCATAATAGATAACGCAGATTTGCTTTCATGTCACACACAGACACACACACACACACACACACACACTCAGACGCACACACACAATGTGGCGTGTGGCAGTGCCCTTGATGAGCACAAAGGTCTTATTCAGCATCTGCACTTTTGTGCCGCCTCAGCCCGGCCTGTCACCGCCCTGCACGCGCTGTGGCAGGACGCCTCTCTGTCAGGGGCGCCTCATGCATATTTATGCCCCTAGCACTGCTGTGTGAGGGTGGCTCCTACTCAAACCCATGCACCACCGCTGACGTGGCCTCTGTGCGCTCAAACTGTAGGTCCCCTATGCGGAGCTGGGTGGGAAGACGCTGGTGATGATCGTGTATGACTTTGACCGCTTCTCCAAGCACGATGCCATCGGTGACATCCGCATCCCCATGAACAAAGTGGACTTCAGTCATGTGACTGAGGAGTGGAGAGACCTACAGAAACCCGAGAAGGAAGAGGTGGGATCTTAATGCGTGTGTGTGTGTGTGTGTGTGTGTGTTTAGTAGTAGTATCAAATACACAGTATTGAATATAGGGGATTTGCAAGCAAGTGCTTTGCAACTGAATTGTTATGCCTCAGAACGGCTGTGCCAGTAAGCTGTTTTTAGACTATTTGTGTTTATTTGCATTAACATGTTTAGATGAAGTTCAAAAAATTTTAAAACTTGTTTCCCTTCCCCGTCTCTCTTTCTCTCTCTTTCTGTGTATGTGTGTGTGTGCATGTGTGTGTGTGTGTGTGCAGCAAGAGAAGCTGGGTGATATCTGTTTGTCCCTGCGCTATGTCCCCACTGCGGGAAAACTGACTGTGGTCATTCTGGAGGCTAAGAACCTCAAAAAGATGGATGTAGGTGGGCTCTCAGGTGAGTGACAGGCCATTGTCCAATCAACGAATGCCTCATCATATCACTTGCTGTGTTTCATTGGCAGTCAGAGCAAAAATTAGTGATCAATGGCACTTTTCAGATCCTTATGTGAAGATCCACTTGCTTCAGAACGGGAAGAGACTGAAGAAGAAGAAGACAACCGTAAAGAAGAACACTCTTAACCCGTACTACAACGAGTCCTTCAGCTTTGAGGTGACCCTGGAGCAGATCCAGGTAACTTTCTTTGGGCCCATTCTCATCCTACTGTTCCAGGTCAGGCAAGAGCCTTTAAAGGAGAAATCCGGTGTGAATCGATCAATATTCCTGTTGTTTGACGTTGCTGAGAGCTGTATGAGAAAAAGAGTATTTGGTGCAACATAGCCGACAGCTCTCAGCAAGATCGTATATCAGGAATATTGATTTATTCACACTGGATTTCTCCTTTAAGGGGCTATGTTATTGCCTGAGAGATGGCTTGGATTTATTACACCCACAAAATTTGAGTCAGGGAAAATTGGGGGAGTGGTTAAAAAAAATCATGCGGTCGATGTTTTCATTTCAATAGTAGCTTACAGGCCAAGAATGGCTAAACACCCCTGTTCTACTTGATTTGTATGGTTTCTTTAGGTAAACAGGTATAGTGTTATCTTCCCAAGACTCCTGTCTGTCCTGCACAGGGATTATTGAGATCCATGCTTGTGGCACAAAGTGATGCTGTAGTGAATACAAGCAAACAGAAGAATAACATTGCAAATTGTAATCAAATTCAAAACATAGCCATAGCTTACCTTGTATGGTAACCTTGTATGCCATGTTGATGTTGCCACTATGGGACATGTTCTAGAAGATACCAGGAAGAAGAGAACCAATTGGATAGACCAACAAGTAGTCCAAGCAACAAATCCCATAGGGAGAACAAAACTTCCTTATATGCATTTTCATTGTTTATTGTTTGTCTTTTTAATGTGTTCATTACTGACCAATTTTCTTTTTACTTTTCCCCATTTGATCTACAGAAAGTGCAGGTGGTGGTCACAGTGCTAGACTATGATAAGATCGGTAAGAACGACGCCATCGGTAAGGTGTTTTTGGGCATGAACAGCACAGGCACGGAGCAACGCCACTGGGCCGACATGCTGGCCAACCCCAGGAGGCCCATCGCCCAGTGGCACGCACTCAAAGTGGAGGACGAGGTTGATGCCGAGCTCAGTAAGAAATGAGTGTGAGCGGGGGCAAGGACACACACCTGTGGCGTGCTACCAGCTGAGCTCCTGTGAGTGTGTGCGTGTATGTTTGTGTGTGTGTGTGTGTGTATGTGTATGCAAAGACCAGAGATATTTGTGTGTGTGTGTGTTGTGTGTATTTACCTCAAGATTTTGTACATACTACATGTAAAACTAATGTTAATAGTGAATTGTGTAAATAATATGCAATTCTCATTTTGCAATTCTCCCTAAAGCTATACATAAAAATTGCATGAAAGTAGAAATTTAATTTACATATGGTGGCAACACCACAGGTGGCGATAAAACATTATTACGATTATAAATGATAAGGGTCACTGTACAGTTTTTAGTCTTGATTAGGACATTATTGGACCTCAGCACACCATTTTAATCATCTTTTGGCTTCTTATGTGTCTTGGTATATTTGTGTAGAATCATGACTTGACATAATCATCTAAAACAATAAAGTACGTAGAATGAAATTGTGTGTGTTACCTCATCTACATTGAAAGTGTTTAGGTGGTTTGAAGATATCCTGACAAGTGAGTTTCACGAGTGAGTAAAGGGCCATTGACACCAGTAAAGAGAACTATGAAGAGAACTAAAACTAGAATGACAAAGCGTCCACACTGACCAATGATAATGAACATCCCTCTTTATGTCAATGAATGTCGTGTAAAATTCCATGGTTTCTGATTGGCTGTCAGTCTGAAAGCAATCCTAACAATATCGTGACACCTTGTGGAACCTTGTTAACAGAGAGATCATCATTACAAAGAGATGTAAAATATAATGAATCATAGACCACTTTGTTGTGAAATTGATTTTCCACGTCATAGTGGTTAGAGCTATTGCACAGAGCTATTTATGTTCTTAGTGATAAAGCAATTGGTGCAATTTCTTTACAGGGCCATCCCCTGTGTTTACATTTAAAAGAGCTCATGGCACAAGGTACAGTACATGAGCCTTTGTTATGGTAAAGCTATATAGCGTGCAATATGGAGCGCCAAGGAGCTCTGTGAAGTTAATACTTTGTTATTGCATAACAATAGGGGTAGGGTTGGATAGTGGATTACAACCAGATTATAGTACATCTTAGGGTTGTCTGAGTGTACAGTCTCATTCGGCTGTTACATACACACACACACACACAGACACACACACACACACACACACACACTTAGAGCAATAACAGTAATGAGAATATAGAGCAACACCCTTAGACGGACTAAGCATAAAAGCACAAATAACTAAAGTTAATTCATTTTTTTATTATGAACTTTGTCTTTATATATGGACAGTAATAACATGCTTATTATGAACAACAATAATTGTTTGTTGGTATTATCAAAATGTCAAGGATTTCTAGGAAAAGGGTGGGTGACCTTCTTTGGTATTCTACATCATAAATGCAGTCTCAGATTTACACTCTACCACACCAGCAAAACAGATAATCACTCACCTCCATTCTCTTAAAAAACTGTAAAAAGACTTAAGTACAATAAAGTATGTGTGTGTGTGTGTGTGTGTGTGTGTGTGTGTGTAGGTGTGCAGTTTGCATGTTTGTGTGTGCATGTCTGTGTATGGGTCTGGTGTCAGTGTTAACGTCCATGTGTGTGCGTATGTGTATTAGTCTCTCTCTTGGCCTTCACGTCGAGAGGCAGTCATGATTATTGTAGATCTGGAGAAACTGTATAGCAACCATCACACTGTATAAACCAATCAGAAAACAGTTAATCACCTCACTGGCCAATCCAGGAGCTGAGGACCATATCATCAGTCAGTTGGTTGAAGAGCAGTGAAACATTACCTCACCATCAGTTCAGTTCATGGAATCATCCGGGCTGCTGTTTTGTATCCTCAAGAGGAGGAGATCAGACAAGATGTAATCTCAAGAGAGACACATAACCTCTAAATGACCTTTCAACCTCTGCCTGACCTCTGGAGACTCCTCATCTCCAGCATCTGGTCTCAGTAGTATAGAGTTACTTATCATTGACTCTCTTATTACACGTGCGTGTCCCTGGTGAGCTCACTGCGTGATGGCGGGACCTGTTGGCTTAGGTGGGTGAAGGTGGTGGAGTGGCTGGTTCGGACAGAGGTCTCGCCAGCCTCAGGAGGTCTCTGATTAGGGGGAAGGGTCTGGCAGCGCCCCTTGGCTCTGGTTCTCCGGTCAGAGGCAGGGGGAGCTTTGAGGATATTCTGAGCCAGTTCAGTGTCTGAAGGGGGTCTAGAAGGGGTCTTTGGGGGCTGATCTGGTTGTGATGGAGAGCGCGAGAGAGCTCTCTGCACCAACTCAGTCTCTGAAGGCGGTCGGGAGGGGGGTCGGGATGGAGGTTTCCTGGTACTCTGGGACAGGTCGTCCTGGGAGGCTGGCCGCGAGGGTGGGTTTGAGGCTCTGTGGGCCAGCTCTACATCTGAAGATGGTCTAGATGGAGGCCGAGACGGAGGTTTGGAGGAGATGTCGACCAACTCAGCTTCCGCCTCCGACCCTGCTCTCGAGAAAGACTTCTGGGTTTTCCGGGCCAACTCCATGTCTGACGGGGGTCTGGAAGGAGGCCGAGACGAGGGTTTGGAGGAGATGTCGATCAACTCAGCTTCCGCCTCCGACCCTGCTCTCGAGAAAGACTTCTGGGTTTTCCGGGCCAACTCCATGTCTGACGGGGGTCTGGAAGGAGGCCGAGACGAGGGTTTGGAGGAGATGTCGATCAAGTCAGCCTCTGCCTCCGACCCTGCACGGGAGAAAGACTTCTGGGTTTTCCGGGCCAACTCCATGTCTGATGGTTGTCTGGAAGGAGGCCGAGACGGAGGTTTGGAGGAGATGTCGATCAACTCAGCTTCCGCCTCCGACCCTGCTCTCGAGAAAGACTTCTGGGTTTTCCGGGCCAACTCCATGTCTGACGGTGGTCTGGAAGGAGGCCGAGACGAGGGTTTGGAGGAGATGTCAATCAACTCAGCTTCCACCTCCGACCCTGCTCTCGAGAAAGACTTCTGGGTTTTCCGGGCCAACTCCATGTCTGACGGTGGTCTGGAAGGAGGCCGAGACGAGGGTTTGGAGGAGATGTCGATCAAGTCAGCCTCTGCCTCCGACCCTGCTCTCGAGAAAGACTTCTGGGTTTTCCGGGCCAACTCCATGTCTGACGGGGGTCTGGAAGGAGGCCGAGACGAGGGTTTGGAGGAGATGTCGATCAACTCAGCTTCCGCCTCCGACCCTGCTCTCGAGAAAGACTTCTGGATTTTCCGGGCCAACTCCACATCTGACGGGGGTCTGGAAGGAGGCCGAGACGAGGGTTTGGAGGAGATGTCGATCAAGTCAGCCTCTGCCTCCGACCCTGCACGGGAGAAAGACTTCTGGGTTTTCCGGGCCAGCTCCATGTCTGATGGTTGTCTGGAAGGAGGCCGAGATGGAGGTTTGGAGGAGATGTCGATCAACTCAGTTTCCGCCTCCGACCCTGCTCTCGAGAAAGACTTCTGGGTTTTCCGGGCCAACTCCACATCTGACAGGGGTCTGGAAGGAGGCAAAGATGGGGGTTTGGAGATGTCAATCAACTCAGCCTCTGCCTCTGCTTCTGACCCTGCACTCGAGAAAGACTTCTGGGTTCTCCAGGACAACTTAACATCTGACGGCGGTCTAGACGGGGGTCTGGATGACGGTAGAGATGGAGGTATGGACGATGATTCGGCCAGCTCAGCTTCTGACGAGGGTCGCGAGAGAGACTTGTGTACCCTCTGGGCCAACTCTGTGTCTGAGGGAGGTCTGGATGGAGGTCTGGATGGTGGCCGTGACGAGGGTCTGCTGGACACTTCACAAAGCTGCTCAGCCTCTGACACTGGCCTCGAGATGCCTCTCTGGACGCTCTGGCACAGGTCAAAGTCTGATGGAGGCCTTGAGGCGGGCCGTGATGGGGCTCTCTGAGAGGATTCTGAGAGTTCGCTCTGTGAGGGGGGTCTTGAGAACACTTTTTGAGCCAGCTCAACATCCGAGGGTGGTCGTGATGGCGGTCGGGATGGAGGTTTGGCCTCATTCTCCGAAGGTGGTCTAGAGCGATTCCTGAGGATGCTCCTGGCCAGCTCACTCTGCGATGACTGTCTCACTGACTTGATCAGCTGGCTACGTGAGGGTGCCGCCTGCTGGCTCAGGTGGGTAAAGGTGGAGGATTGGCTGGATCGTGCTGTGCTATCCTCAGCCTCAGGCCCTCGGCGACGGGGAGGCAGGGTACGGCAGCGAGCCCTGGTCCTGGGACTCTTGTCTCCTTCCATCTGGTCCTGAGATTCTTCTGGGGGTTTGGAGGTTGAACTAGTCGCATCTAAACTCCTCTGAGCCACAAGCTTTGACGAAGATGGTTTTGATGTTTCTTCGTCACCATTGAGATCGAGGCTTGCTTCACGGTCAAGTTTTAAACTGGAATCAAGTTTAGCATCACGATCTGAATCTCGATCTGGATTAGGATCCGGATCTGGATCTGGATCTGGATCAGGATCCAGATCAAGACTTCCTCCCTGAGCCTCCCCCTCCTCCCTCAGGTCTGTCTCCAGGGATATGGTGTCTGGGTGAACAGTGGGCTCCTCTGGGCTGCCCTCTCCTCCTGATGGACCTTCCTCATCGTCCTCGGGGCCTCGGATAATGACATCAGCTTTCCGGGAACGAGACGTCCGACTGCGGCTGGTGCTCTGGGCATTCTCCTGGGAGAGCAGGAGCTCCATGAGGGCAGCTCGTTCTCGCCTTATCTGGTCCTTCAGCGAGCGTGGAACATTAGGGATCAGCCAGGCCACCAGCATGCTCAGGAACATGGCCAGATTCTGAAGCACAGGAGGGATAGATTTGTATATATAAGTTTAAGTACCTACACTCTGATCCTGTTAGAGAAATTCAGTCTATCTCCATGAATTAGTGACACATACACATACACAGCACAGCATAGTGAGCACACAGTAGTGAGACACACTGTGAGACACACTAACCCAGATGCTTAGGCACAGATACAGTCAAGAATAAGTTTATTCTTTCACCCTTACAACAACAGTATAGCAGATATTAACCAAAAACATGAATTTATTCATCGTACCACAGTATAGACATGCATGACTCAACACTATTCAGATAATGAATTATTAACAGATAGTGTTTGGACATGAGAGGAAAAAAATTATGCCACATGTGTTTCTGTGCTTTTCCACAACAATTTATGGAATGAAAATTCTAGAAAACAGTCCATCCCCAAATAAAGTGTAGGCATGAAGAATTTTACCTGGAAAAAGATGACAAACGCCAGCCTTGCAGCTAACACTGACCAGTACTGCTTAGAGAGCTGATAGGATTCAGGGGACCAAGGAGGATCTCTGTAATCTTTATACCTGAAAGAAATGGGGGGAGTGGGGAGGAAGGGAGCCGGAAAGAGAGAGATACATGACATACGGTCATAGGAAATGGGTAAACAAAGATAAACAGGTTTTAACACAGTTATCAGCATCTTTTGCTGTGAGAAGTGTTTGTAAGTAGGTTGAGAGTGTGTGTGCATATACTGTACATACCTGCAGATCTTGAGGTCTTTGTCATACTGTGTGGAATTGGGAGCAGAACCAGGTTTGAAGTTGCTGGTGTTGAAGTAGGCCAGCGTGTAGTTGGTGTAGCCGTGCATGGTACCCGTCTCACTGTAAATGTACTGGTACACCATCCTTGGGATGAACTCTGACGTGAAGGATATCACAAAGGCCTGGGAGGACCAGGGAAAGTCAATAACTTGCATGAGAGAGAACACATGCATCCATTTATGTCCATCACAAGGGTCTTGAGCAAAAGTAAGTAAATATTGTTCATCTACATGAAATGTGACATTGAAACTCTTGAGAGCGAGGTAGTGTGAGGTGGTTTTAGGGGGGGATGAGACGGTTGAGGAGGTTGGGGTCAACTGATCCCAACTGAGACCTGTCAAAATGACCCAGCAATTAACTCCCAATGATAGGTCAACCTATTTATCCCTAAAAATGCATGCTAACATATCGAAAACATCCCACAACATGTTTAGCGGCTAACCGCCAGGCAGCACAAGCCAGCTCTACAGACAAATTAGCAGACTTACATTTGTGATGACAGCAAACTTGCTGATGCCACTCAAAATGTTGTGCCATATTCCTGTGAGGGTTTAGACAGGAGACAGACAGAAGAGGAGGAAGAAGAGGAGAAAGAAGAGGAGCAGGAGTGGGTGAGAGAGAAGAGCAGGAGGAGGAGGGGAGGAAAATAAGGTGGAAGAGGAAGACAGTGAAACCACAAAGTGAATATCTACTAAAGATGTCATGTAAGATGTCAAAACACTTCCTCTTGCTGAAATTATATAACAACAGTGCAGCAAATGCACATGTTCAGACATCCAAAGCAAGTGTTTGAGTTCACTAGCAGTAAAACAACAGAAGAGGGCGCCAGAGCACATTATGCAAATGTCACAATAACAATAGAGGCCCTGAAGAATTGCTTTGCTTTCCCTCAAAGCCTACTTATGCACATGGCTGGTCTCCTGCATTTGATATGCATACTGCTAGACTTAAAAATAAACATTTCACTCACTCAGAATCTATCAATCAATCATTCAATCAATCAAGCAACAACCCAAAATTAGGGTTTCCAAGGCAGATACAATCCAAGAAACAATTTACAGATTTACACGGCTTCTGGCTCCAGTTTATAACTGCATATGATTCATATATATAGTTATGTGAAACCGTGCCAAGACTTCTTGTGTGTGGTATACACATGGGTATCTGTAAAGTGCGTGTTTGTGTGAGTGTGTGTGTGTGTTTGTGTGAGTGTGTGTGTGTCTATGTGTGGCATGTGGGTGTGTGGGTGGAGGCAGTGGTTCCATACCAATCTCCTTGGCTCTGACAGCATCCGGCCTGCGGACCTCTGTGATGAACTTGGCGGCGTCTAGTCGGATCTCAATGACGTTGTTGAGCAGAGCAAACACCGGGGCCAACGGGAACGAGGCCACAAACAGTGTCACGAAACCATATTGGATTACTGCAGACAGACACACACACACACACACACACACACACACACACACACACACACACACACACACACACATCCATCTTGTCATGTTTTTGCTAACGAAGCACATAAAGCCATATCAGGTTGCTGTATTCCATCACAAAATACTGGATAACTGTGAAAACCAGACTCATCGGTCCTGTCATCTTACAAACACACACAGATACAAAAATACATGTACACTACACACACACGTATACAAAATATCTAATTCTATATTTAGATATTATTAGTAATAATTATAATAATAATACTAATAATAATTAGTAGTAATAGTAATAATTCTACAGATTTGGTGTCCACACATATTTTATGTATGTGATCCAAGCTACCAAGAACAGAGCAATAATGTTACACCTGTATTTATAGCATCACACAGGGGTTGGTTCGCATCAGAACACACACACACACACACACACACACACACACACACACACACGCATACATGCACGCCCACACACACTCATTCACACAGACCTTGGAGTTCAATTTGACATGTCATGTTGGCAGCTACAAGCAACACACCCTGATGCATGCTGAGCACACGAGTGTCTGGTGAGTCTCTGTGCTGAGCGGCCCACCTTAGGCCGGCCCAGCAGTAATCCAGCTCAGGCAGAGCTCCCCTTCTGCGCCACGCTAGCGCTAAGTCAGGCCAGACTTACACAGCATGTGTGTCAAACCTCACTAGGAGGAGCCTCTGCCAAAGAGGCTCTCAGCACACTCTCAGCCTGCAGCTTGCTGTGCTGCTGTAAGGGCCGAGATCAGCTGCACTAGTGGTGCATCTGATATGCTTAAACTCAACTGGTACTCTGTGCACCCTTGGATTGAAGCATCCCTTCACCCATCTGCAAATCAACTGAAACTAAGTGTGAAGATTGTAACAGAGTCTGTTTAAAAACTTGATGGGAACTTTTTAATTCATATACTCAAAGATTTACACTTTGGGATGTCACTTAACAAAGTTCATATAGGTATATATGTGTGTGTACATGTGTCTGTGTGTGTGTGCGCGTGTGTCTGTCTGTGTTTGTGTGTGTGTGTGTGTGCGTGCATGTGTCTCTGTGTGTGTGTGCGCATGTGTCTGTGTGTGTGTGAGTGTGTGTGCACATGTGTCTCTGTGTCTGTGTGTGTGTGTGCATGTGTCTGTGTGTGTTGTGTGTGTGTGTGTGTGTTGTGTGTGTGTGTGTGTGCGCATGTGTCTGTGTGTGTGTGCGTGCATGGGTCTGTGTCTGTGTGTGTGTGTGCATATGTCTGTGTGTGTATGTGTTCACACATATCTGTGTGTGTGTGTGTGTATGTATGTGAGTGTGTGTGCACATGTGTGTGTACTCACTCATCTCCATGTATTCGGGGCTGAGGCCCTCGTAGGGCTCCAGGCTGTAGTCGTTCTCCCAGGGCTGTGGCTCCCGGTTGGGATCCTCGCCTTCGTCCTGCAGAGCCCCCTCCTTCTCCTCCTTGTACTCACGGTACATCTTCTTCAGCTTCCTGCAGCAGCAAGGGGATTATTAGTCAATCAGCTCTGAAGCTGCCAAATACTATTTCTACAGAAGGGCCAAATACTAATTCAGTAGGAAGACTGGCATTCTTTTTCACTTGCAATTAAAAAGAGTTTTGTGGACATCTTTGCTTAAGTGTGTGCTTGTGTATCTGTGTGTGTGTCTGTGTGTGTGTGTTTGTGTGTGAGAGAGAGAGCGAGAGACAGAGAGAAGAGAGAGAGAGAGAGTCAATTTATTGGCGTTTTACTTAAAAGGTCAAAGGGTTTTGGCTTTTGAAAAGGAGAGGCCTGCTTCAGAAACAGATCCCATAGTGTTTGTGTTCCCAACCAAATTAATCTGCACCCGTTTTGCTCTTTAAACAGAAATTCTGTTTAAAGCTCAACATCTGTTTGGCAAGAGATTTTCTTTGAATTTCAGAGTGAGACAACCACACAGACTATGAATGTGTTTGCGTGTTTTCTCTCTTGCTCTCTCTCTCTCTCATTCTCTGTATGTGTATCTTTGTGTGTGTGTGTGTGTGTTTCTGTGTGTGTCTGTGTGTTTGTAAATGTGGTTTGACAATGTAAAGGTATGACTATTACTGTTTGCTTAGCATGATGTTGTGTGACTGTGTGTGACTGTGTGTTTCTGTGTGTATCTTTGTGTGTGTGTGTGTCTGTGTGTTTGTAAATGTGGTTTGACAATGTAAAGGTATGACTATTACTGTTTGCTTAGCATGATGTTGTGTGACTGTGTGTGTGTGTGTGTGACTTGTTTGTGTATGTGTGACTGTGTGTGTGTGTGTGTGTGTGTGTGTGTGTGGAAATAACTCACGGTATGGCAATTTCAAAAACGTTGTTCTGAATGAGCTGCTTTCCCAGCATGATGATGCCCAACTGAATGCAGACCTCAATCAGACACCCACTGGGAGCACACTAGAGACCAGCAATCAGACAACAGCAGAGTCAGAAACAGCAAGCTTACACACACACACACACACACACACACACACACTAGAGACCAGCAATCAGACAACAGCAGAGTCAGAAACAGCAAACTCTCACACACACACACACACACACACACACACACACACCACACACCACACACTAGAGACCAGCAATCAGACAACAGCAGAGTCAGAAACAGCAAACTCACACACCACACACACACACACACACTAGAGACCAGCAATCAGAGTCAGCAGAGTCAGAAACAGCAAACTCACACACACACACACACACACACACACACACACACACACTAGAGACCAGCAATCAGAGTCAGCAGAGTCAGAAACAGCAAACTCACACACACACACACAACACACACACCACACACACACTAGAGACCAGCAATCAGACAACAGCAGAGTCAGAAACAGCAAACTCACACACACACACACACACACACACACACACACTAGAGACCAGCAATCAGACAACAGCAGAGTCAGAAACAGCAAACTCACACACACCCACATCCACACACACACACACACACACACACACACACACACACACACTAGAGACCAGCAATCAGACAACAGCAGAGTCAGAAACAGCAAACTCACACACACACACACACACACACACACACACCACACACACACACTAGAGACCAGCAATCAGACAACAGCAGAGTCACAAACAGCAAACACACACACACACACACACACACACACACACACACTAGAGACCAGCAATCAGACAACAGCAGAGTCAGAAACAGCAAGCTCACACACACACACACACACACACACACACACACACACACACACACACACACACACACTAGAGACCAGCAATCAGACAACAGCAGAGTCAGAAACAGCAAACTCACACACACACACACCACACACACACACACACTAGAGACCAGCAATCAGACAAGAACAGAGTCAGAAACAGCAAACTCACACACACACACACACACACACACACACACACACACACACACACACACACACACACACACACACACACACACACTAGAGACCAGCAATCAGACAACAGCAGAGTCAGAAACAGCAAACTCACACACACCCACACACACACACACGCACTAGAGACCAGCAATCAGACAACAGCAGAGTCAGAAACAGCAAACTCACACACACACCAACACACCCACACACACACCACACACACACACACACACACACACACACACACACTAGAGACCAGCAATCAGACAACAGCAGAGTCAGAAACAGCAAACTCACACACACACACACACACACACACACACACACACACACACACACTAGAGACCAGCAATCAGACAACAGCAGAGTCAGAAACAGCAAACTCACACACACACACACACACACACACACACACCACACACACACACAACACACACACACACACTAGAGACCAGCAATCAGACAACAGCAGAGTCAGAAACAACAAACTCACACACACACACACACACAGACACACACACACACACACACTAGAGACCAGCAATCAGACAACAGCAGAGTCAGAAACAGCAAACTCTCTCTCACACACACACACACACACACACACACACACACACACACACACACAGACACACACACTAGAGACCAGCAATCAGACAACAGCAGAGTCAGAAACAGCAAACTCACACACACACACACCCACACACACACACACACACTAGAGACCAGCAATCAGATAACAGCAGAGTCAGAAACAGCAAACTCACACACACACACACACACACACACACACTAGAGACCAGCAATCAGACAACAGCAGAGTCAGAAACAGCAAACTCACACACACACACACACACACACACACACACACACACACTAGAGACCAGCAATCAGACAACAGCAGAGTCAGAAACAGCAAACTCACCACACACACACACACACACACACTAGAGACCAGCAATCAGACAACAGCAGAGTCAGAAACAGCAAACTCACACACACATACACACACACACACACACACTAGAGACCAGCAATCAAACAACAGCAGAGTCAGAAACAGCAAACTCACACACACACACACACACACACACACACACACACACACACACACACACACACTAGAGACCAGCAATCAGAAAACAGCAGAGGCAGAGTCAGAAACAGCAAACACAAACACACACACATACACGAATGAACACACACACACACACACGCACACACACGCGCACACACATACACACGCAGGCACGCACACACAGACACAATCCTAGGAGCACACTGTATGCTGGATGAAGGTCAGTGAGATTGGGGATCACAGACTTATTGTAATACTCTGCCATGTACCCCACACATAAACAAATACACATGCATACACAGACACACACACACACACAAACACACACACACAGATCTCTGTATCTATTTGTGTTTTGAGCCACCTCTCTTCCCCTCTCTCCACCTCTCTCTACCTCTCTCCTCTCTCCTCGCCTCTCCCCCACTCTCCTCCTTTTGCTCACTAGCTGTCCCTCTCCTCTTCTCTACTGCTCTCCCCACTTTGCCTTCCTTACAACTCTTTCTCTATCACCTTTTATACTCTGTAGGCTGTAGGTTCCATCGATTTTAGAACATCTGTGATGTGAAGCAAAGTGCCCCTCAGGTATCCCAAAGATCTCTGGAGCTACAGACTCTTATGGCTTGTTGCTTTTGTACAGTGGTCACTATATACATGTCTGCCCAGTATAGTTTCATGATGTAAAGAGAAAAGCAGAGTGAGTCCCTGCAGACTGGTGTAGCTCCCACTCACACACACTCTACGTTCTGGCCTGGCCTCAGTGAGGTGGAATGGGCATACATTAGCATTACAGCTTCATTATACACACACACAGATCTCTGTATCTATTTGTGTTTTGCATAGATACAGGCACTCACACACACACACAAATACATCAGACCCATGTGCACAAACAAATGCATGTCAGACAGAACAGGTGTTAGCACAGGAAAAGCCTTGGGTATTAGAGAATATTAGTCATGCATCTGTAAACACACGCACACACACACTTAGAAACACAAACACACACACATACAGCCTCAATATATTGTATACATACACAATACATAGTGTATGACATATGTACTTGCGTAATCACACAAACAAAAACACTTGCACTGAAATACACACACGCACACACACAGACACACACAAACCAACAACAAACACACACACACACACACACACACACACACACACTGGTAAGCCCACTGCTCTGGCTTATCAACTGACACTAAGCTCACCCATCTAAACCAATCAGAGTGATTTTCTGAATAGGGCAATCAATGTAAACTCAGTCTCTGCTCCACACCACACCACACCACACCACACAACCAGCAGCTAAGCTCTGCCATCTTATCTTGACCAGAGGCGCACTGCTTGTTGTACACAATGTGCATTACATGTATTATCTACCCACATTGTGTTGTAGATTAAACGGTGATTGATGAATTCTCTAAATTTGAAAAAATGAATTCCCAAAATTTGAGTGTTGAAATGGAGGTCTATTCAATGATCTTTTTGCTCTAATTAGGCGTCATTTTTGCTTGTTTGTAGAACTTAGAATCATAGAATCAGTAGAATCATAGATTTTCTGTGTTCCACTGAAGTTCCCTTCTAAACTGTGCATGTTGTGCATAATGTCAGCATGCTTGGGGGCTACTGCTCACCTCCTCCATACGGAAGTCTTTGAACACGTAAACATAATCTCCTGGTCGACCAGCAAACCTGAGGCATTGTAAAAAAAAAGAGAAATATTTAAAGAAAATACAAAACTAAATCGTTGAACAAACACAGATTCACCCTGACCATGTGCATGTATAGAGAGAAAGAAAGAAAGAAAGAAAGAAAGAAAGAAAGAAAGAAAGAAAGAAGGAAAGAAAAAAAAGAAATGATACAAAGATACAGGGCAATTTTGTTGTCTCATGCATATAGTAACTGGGTGTAAGAATTATATGTTTGTCAGCCTATACTGTGCAAAGGGGGGTTGGGCATATGGATGGATAGACAGAAGAAAGAAAGAAAGAAAGAAAGAAAGAAAGAGGGGGTTGGGATGTTGAGGGTGGCTGACCTGCCCTTGAAGAAGGCCACATAAAAAACAGGAGCAAAGGCGTTCATGCTCTTCAGCAGGAAAGCCTTCAGGATGAGGTGCTCCTCAAACGCTGCCTCAGTCTTAGGAATTTCTGAGAGACAGAAAAGCATGGAAATAAATGGAGATAAACAGAAATAAATGGTTTATCTAAAATGTCTTTGTGTGCAAATGTCAAATTTAAAAATCTATTTGTGGGCAAATATATAAGCAAAATTCATTAATAAAGATCATGTACATGAATGACTCGAGGGCATAATCTCACTCACTCACACACAAACACACACACACACACACATTTGTGATGGCTCTATAAACCTCTCTCTCTCTCACATACACATACACACACACACACACACACTTGTGCATACCAAGCTCAGTGATCCAGGTGGCGATGGCTCCGTAGATCTCATCCAGCACCAGAACTATGAGGAGGTTGATGACGACAGCCGTGGTCGTCACGGTGACACGGACATTGGCCTTGGCCTCAGGATCAGGATTCATGGACATCACTGCAAACACGCACACTCGGTACAAAATCACCCCCGTCACCGCTGAGAACGTCACCAGAATCTGAAGAGAACCAAGACATAGTGTGATAGAAAATACACAAGTTCAAATTTAGCATGCATGTTTACACAACAAACTTTTTTACATATAACACACACACACACACACACACACACACACAGAGCAAATCAACACACTCAGAGAAAACACACTCAGCACTAAAACACCTACCATTAGCAGAATAGAGGAAACATTCATGCAGTATCCTGGCCATCGATCTCTCCAGGTCAGAGATTCCAGAAAGATCTAAAAGATTCAAATATATGTCATAACAATTATAAACATCACATACAGTACCTTGTACCTTGACAAACCAATAGATCAGACCAGATCAATACATCCAAACTATGGCTATTTGTTTTGCTGTTGTCAGCTCCTTGTTGACACACGTGCCATCATTAACCTATGACTCAGGGTCGGAGTGTCACAGTCAGGGCAGCGTTTAGACTCGAGAGGTCACAGGGGTTACCAATGGAGCTGGAAAGGGCTGAAGGCTGGACACTAGCCACGCTACAGCTGTGTTAGCTTTAACCTCTCTGGGTCGTCTGAGCCTGACATGTTGTTCCTGAGAGTTTTGACATTTGCTGTTACAGTGACATATGTATGTGAGATGATAGCGTTACATCATCAAAAAAAAAACCCTCTCTGCTTCTAACTGCCAATGATGCTGGTTATGTCACGCTGGTACCAGGATGTGTCCAAACAACCCATTTTGCTTTGAAGTCTAGACAGTGCCATATATTGCGTGCAAAGTCAGTTGGACACTATTCGTGAGAATGAAAGTGTCTATGCAAATCAATCAAACACACAAACAAACAAAAAAAACAGAAATGCACACATCCACACACGAGCTGTAACTCTGTGTGTCTTTGATTAGATGAAGGGCAAAACTCTAATTTGTGTTTTAATCCAGCTCTGCTTTAATCCTACATAATCTGCAGTGTGGAATACCCATGGAGAGTAAGCAGCTTTAAACACTGACTGCAAGCGTGTGTGTGTGTATGTGTGTGTGTGTGTGTATGTAAGTGTGTGTCTGTGCATATGTATGTAAATGTGTCTGTGTGTACGTGGTGTGTGTGTGTGTGTGTGTGTGCGTGTGTGAATCTGATGCATACAGTTTTGCAGGAAGTGTGTGAACAACTCCAGTATGTGTCAGCAAGTGCCTGTGTATTAGAGAGTGTGTGTGTTTGTGTGTGAGGGAGTGAGAGAGAGAGAGAGAGAGAGACACACACACACACATACACATGATGAGTGTAGGCTGAGGTCATATCTCTGCGTTTGACTGACAGGAGAGGATATAATGGCATTATCCCCATGGCCCCGCCCTCATTCTGAGACGTTAATTAGCTCTCTGTCAGCTACTCCCTCTCTACCTCTCTACCTCTCTCCTCCTCTCTCCACCTCTCTTCTCCTCTCTCCATCTCTCTTCTCTTTTCTCCACCTCTCTCTACCTCACTCCAACTCTCTCTACCTCTCTCCTCTCCCCACCTCTCTTCTCCTCTCTCCACCTCGCTTTCCTCTCTCTCCTCTCTTCACCTCTCTCCTCCTCTCTCCTCACATCTCCTCCTCTCTCCTCCTTTTACTCACTACCTATCCCTCTCTTCTTCTCTACTGCTCTCCCCACTTTGCCTTCCTCACAACTCTCTCTCTGTCTCCTCTTATTCTCTCTCTCTCTCTTTCTGTTACCTCCTCGAATATCTCTCTCACTCTCTCTTTCAAACACTCTCCTCTACCCTCTCCTCCTACTATTTATCTATCTATCTATTCCCTCTTTCTGTCTTTTTTCTCTCTCTCTCATTCTTCATCACTCCCTCCCTCAGTCCAACATGAGATCACCAGCATGATAAAGGACCACATAGGCCATAGAAGAGAGGGTAAAAGCAAACTGTGTATCTCTCTCAGGAGTCACCACTGTCATTGCTTCACCTGTCCTCTCATGAGCCACCACTGTCATTGCTCCACCTGTGCTCTAATGTCTCAGAAGGGGACCCTTACTGTCTGCCTCCACTGTTGCTCTATTTTGGTCAGAATTTAAGGATCTTTGGCTGTAGGTTCCATTGATTTTAGAACATCTGTGATGTGAAGCAAAGTGCCCCTCAGGTATCTCAAAGATCACTGGAGCTACAGACTCCTAGGGCTTGTTGCTTTTGTACAGTGGTCACTATATACATGTCTGCCCGGTATGGTTTCATGATGTAAAGAGAAAAGCAGAGTGAGTCCCTGCAGACTGGTGTAGCTCCCACTCACACACACTCTACGTTCTGGCCTGGCCTCAGTGAGGTGGAATGGGCTTACATTAGCATTACAGCTTCATTATATAAAGACACAGCAATTAGAGCCATTATGATTTTTCCATCCATTTATGTATCCATTGCTCCACCAGGAAATACACTTGCAGAAGGGCTTCCAAGCAGTGCTAAGAAGCAGCAACACCTGTATCAACTTGTGGTGTATCAATGCATCAGTTTGTGGTGCAGTAATATAGTACTAAACACAGTCAGAGAGAAGTGTTGCACTGGGTTGCAAAGTCTCCAACAGAATCCAGCAGAACATATATAAACACCAGAACTATCTGCTTTAGAACCATATTTAACCATAGGTGTTAAGAACCGGAACCCTGTTAAGAACTGTGCTATAGTAGAAGTTCTACCAGAAAATGCAGCCTGCGCAGTTAAAAATAGTATTTATTGCAAAATAGAGCTAAACTAAAGAAAGAGTTGAAAATAAATGAATGAGACCTAAAGTTCTGTCTCTCACCACTCCTCTGCTTTCATGCCTTCATAACTCACCATTCATCTTTTTAAGGCCAATTTAGGTCAAGTCAATCTAATAACAGCAGACAGATTCACATTACACACAGTCACCACTGCTACATGAGCAGCACTAAGAATGTGCTTGTATAAAGGAAGAAAAGATGTGATATGTGATCCTCTCCTGCTGACTCATCTATTGAAGTTGTTTTATTGCCATGACTGTTATATGTGTGTGTTCATATTAGCAAACAAAGGCAAACATTCAGAAACCGATTTTTTGTTTGCTTTTACTGAACACACACAAACGATCTGAGCAAGAAGGTCATGGCAAACAAACATGGAGCCAATTTCACACAGCCCAAATGTCTGCTGTTTACCCACTCTGGTCCCCACCTCTGTTTGGTCTAAGCCTGAGACTACTTCACTACTGTGCCATGTCAGGCTCATCTAAAGTCCTATGTAAATCATTTCTTACCGGATTCTCTCCCGGTTTAGACGTCAGCAGTTTGCCCGCTTCATCTGTTACCGGATCCGGCTACACACACACACACACACACACACACACACACACACACACACACAGAGTATTTGTAAGTACAGTAAATAATACAGTAAATAACAGTATAGTTTATCGTCAATGCAGATTACATGAAAGCACAGTTCAAATCTTGCATTTCTTTCACCAATCCACCTGAAAGTTATTGGAATGTGTGTGTGTGTGTGTGTGTGTGGTGTGTGTGTGTGGTGTGTGTGTGTGTGTGTGTGTGTGTTACCTCTTTCTTTTTCTTTTTATTCTTTTTTTGTATCTTCTCCATCAGAGCATCTTCATATTCAGGACGCAGGTCATCCTGAGAGTCAGGACCGGAGACAAGAGTGTCAAAATACACACACACACACCCTGTTCTTGACTGTGCTATGTAGACAGCTGTAGACGCTTTGCTGACAGCGAGGACCAAGACCAATTTGGGAGAAGGGATAGATTATCAGTATCAGTACGGATGACTAATAATTGGCTAGTTGTATATATAATCTTATGTTCCTGTGGGGTTAATTTGGTCTGCATTTATCCCAGGCATGAATTCATGAAGTGAAACACACACAGCATACAGTGAATGCACAGGGAGGTGAAGCACACACTAACCCAGAGCAGTGAGGGTTAGGTGCCTTGCTCAAGGGCACTTCAGCCATGGATGTACTGGTCAGGGATTGAATCAGCAATCCTTTGGTTTCAAGACCAAAGCCCTAACCAGTAGGCCATGGCTACCCCCAAATCATGTTATGCAGATTACTGAACTATGAGGCATAAACTCATGTTGTGTTATAAAGCAGCATACACAATAACATCTGTGGGGTATAGTTTCACATCAGAGTTTAGCTATGGGGAACTCAGTTGATTATCTAAACTACCACAAAAGCAGACAGCATCGTGGGAAACAAACAAATGCATATATCCCTGACCTGCACGGGATCCTTTTGTGTGGATTGCATTTGTCATGCACAGACATGCAAACAAACACAGAGACATATAAACAAGCAATTACATGCTTTGTTGAACTCATGAGATGAGCAAAAACAGACTTTGATGAAATACTCATTAGCCACACATTCCACTGATCATTAAAAACATCCTAGTCAAATAAGTTTTCAAAATATGTCAGTGCCCGAATGTTGTTTGTTATTTTTTTACATTCACACTTCCAAGTCATTATCAGAGCGTCTGAGCAGATTCCCAAGAGAGCTGTCTTGGTACACAGATACTGACGGGCCATAGGAAGTCAGCACGTGTTCAAACAGGAGGAAAAAAGTGATAGAGGGGGACTCTCTCCATTAAGAGAGATAAGAAGAAGCACTGAAAATGAAAATAACTATGATGAGTGTTGACAGAGGGAGCATGAAGAGAGAGCAAGAGAGAGAGAGAGAGAAGAGAGAGAGGAGAGAGAGAGAAGAGAGAGAGAGAGAGAGAGAAGAGAGAGAGAGAGAGAGAGAGAGAGAGAGAGAGAGAGAGAGAGAGAGGAGAGAGAGAGGGAGAGAGAAAGATAAAGGCACACAGAGACATTTTTCTCTTTACTTTTCAGCTCTATCAAAGCCTGCAGAAGGACCATATCATTGTCTATCCAATTACTGTAATTTGCAATAATAATTTTGTTTTATTGTTATTGTTGTTGTTGTTGTTGTTATTGTTGTTGTTAATAATAATAACAACAACAACAACAATAATAATAATATGCTATTAATATTAACAATAATATTATTATATTATTATTATTAGTAGTAGTATTTGTTCAAAAGAAAAAAAAAATAGCTTTAGTTAGATTAAAACAATATTGTACCTAACACAAGATCATACTAATATAAAATTCCCTACACACTTCACACAATTGAGCACAATGTAAATATTTTGAGATGCCCCCTGGTATAGAGGTACACAGAGAAGGAGAGAAAGAGAAGAAAGCAAGACAGAGAGAAAGAGTGAAAGAGAGACATGCTGGACTCTCAGTGCTGCACCCTATCAGCTCAGTGTTTTAAGCTAATCCTATTACACACAAACACACACACACACACACACACACACACACACACACACACACACACACACACACACACACACACACTGGTGTCAGGGACATACCCTAAGATGCCAAAGGTCTATAGAGGCTATGCGCATGATACACATAATTACTCACGCAAAGGTGCACTGAGGTGACAGTCACAATATACATAAATACTCATATATGCACACATACATGCACACACATGCACTCCCTCTTGAAGAGGAACAGTATCAGACATGCATGTTAGCTATGTATTATCACACACAGTTACACGACCGCCCCCCTTACCCCCCCGCCCCCAAACGTCCACACCAAACACACACCTGCAGACACTCTCCCCACCATATGATTTAACAAACATGCTCTAAAACGCAGGTAATGTTATTAGTGCTTGTTGTAGAGTAATGCAAAACCATAGGTAAAGGCATCACAGTATCTGTAGGCCCTAGTGTGTTATGCACTGAGTAGATCTATACAAAGCACAACTAGGTGCACAGTGTGGTACAGTGTCCTAGTATAGTGCATTACTTTTATGCAGGCTGTCCTTTGAGACTCTGTGAGAATCTTGGCTGAGATGGCACGCACAGGCTACAGGCTGAGTGGACAGATGGCATGTGAGTAGGTGTGGGCGTGAGCTGCCTTGTGGTTTGCATAGGGCAAGCATGTGTGAAGTTCTGCATCAGCACATCGCTGTGTGTGTGTGTGTGTGTGTGTGTGTGTGTGTGTGTGTGTGTGTGTGTGGGTGTGTGTGTCATACCTCTTCATCGTCTATCTCTGTCAAATCCCAATGGTGCTGTAAACAACGCTGTCTCCTCTTCCAGTGTTCCAGAAACACAGCAGCTACATCCACAGACACACACACATACACACACACACACGCACAACAATACCAGCATGAGCATGAATCCTACAAGCCAACATCACATCACTTCAAGAGCTGCAATCAGTTACACAAAATCGTGACACACCCTATAAATACGTCATACGTGTATGTCATATACTCTAAACACACGTTGAACTCTCGTTGCTTGACAATAAGTAGCCTGTTTCTCTGAGTTACATTTCTATATGATGCTTAAAGCACAAAAGTGAATCAGATCACATTCATGAGAGAATGATTGACAGGTCCAGCTCCAGGCCCACACATGCTACACTGCAGCTTGAGGCTAGTGACTGGGAAACACTCTACTGGATAGTGACCAATTGGATCAAGTCAGATCAGATCACAGGAAGCAGGTGTTAGAGATATCATCACTCTCAAAGTATGGCACACACACATACGCACACACACGCACACGCACACACACACACAGACTCTCTCTCACACACACACACACAGTTTAGTACAATGGCCACATTTTTCACACATGCAAATGGACACGACAATCCCTTGCTCTTCCTTCCTTCCTTCCTGCTGTTCAGACATAAACACACAGACACATACACATTTGTGTGAGTGCTCACACACACACACACACACACACACAAACACACAGATACTGACCCCACAAGGACATGAAGATGGCGAAGAGTGCTGTGGCAGTGTTGTCAAATAGGTAGCTGGCCCTGGCCGCACTGCACTCAATAGTTAGGGGCCAGTAATCACACACAGTGTCACACATCGGACACATGGTGAAATTCAGCCCTGCATCACACATCTCTTGGCTGTAAACACACACACACACAAACACACACACACACGCACACACACACACACACACACACACACACACACATATACACACACACACACACTCACACGCACACAAACACATAAATGCAATGTCTGTAAATCACATGAAAACATACTATGAATTAATATGAAAATACAACACTGACATCTTCACAGCTTCACAGATATTTTTACAGAGTTTTTCTTTTTATTTTGCACTCTCTGTCAAACACCATCTTGCCAAGCATCTTCTCTACTTTTCATAGAATAGTTGCTGGGGGAAGTGAAGTGTCAGTCTGCATCTTACTGCAAGGGACAGTACAAACAACTTACAGTAACACAACAAAACCAATGGAGTCATCAACTGACACTCCGCGCTCTGTCTCTCTCTCTCTCTCTCTCTCTCTCTCTTTCTCCATCTCTCTCACACACACTCTTAGTGTCACACATCCTGGTACCTTTAGAAACTCATGCTTCAGATTCACACCATGACAAGTTTGTAACTGGTGTCTGAAACTAGTGCCTTGTTCTGGTCAGTGGTGACACCACTACCACCAGGGACAGTGGGGGCGTAGTGGTTAAGGAACCTGGCTAGCATGGAAATTGTAACCTGGAAATTGTGGGTTAAAATCCTAGCTGCTGTTGTGTCCTTGAGCAAGGCGCTTAACCCTAAGTTGATGTAGTTGATAGTTGACAAATGTAAGTCGCTTCGGAGAAAAGCATCTGCTAAATGTGTAAATGTATCACCTCACAAAACCCAAAGTAAACCCCCAAAATGCATTTCAGCTTGTAGCACATTGACTGTTTTGGACAGTTGACAAAGATGTACTTCCTCTTTGCAGATTCAGTTTCAATTGTGAGCGCCAGGGTTTAGCAACCCTGTGACATATCCAAATGTGTGTAAACAAACAAGACATAAACCAGCATACAATCAGGAGTTAAAACAGTATGTGTGTGTGTGTGGGAGAGAGAGAGAGAGTGTATGTGTGTGTGTGTGTGTGTGTGTGTGTGTGTGTGAGAGAGAGAGAGAGAGAGAGAGAGAGAGAGAGTATGTGTGTGGGAGAGAGAGAGAGAGAGACAGAGAGAGTATGTGTGTGTGTGTAACAGAAAGGAACATAGACAACCCAAAGTGCGTACCTGGGCACATTGGCATCAACTGTAAGGAATCCGTAGATGAAGACTATAACTCCAAGTACTGAAGGGGGTATAAGAAGCTGTGTGTACACTCCTAGCCAGGCAAAGTAGAGACCTATTTGCTCTCCAAAATACCGCCTGCCAAATAGACACACAAATACACACGCTGATAACATATATGCAGTCTTCAAGACAATATACAAAAATACCTTACAATTGCTGAAATATGTCTGTATATCACACACACAGACCTGATAAGGTCGACTGGTTGATATTTGAAACACACTCCATAATTGGCCCACTCTTCATGCAACATCTGCAAAAGCAGAGAAATCAAATCATGAACACAAATAAAACAGAACCTCACTGACCCAAAAACACACCACACATATATGTACTAAGGACACGATCACAGAACTGTAGTGTGCAAGTTCTTTTTCTCTGTTCTTCTCAAACCATCAGTGTACATTCAGCACCACGGACAGCAACATTGAGCTCAAGATCTTCCTTCTACTAGAGAACACTAAGAGCAGGCATGGAGATTGACAGTCTCTGCCCTCACTTACATTTCCATTTTCAGGGTTATGGCTTATGGCGAGACATGGATGCCATACAATATGCATTTCAGCCAGATTTTGACCACAGTAGAGTACTGGCATATGGCAATGCAGCTACGGCAATAGCTGTGTTTGTGAGAAAGAATCTGCCTCAATAAAAACGTATCCTTTCAGTGTGTGTGTGTGTGTGTGTGTGTGTGTGTGTGTGTGTGTGTGTGTGTGCATGAAGCAAGGACCCACCTGTCTGTCATTGCGGTCATCCTTTTTATCAGGAGTGTCAAAGTCACCCTGTGAGCAAAAAACAGCATTAAGTGACCTTCAGATGACCTCTTACTCCAAACACCAAATATATGGCTCCTGGTGCCCTTAGCCCCCCTGCCTGTGCTCACCATTGACTATTTTATATCCTAAACCCTAAACCCTAACCTCACCCCTACCCTTGGCCACAACACTTTGTGCATTTAGCAGAGGATGTTTACAGTGTGAACATTAGTTCCAGCAGGATTATTGATGTTTCTACAGCAAGTTTACAGTTGTTATGTCTACAGATAGTTATTGCCCTAAATGCACTGGAATTGTACAAAGGAACTGAACACACACACACACACACGTATATATATGATGTGATATGATGTGATATATGATGATTACATAAAATTTGAGCATTCACCTCTCTTGGTTGTAGAACTAATTTTATGAAACATTTGACATAATTATTTGCATCATACAAATACCATGATATTTTGTTGGCATTATGGATGTGACAGTTTGCATGGAATTGTCAATATATATATATTCATCTGTGGACATCATGTTCAGTCTAAAGTGTACTCACGTCGTGTAAGGGGAAAGCAGAATCATAAACTTCTCTTGCAAGTAATGTGTTGATGCCTTTAGGGAATTTTAAAAGCACACACACACACACACACACACACACACACACAAACAGACAAAGAAACAAGGACAAAAGATGTCCGTTAGTCTTGAGAGGGATATCTAAAACACTGAAACACAGAATTTGTCTCATCAATTGAACGTAACGTAATAAAGACAAAATGCTTACCCATGGTTTGACAAGTTTGTGAACAGGCTGTGCGTCGTAAAATCTCACATACCTGCAGAGGGGAATAAACAAACATAAAAAAACATAGACGAGCATACATGCAGGCTACATAGTCACACATGCACACGTATGTGTAAGCTTCATACAAACAAACGGCTCTATGCATAGACATAGGCACATACACACACGGACACATTAACAAATACACCACATAAACAAAAATACAATGTTATTCACACACATTTTCTTTCATGCTGTATAGATTTCTGTAGTTTCACATGAATAACAGTAACAGTAAACCAAGCTTCACTAACAAACGAATGTGCTATGAATGGAAAGGACAGAGAGAGAGAGAGATAGAGAGAGAGAGAGAGAGAGAGAGAGAGAGAGAGATAGAGAGAGAGAGAGAGAGAGAGAGAGAAATCAACTCACTATTCTGCTCCGTGTTGCACTGTCAAACAGGTCGTCTTTGTTTTTGATGTCAAACCTGCCGAAACATCACCACCATGGTTCGAAAAACAGGCTGTGCAGGGTAACAGTAATGCACTGTAGGCGTTTGTCCATGAATGTGTGTGTGTGTGTGTGTGTGTGTGTTTGTGTGTGTGTCTGTGTTACTCACAGGTGTAATTTGTCTCTGTGAAAGGGCTGTTTGAGTACTCTGTTTTTGGCCTCCTCTGTGTTGGTAACTCCAGGCTGAAACGGGTCCCTCAGCTTCTCCCAAAAAGTGTCCATCATCCCTGACAGTCCCGTCTTTTCTCTCAGCTTATACGTCTGCACCAGACACCCCAAAAAAACAGCACATCAGAGACCATCAGTCGACAACTCAGTTGCTGTTTACTTTTTACAGTAAAGGGCAGTCTGTGGGAAGAACCAAGGAAGTGAGTCCCTTAGCTGTAAACAGGTACACTCACAGGGCCATGATAGCCAAACACAAAATCATACTGGATGAACAGAAAAAAATTTTCTATTTAATTACAGATGTGGATGAAATCCATGTAAAAGTCATTATGTTTGTAATGCTGATTTATGATGACATTAAACTCTCACTCCGCTTGAACACAGCCAGTTTATATAAAGGCCAAGTTAAGCTACAGAGTGACTCTTTACGAAAGAGTTACAGTCTGAATTCTAATTTCACACATTTCATATTTAAAGCCACCCACTAAGCTGGTGGATTGTGGTTTTGGTACAGTGGTCAAATGCCTGCTTTCAAGCATGGCCCAGAATGCATCCAACCAAAGCCCTGGTGTACAAATTTGCAAAGTGCTTTTGGCAGGAGGAAGAACAAGAGAATTTGACACAATGCAGAGTGAATAGTGAACCTGCAGCTTACACTGCCTGAATGAGACTCTGGTAAATAAAACTGAAAGAGAGCTCATAGCCTCATTCAGTTTGATGCTGGTTCACTATTCGGCATACTGCCATCATCATGGATTATACAGTAGACTTGTGTCTTGGGATATGAGCTCGGTCAGAGAGGTCACGACCTACACTTGGTGAATATGACAATTATGTGATGAGAAGGTCTAAGGGGACTTTTGGCATCTGGTGAAATCTGTCTTTTTAAATGTTCACTTCAGTTACAGTCAGTGACAGTGATGAAGAAATGGAATCGGCATAAGGTATGAGCGCAATGTCTATGTTCAAAGGACAAAAATAGTCTTTAGATAGAGGAGTTTGTAAAGACCATGATGCACCTCTCTAGAGCTTAGAGGCTCATCCTGTAGTTTAATACTTCCTCTCAGGTTTTAGGTTATAAAGTAGTGGATTACAGGGACAGCACAATCAGAAGTATGGGGGGAGCACATGGCAAAACATTAGTTTGTTGGAGCTGCTTTCTCTCTCTCTCTCTCTCTCTCTCTCACACACACACACACACACACACACACAGACACTCTTATTTTGCACAAACACCCAAGCAACTCCTCATACCACCACATAGCCCCTAGCAGGGCAGTTACTCTGAACCCTGAACTTTCTGGATTCTGGCATCATCAGCATTACTGCCTCTCACCTTCTTGGTTGGGACTCTGATCTTCAACCGCTGGGCCTCCCTGCTGAGAACGGACCAGGGAACATGGAGCCGTGTGAAGCGCACCGTCCTGGGCTGTGGGTGTAATAGAGTTGTTATAGCGGACAGAGCCTTATCCTGTCTAATTCAGAGAAGGAGAAGTCTAGAAGATTGATCACATCTGACGGATCTTACACAGATAGATCAGAAATTGTTGTGACTGACAAACACCTGACAGAGAGAGTAGTACAGTAGTTATCACATCTAACAGTGGAGAGAGAGAGAGAGAGAGAGAGAGAGAGAGAAAATCCTTCAAGTTAACAGAGAGAGGCCTAGTAATCTTTTAGTATAAACTCAATATACAGCAAGAGTGCCAGTCCAGTTTTTGTTGGATGCTCTGTGTGCATTTTTTGACACTATTCCTTGACAACTTTACACAGATATGCAAACAGACACACATACACACACACACACACACACACACACACGATTGCAACTGCATGAAACTCTAATGTAAGGTTTCAAATCCTCAAGCTAATCTCACACTTCCTTTGTGAGCTAGCGATAGGTCAACTACAGCTCTCTCCACCTTTCTCTCACTCTGGGTTATAAATATGTAGAGGAATGTTGTGTGTATATGTGGATGCTAGAGCCTGGTTGTGCCAATGTGTGTGTGTGTGTGTGTGTGTGTCTGTGAATGTACAAGCAGGCATGCATAGGTGTATGCACACACATGTGCGTGCAGTTTTTTGTGTCAATCTGTCTGTATCCAAGACTACCCCTGTCCAGATGTTAGCTTGTCTCATTTGAAAGAGAGACAGAGAGTGAAACCGCAACCCCTATTAACCTCACAGAGTCAGACTGAGTTCACTAGCGCCTGCCAGCTCAGGACAATGCAACATTTTGACCACACACACACACACACACACACACACACACACACACATACACACCCACACACACAGATGCTTGCCAGCTGAGGACAATGCAGCATCATGACCACACACACAGACAGACAGACACACACACACAACAGCTGAGGACAATGAAACATTATGACTAACGTAACATCCTGTAGCCGTCAGGACACTGCAGCCTGCCGTAACTCCACCTGGATCACCTTACTACATGACACTGCTCTGTTCCTCAGCCAGAAAATATGGGAGCAGAGCAGTGATATACTTGAATCATTTGAATAAACGGTAACACTTTACTTGAGGGTGTCGACCTACAGAAAGAGTGACATGACATGACATGACATGACATGACATGACATAAACATGACATGACATGACACCTATCACGAACATTAACAACACTTTTCAAGTACATGACTGCTGGCATTAAGTGTCATTCAGTCTTTATAATGTAAAGTTGACACTGTTTGGAATGCAGACTACCCCTCACTGCTCCCTGGGCATCGCTGTAGCAGGCAGCCCACTGCCCTGGGTCAGTGTGTGCTTCACCTCACTGTGTGTTTCACTAAGTCACAACTGGGACAAACGCAGAGACCAAATTCCTTGTGTGTGTAAATATACTTGGTCATGATTGCTGATCATCTTCTCCAGGGCTCCAGTCAGGGAGGTGGAGAGCAAAGCTTGCTTGGTGTGCATTTTCCAAACTATATTTGCTAACCTGTTAACCTGTAACCTGCAACTTAACTGTCTGGGGAAAGTCTGGGGTCTTTATGAGTCTATGAATATAATGGACACAAATATGAATAAAATGCATTGCGCATCTGTATCATTTACCCTGGATTAAACCCTTTGCTTTTCACACTAAGGTGCAACATAGGAGGAGAAATATAAAAAATACCATTAGATCATCTTGGGACCAGTCTGCTTCTCAGACAAAGAGCATTACTGTCATTATTATCACCATCATCATCATTAAATGTGAGATTTCTACGTATAAATAACATCACTGAGATCAACATCATTATCTGCGTAAGTGACATCACTAAAAGCAACAGCGCCAGCAACAGTACCATTACAAACTTAATCTCGCAACAAATTTATCATTATTCTCTCTCGTGGACAGAAATGAAAATTAAACCCTTCCTGTGTCTAAGCCTGCATTATTCCAATGTTTAAAACACAAGAAAAAGATCATCACAAAGGAAATGTACGTTAAGCTGATTTCATTAAGTGTGTTCCATAAGTATTAAAGACCAGCAGACTCTATTGAGCACTATAAATCTGTATCTCGAGGCTTTTGTGCACAGTGTCAGGAAATTGACTCCCACTCTGCTGACCAATCAGAGAGGTCAGCTCACAGACATATGGAGCCGTGCCCTAAATATTGACATAGAGCACTTGTGATTCAGTATCACTCATACAGTTGACAGAAAAAATATATGCTGTCTTCCATTAAATAGGAGACTTTCCATGAGATTGAAAGAATTTGGTACAAGGTAGACAAAACAGTTAAACAATGGGGGCACAGCAAAGCAAAATTGAAACTAATTTCTTTGTGGTCCCATCATAAAATGCAAATCTGATATACATTTTCCACATAGCTACAACTTCTTGATAGCGGCATCTTTATGCTGTTGAGAGCCCGTTCACTGATTTATTCGCATAACCCCTAGAATTGATCCATGTACCCCCAGGGGCATGCATACGGCAGTTCCACAACCACTGCATTACCTAAATCAGTAAATCTGCATAACTGAGGAGTTTCCCCAAAGACAGAAGAGAAACCCCTCGACTAACAATGAGCATGGACATCCTCCATTCCCTCCATTCAGTCACACTCTGACATTGGTTCTTACTGAACATTATGAAAGAATTCAGAAGTCAAACACTCAACCAGGTGCACAATGCACTCTTATTATTCCGCAAACTTCAAGAAGTCCTCAAGCAGTGACCTCTGGGACAGGTAAATCATGAGGGAGCTAATTCTAATAGCACAGGTACATTACAGGACACATACGTCCATTCTACCTATTCTGGGAATAACTGCCAATTCACTTCCACACCTTTGACCTTTGACCTGAGACACTCAAACCAAGATCTGAGGACTGATACACCTAAGCTCGTGTGATCAACAACAGGCTCGTTTTCAGTCATAAAAAGGGTTCATTAGCAGACCAAGACAGTAACTTTGCCACAGGACACAACAGACTGCAGTAGTTTTTGGGGAGGGAGACGATCTGTATTTAATATCCTTTGTGAAGTAATCTGTGATCCTCCCTGGTGAGCTCCGTGCTTTAAAGGCACACTTTGACCTGTGCCTGACAGACATATCTGTTGTTTATCCCAGGCTGGGTCCACGCCAAAGCCACGTCAGCTAAACAGCCATCTAAATGACATCACTTCCCTTTAAGGGCAAGGGCTGATTGCTTCCCACTTCACTCTCCTCTGAAGTGCTGATTGCTGCCTGCTTTACTTTCTTTGAAGTTCATGTGCTGCCAAGTTGACAGCTCATTCTCATAAGGACACAGATGCGCACAAACACATTCACACAAACACACACACACACACACACACACAGACACACACACACACACACACACACACACACACACACACACACACACACTTCCAGTCATGAGGATCAACTCTAATCTGCCTTTTGGCTGGAGACAGAAGCACTCAACGGTCCTAATCCAAAACCATCTCAATAACACACTATGCACCTCTTGCTATTTCCCTCCTCTATCTCTTTCTCTCTCTCACTCTCTCACTAACACAGTGCACCACTTGCTCTTTCCCTTCTCCTTCCCCCTCTATCCCAACTATCACTCTCTCTCTTTGTCTCTCTCTCTGTCTCTCTCTTTCTCTCTCTTGTCCCTATTTACCACGTCTCTCCCCTTCCCCTCTGTCTTCACTAACCTCCCACTCACACACACACACACATAAACTCACAAACACACTCACTTACACATACATGCACACACACACACACACACACACACACATACACACAAACACAAACTCACACACACACACACACATACACACACACAGACACGCATACACACAGACACACACATATACACTCACACACACACGCACATGTATACACACGCACAGACACGCATACACACAGACACAGACACACACACACACATATACACTCACACACACAAACACACGCATACACACACAATTTCAGCCTCTATCTTCTGTCAACTATTAACTGTCACGCCAACACCATCACCAACACCAACAAACTGTGAGACGCACATATGGAATGTCACACACACACACACACACACACACACACAGATATACACATGTGCACAGAACCACATGCATCACTTACATACATTCACAGCTTACAAGATTAACTGGCATCCCAGAAACCCATATATGTGTTCCCACCTAATGAACTGATTCCTTAATTAAAGATCAAACAATTAATTAAATAAATGACCTTACCTCTTTGTCACGCTCAATCTGTAGCCCCTCCTTCTGAAGCCCCGCCTCAAACTCTTCTCGTATCAGGGCTTTCTGTGCCTCAGTTGGCTCATGGCTAAACTCCACCTCCTGCCCCGCCTCCATGCCCACCTCCCCCAGTTCTGCCTCGGCACTGCGCCTCCTCTTATTGGCTGCTGGCGCGGGGACGGAGCCGTTGGAAATGATGGAGAGTCGTTGCTGGGAGTTGCGTCTCTTGCAGTGGTAGACCAGCACATAGTCGACCCGCCGCACGCCATCAGAGAAAAACACTCCCCCACGACGCTCTGAAATGCCAGGTGTCTGCTCCTGTACACACACACACACAAACACACACACACACACACACACACACACACACACACACACACGTATATTAAATAAACAAACAAACACATGAATAAGACATCCAAGACGCTGAACATGGCACCAAACAAACTTACACACATACACACACAAACATTGACACACTAAAGCCTTGACATGAACACTGATCAATGGGATTTCCAATTCTGCACACAAAAATGCCCATAATGGGAGGGGCTTAAAGGTGATGAGGTCATGGCACCATACGATCAGGTTCCATGTTTTAGGGTTTGATGTTCTATGCTTGTTGATTGGCTGCAAGTGATGGAGGTGAAAGGTCAGCCGATAGCCGATAGCCGATGGGACGATAATAGTGTAGCAGTTAAGGAACCTGGCTAGCGTGCAAGTAGCCTGAAAAGTTGTGGGCTCGAATCCCAGCTGCCACCATTGTGCCCTTGAGCAAGGCACTTAACCCTAAGTTGCTCTAGGGGAGACTGGTCCTGAACAATTGATAGTTGACAAAGAATGTAAGTTGCTTTGGATAAAAGCATCAGCTAAATGCATAAATGTAAATGCCAAAAGCACAATTCAGGAAGTGATTATGAGTTGGGTCTAATGGCACTAGTCTCACCACTTAGTTGGGTTGGGTTTAGTGATTTAGCTTTGGTTTAACCTTTAAGTGGAGACACACACATTAAAGGGATTGTCTGGCCTGAATCATCCCATAGTTGACAGCTCTCAGCAACCCCAGACAGCAGGGCTACGAGTTGATTCACTCCTGACAATCCCTTTAATAAAACGATCACATCTCACTCCACATCTCACTCCTCTGTCTTACAGAAGCTTGGAAAAATAGAAACATCACCATCCATCTCCGTGGCCACCTCTGGTGGAGAGGGATGCACTTTTACAGATGTTTACAAACAGACTCAAACTTGGAACTCACATGTTTGCAAATTCATGAACGTATTTCTCGGTTTGTCTCAGTATTCCGCAAGACCATCATAAGGTCATCTAAATACAACATACTGCATGTTGTTTCATACTAACAAAACCAACAGCGCAGGAGGTTTTGAAAGTGGTTTAATGAATGAATACAACTCACAATCAAAGCCAGAAGCCAGAGAATCAGCACTGAGACTGACAAGACAGAGACTTTCGTTGGCAGGAAAAATAAAGATTCAAACATTGCAAGAGACAACGACAGCAAGATAACTCAAGGAAATTAAGACTGAAAGAGACTTGAGGTCCAGCCCTGTACATATCCCCTTATTGATGTTTGTTCATCTGCAGTCTTATTCCCTAATGTTTTTACACTCTATGACTAGTTTAAAATACATGGCGTTCCTGAACAGCACTTTAAATGTGATCTTAAGGCTAAGATGAGGATACATAACACATGCTAGCAGGGTTTCATTTCAAACTAGTCTCACACCATTGACTGTCCTGTCTCCTTTTACTATCCCCTGGCCTGGCAATAAAACCAGAACCTCATTCTACACTTTCATTTCACTTTCGAGGGTCTGGACATTCAGTAGTGAGATTCAATTGCTTGCTTGAGGTGTTTAAGTTTTAAAAGATTGAATCAGCCCCTGACTGTTAGCTTGCCTTGACTGATAGCATTCTAGCTCTACATTCACAACGCCTCCCACTGTTCACTGATTGGACAGGTTAAAATGCCTCCTGAGACAACGAGATCAATGGAATCAAATCCAGACTAGTACTGTAGGGAGGCAGTAATCAGGCGGAAGTTCTTGGAAGTCATGACCAGGCTAACTATCCCCTTTACCTTCATTTCATTGGAAGCTGCCATGGGATTAAGGAGAGGGTGGGGATTCATTACTAAGGACTTTAGACAAGACTAAGACTGCGATAAGAGAAACCAACTGCACTTACACTTACTGAAAGATGTAAATTATTGACCTGCGTCAAGTCATTTGGTTACTGTCACCTGGTTACTGAAGCCCCCTTGTAAGCATTTGGGGAATGTAAACCTCTCTTAGTGCTACTGTAAATAGCCTACCTCCAGGTCATTTCTCTCACAAAACAGACAATCCAAAGGCTGGGCTGGTCTAGTCCCGGCTGAAGACCAAATAAAACTGAAGGTGATCTGCACAGCTGGAAGCATGCCTACGTTTGATTGGCCGCGCCACTCTCTCATCACTTCAGTGATTGGGGGGCTTATGAAGTTCCTGACGATGTAATATAAAACTAATTAGGCTGATGACATCACTCACTGCTACCTGACTGTAAATATGAGCCTGTGTCCAAAACATCTACTCTTTAATGATATAGTGTACTGCAAAGTGACTAACCATTGCATCTATTTACTATAGTGAATAACATATGGTGGATGAGCAGGTGTCCCAGACATAAGCAGAATTTTTCTGGAAAAAAGGTGGACAGTGGAACAATGGTAAGGAGAGAAGCTGGAACTATTCATCATGGCCATATGGTTTTGGGGAGGTCAGGGATAGGGTTCACTGACTGAGTTCAAAGGTTAAGCTTTTCTCTCCAGAAGTAGGGGTCACCTGCGTAAGTGACGTTTCTCACCAAAAAAGGCTATGTTAAACCACCACAACAGATTAGAAAACAGCTATGTGTGTAAAAATGCCATTTTCTTTTTGACTGAAAATGCTATTTTAGTGCTAATTTTTTGGGACATATTTATTGCTTTTGCATTTTTGTGCATTTCCATGGTTTTGAGTGCCCCTTTTCCTGTTATTCCACAGCAATTCTTCAAAGATCACTCAGGCCGTGTTAAAAGCTGCAGACATAAAAACAGCTGATTGATCTTGGTATTAAATCATGAGATACACATCTATGTCTCATGCACATCTGGGCTATACTGTAAAATCTGTCTCCTGAGGCGAATAATCCTGCATTTCTCCCTACAGCACAGGGCACGGTGTCTAAGTCTCTGTACTGTGACGTGTGACAACATGAACTTCCTTAATCAGGCTGCTGGGGATGTTTTTGTCTGTCTGATACAGTGGTGGTTAAAAGATAGGCTTTATAGGGCACACAAGGTACTAGAAAGTGGGTGAGGAGATGTGTTTAAGCCTGCAGGCTTTTAGATGAAAAATACTACTGACTGTTGCACAACACAGCTGATGATTTGAGAGTTTTGATCCAAATCCATCAATGGATACTATGCACATGCTGGCTTTTATCTGTCAAAATCACATGTTGGACACACATTTATGTCCTTCTAACCCCGAGCTGCAGTAATGATGGGAAGTATATATATATATATATATATATAAAGTCACTAAGGAAAACAGTGGTTCCAAAGTGAGCAAAGGTTATCTGTGTTTCAGCTGCTAGGATTATGACATGTAGGGCAAGAAGACTAGAACAGGAACTAAGCATAGTTCTATAGTCAAACAGCTAAAGTTCAGGGAAAATCTCCATTGACAAAAGAAGCTTTAGTCTAGGGCTAAACTCTAGGAGTTTTTTCACACACAAAAAACCAGACTACAGCTCTGCAACTGCTTTGGAATACTATCCCTCAGAGGACGTTCCTACATCTTTCTCTGATGTTTCGAGAATCTCTTCTTGACTAACTGCCATGTCCTCTCCACATCTCATCTCAGCATTTGACATGTCTGATCTCAGATATGTATTCTCTACCTCGCCACGGTACCTTTACACAGTGCAAACACACTCACTAAACGGCAGGTTTGTCTTTAGTATTATGGTTGCCATAGCGTGTTTACTCAACCATATACGTGTGATTGTGTGTGTTGTACCCAATGTTGTGTGAATAATGTTCTATGGGGAAAAGGTTGGTTTGGCCAGGTGAACTCAGAGCCGGAGTTTTGTAAGATCAAGGCAGAGGAAAGATAATGAAGGTTAGAAATCTGCTGTTAGAGGAGTCACAGGGAAAAGGGTAATGACCCACTAACTGAAACACAGAGAGTGGAACGGTGCCAAGTGCTATCCTGATCTGTATCCATTCCAAGCCGTCAGGGATGGACAGTTGGCATCTGACCAACACACACACACACACACGCACACACACACACACAGGCACGCATGTCAGACACGACCCAGTTAGGTCAAGGTTTGGTGTGTTATCATGCTATTACATCAGATTACAGCCAGAGGTGCATGAATGGGAATGCGGAGCAGAGCAGCCTCACCCACTATTGTGTTAGCAGCACAGGCGCTGAAAGCTCTTTCCTCTGGTGCGGACACACTCACACACACACACACACACACTAACACTCACACACACACACTCGCACACATTCACATGAACGGGCATGGGGGAGAGAAGTACCAACATACACACACGCTCACTCATTTAGACAGACTGAAACACAGGCACACACACACACACACACACACACACACACACACATGCATGCACACACTCTTACTGAGGCTGGTGGTTCTTCATCCCCGCCGTTCGACTCATGTGTGCCATTGGTGGCATCAAGGCTAAACTGGGAGAGGTCCCGAGCCACACTCTGTAGTTTGTCGCGTAGTCGCTCTGGAGCACCGTTCCATGTTTCTACCATTCCACACGTAACAAACACAAAAAGCAAACATCCAAACTGACGTCAGTGGAGAAAATGTCAACATGGTGCTCACATATAATGTGTGTTCTACACCTGAAAATGTAAAAAAAACACAATTGTGTACACAAAATATTTCAAAACACAAAGCAACGTGGAATGTGTGTGTACACTGTGGTTAGTGAACATGTACGCTCACACGCACACACACACACACACTCACACATACACACACACACACACACACTTGCACGCATGCGCACACACACAAACACACATACTCATACACACACACACACACACACACACACTCGCTCTCTCTCTGCCACACACACACACACACACACACACACACACACACTTAAGGAAATTACCCACCTGGTAAACAGACTAGGATAGATGACTCTTATAGGCGTTAAGCGTCTTTACTGTCGTGCAGTTTTATGGCTTGCGCAAGCTTGCGCATAAACATGTGGATATAATATGAATGGCGCTTTTGGCTTTGTTGTATTTACGTAACTCACCGCAACCACGGTGCACCCACAGTAGAGCACGCTCTGTTCAGTATTTTAATTAAACACCTACGGAACGGTGACTTTGGCGCTCCGCTGTGCGTACTTCAGCACCAGGGCCAGCGACAGCAGGCTCCTGAAATAGGCCGGCTTACCGCGTGCTAATTATATCAAGCTGCCAACGTTCCCCTGTAGCGCGCCAATCACCCTCCAAACACTTCCATTACTCACACAGTACCACTATGCCTGCAGAATGCACCACCATTCCTCCTTCTAACATGCCATCAAATTTCCCAACTCATGTAGACATTACTTTATATTTGTTCTCCAATTTATTTATTTTCAGTTCGATTACAGAATTATCCTAAAATGAAAACAAAGTCGTGTTGTGCGCATAATTCTAAACTACCTACAACATATTTTGTAGTTGCTTCAAATCAAGGTCTGAATCGAACAACATGGAGCTCTGATTATATGATCTAATTAAACCAATGCACGCGCAACAGTTGTCTGCACGCAATAAACAAACGCGCTCCCATAGCCTTGGTGCGCACAGACAGCTGTATAATCAATATCTTTCTAGTTAAAAATACACAGAAAAAAACTGTAACAGACCAAAGCGTTGTTTTTGTTTAATAATCAATAAATCACTCACTTACCCGTTCCAGAGGGCGACTGGTTTAGAGACATGATTTCTTTCCACGGCGCAAAAGGCGCGAGCCCGGCTAGAGGACGCGCGGTGACTGAGATGGTGGACAATCCGCTCGTGGCCTCATGCAGGCTTATCGCGAGCGGCCACTGTCGTTAATTCCATGGACTCTTAAAAGGGGAAAACCGGCAGGACAACGAGGAAACGGGCGCAAGCACTCAGCCAACCCCATGCTGGCTCCAGAACACACAAACGCACACATGACATCACAACGCAGGTGAATAGTGTAAGTTTAACCTTGAAAACACGAAATAATAATTACTTTAAAAGTCTTACAACATATTTCCCTAGAGAAAGGTTTTTGTTTGGTCTGTTTTGATCTCACAATAGTCAGCATCAGTGAAAACCATGATCTAATCTCCATGTTCATTACTGTAAGGAAGTAATCACACAGCTACACGATTATTTTTTATATTTTAACAATTTGAATTTAAACCTTTAAAAAGAGAAAAATGTGTAGTGCCATAACATCACACCCTTAGGATGTGATCTCACCTATGAGGTAACCTAACCATCTGTTACCGATTTCCCCGATGGGGAACTCCATAGGAATTGTCAGTGTGTTTCTCAAGGCTTGATCTTCACCCTAAAATATACAACTGGTCCAGTCCCTTAAGCTTAATCTTTAATCCCTCCAGATTGTGCTGTGAGTCAACTCCCCAGTTTTGGCCACCCATGACAAATGTCTAGACACATACACACAAATACGTTCCCAACACTCATACGTTCCCAACCATTCAAGAAAAATAAGATAAATTGAACGGCATAAATAAATATGAAATAACTGACAACTTGCATACCACCTTTCTCCATATAGTCTGCCTTCAGTCACATACACTGAAATCGATCAGACTTTCCTCAGTGGTAAATAAAGGCTTGATTTTGACCAGCCAACCACTGGTCAGAAATGGTCATGTCCTTTGTGTGAATTAAAGGTCAGTAAAATAACTTACAGTAACACACTCACAGACAATTATGCATTGTGTGATATATTTTTTTATTATGTTGAATCATTTGTGTTACCACAATGACAAATACAATCATATGTGTTTGCAGAATTCTTGTGATGATGTGGGAAAATATATATCTTCACGTCCAGCTCGTACTTTCAATTTACAAGTGCAGAATGGATAATGTAGAATTATATGTCCTCAGTGGACGCCATATATTTGCAACCTTCTCCTAGGTCTTCGCACATATAAGGTGTGTGTGGATTTTACCCTAATTCACTGCCTCTCTCTCTCACAAAATTGCTCTCTAGGCTCCATCCCCTACAGACAATGTCATTCTTGTTGGGTTGTTTCTGTCCCTTTCTGTTACACATGCACACACACACAAATACTCTCTCTCTCTGTCTCTCTCTCTCTCTCTCTCTCACACACACACACACACACACTTAGACTCAGTGCTCAGCAGGGCAAGCGTGGGACTGGCATTCACAGCCAGTGACGGACAGCAGCTGCGTGTGTGTTTGTGTTCCGTTGGGGCAGCGGAGTGCCACACTGAAATGCTCGGTGCCTGTAGGGGAGCAACACACACACTCCGGTTCCACTGCATGCTTTTCCAGAGAGTACACCGACTTGCTACGGCATTTACCCTGTGTGTGTGTGAGGGAGAGAGAAAATGTGTGTGTGTGTGTGTGTGTGTGTGTGTGTGTGTGTGTGTGAGTGTGTGTGTGTGTGTGTGTGTGTGCATGCGTGTGGGGGAGAGAGAAAATGTGTGTGTGTGCGAGTGTGAGTGTGTGAGGGAGAGAGTGAAGAAAATATACATAACATTATTTTACCTTAAATAAGACAAATTACAAGTTGCTCTTATTTTGTGTGTGTGTGTGTGGGGGGGGGGGTGAATATTTGTTTACCTCACAGTAATGCAGTTCTGTCTTCTCCTCAGACTGACAGTCATCCACTCTAATATAGTTTAGCACTCCAACCATTTTCCTGCACTCTGGCTCCACACCTGCATAAGTCACACACACACACACACACACACACACACACACACACACACACACACAGACATGCACACATGTGCGTACACACGTGTGTATGCACCCACATGCACAGAGTTTCATATGATGCGGACGAATACACTATAATGATGTTTACTTTAGATACCTGTGCTAAGTTGTACCTGTAACCACAATCTATTTTTTTTTTATTATAGTTGTTCAAGATAAGGCACTGTTGAATGAATTTTCTCTCTCAGTCTCACACACACACGTGCACACACACTCACACACACACTCACACACACACTAAGACTCAATGCTTAGCAGGGCAAGCATGGCCCTGGCATTCGCAGCCAGTAACACACAGTAGCTACATGTGTGTATATGTGCTCCATATATGTGTGTGTCTGTGTTTGCTTTCTTCCCCTCTCCATTCAGTGCCATTGGCGTTTGAAACTCTGAGTGCTCTGCTCGAGCTGAAGTACTTGAAGAGGGAGAACTATGAGCTCACAGAACTGCAGTGTTCAAGATGGTTCATCCTGTTCTCTGTTGTTGAACTGACAGTGATGTTTCAGGACCATGGACAGCAGCGCTGGAGGTCCTGAGCTCCAGACTGATGTTTTATTGGACAGCACTGAGAACATGGTTATTGTATGCAACCATAGACTCTGTCTCTCACTCTCTCTCTCTCTCTCTCTCTCCTTCTCTCTCTCTCTTTCTCCTTCTCTCTCTCTCTCTCTTTATCTACCTATCTATTTATCTCTGTGTGTGTCACAGTATATAACCACAAACTCTTTTTGTCTCTCTTTATCTCTCTATCTATGTCTTGTGCCTGTGTATGTGTGTATATGTGTGTGTGTGCGTGTGTATGTGTGTGTGTGCGTGTGTGTGTGTGTGTGTGTGCCTGCACGTGTATGTGTTGTTATTGCATATTTGCAGCACTCCTCACAAAGGGCCACTATTCCCAATATGAGTGATTTATTGTTCTCTCTCTCTCTCTCTCTCTCTCTCTCTCTCTCTCTCTCTCTGTGTTATTATGTGCACTTACACATCTCACAGCAGCTGCTCCCAATCTGTGTAATTTTACCCTGTGGAGGAGAGGGATGTTAGTCTATAGGTTTTGCTATGAATTCAACTGTGTCAACCAGTGTACCTACACCATTGTTCTGTGTATATGTGTGTGTGTGCGTGTGTTGCGTGTGTATGTATGTATGTGTGTCTGTGTATGTGTGTGTGTGTGTGTGTGTGCGTGTGCATGTGTGTGTTTGAGTGTTTGTATATGTATGTGTGTGTGTCTGTGTGTGTGTGTGTTTACCCCCTCATCCAGGCAATGTTGGCGATTGAATGGCGGACAGGTGGTGATTCTGGTCTCCAGCACAAGTTCTCCATCTCTGTTCACACCACAAGAATGAAGCACACACCCATCTTCACGAGAGGTGTTGGCCTGCGCGCACACACACACACACACACACACACAGTTCAGACTTAGATCACCAATGTGGTTATACTCAGAAATGTAGACATGTTAGCAGATGTGTGTACTGGGGAGGGTGGGGAGTGTGTGTGTGTGTGTGTGCTGAGTGGATGGGGGAGGGGCTGTCTGACCTTCAGACTGATGAACTCTCCATCTGGTCTCATAATGGTGCATGCAGAGGCAACACAGCGACCACAACATGAATCAGGCACCGGCTCCATAGTGTAACCCTATAACACACACACACACACACACACGTGTACACACACAGACACAGACACATGTATACACACACACACACACACACACATACACGTGTACACACACAGACACAGACACATGTATATACACACACACACACACACACACACACACACACACATAAACACCCAAGCACAAACATAAGTAAAATCTCCATTGCATCAACATCAGAAAAGCTCAAAGGAAAGGCTGAGCCATGCGGCTGCATGATGATGGTGTTTATGGACTTGAAGAAGATGGCAAGGATCTGACACTGGAGCTGCTGATCTGCAAAGCAACGATGATGATGATGATGATGATGATGATGATGATGATGTTGAAGATGATGATGGTGATGATGATTATTATTATGATTCTGATGCTCAAGGTGATCACCATGACGATGACAATGATGGTGATGCTGATGTTGATGTTGATAATGCTGGTAGATGATTGCAGTGAAGATGATGGTGAAAGTGAAGCTGCTGCTCATGGAGATGAAGACAATGACATAGATGCTCATTCTGGTGATGATGATGATGATGTGGTAATAGTGATGAAGGTTTGTGCGGCACTAACAGGAGTACCTCTGGACACGGGGAGCAGGTGATCTTTCGGCAGGAGAGGCGGGGCTTTTTTACAAGGCCCTGCTCCATGGAGCAGTCACAGTGAGTACACACATCCACCATCACACGCTCCCCAGCCTACACACACACACACACACACACACACAGACACACACACATAGAAAGAGGGAGGGAGAGAGAGAGAGAAAAAGAGGGAAAGTGAAAAAGAGAAAAAGAGGGAAAATTGAGTTTTATAACTGTAAAACTAAACAGTATATGAATACATATGAATATATAACTAGGGGAATGAACTGATAAACTGACCATAAGTTTTACACAAATAGTGGTGTTACAGAATAGTCCAGTGGAACTGAACAGTATAAGAGGAACAGAGATCACACAGCCTTTATCAACTTACACCAATAAGAGTATGGTTCATCACACACACATCCAAAGGAGCTGAAACAGCATAAAACAGAACAAAAATTGGAGATCAAAAAAGTATGCAAAAAGGAAGAAGTGTGTGTGTGCGTGTGTGTGTGTGTGTGTGTGTGTTACCGCAATGGCACACAGGACAGCATTGGTCCACCGTATTGCACTGAAGTTCTGTTCCCAGAGGACAGGAGGGTGCGTCCAACATGTGACATGACACGTTGCTATGGGCGATGAACACTTCCTGGTTCACACGCACACACTCGCTCCACACACACCCGATCGCATCAGCCTGCCATCTCTCTCCCACCTACACACACACACACACACACATCAACATATTGTCTCAGTTCGTGATAATATGGAGGACAACTTGCTACTAACATAACCTTGACAATATTCATCTCAGTCATATTTTATATATTTCATATCTTTGTCATATATTTTTGTGTTTCTATTCCTGAATATTTCCCTGTCATGGTACTCAGCTAATTCCCGCAGCTCATATCGTCTGTGTCACTGCTGAAATGACTATTCAGGGGACTATCATGAAGCCCGTGTGGGGTTTTTGCCCTGTCACACTAATCTTATGAGAGGAGGAGGTTTATGTAAAAATGTTACACGTTCAGATTCTCATCACTGCCCAGATGCTTTTACACACTCCTGTCCTGGCACACACACACACACACACACACACACACACACACACACATACACACACACACACACACACACACACACAGACAGACAGACAGACAGACAAACACACACACACTCGGGTCAGCCCTGATGCTTTTTACTGGTTTACTCTAGAGGCACTCAATGGGACTATGGCAGTTTTCCACATTTGGCATCTCCTGGGTGTTTGCTCCTAAGATTATCCGTGGTGAAAGCCATCCCCACATTATCCCCTCCTTTCTCCTCTGCCTCTCACACATCTCCGCTCCGTTCATGAGATGAGGCTGAACTGGCCACACGCTTTTCTCCTAATTGACACCAGGCTGTTACTGTAAAACCACGACTCAGGCCATCACCCATTACTAAACACATACACACACATAGCCAGCAGACCAGCGATGGGGCCTTTTCTTAGAGGAGAAATCTCTGAGCTTCACATGAAACTGACAGTAACACAAAGTATCCAGAATGTTCTTCAAGGACTGTATTGTTATTATGAAAGACTCAAGAGTAAGGTCCTATTACGATATCTGAGGAAACTGAAAGTCTTTATTTGTGCTTTATGTAACACTGTCCTTGATTGCTGATTGGATCTGAGTGATTTTGGGGGAGGGAGGTGTAAATTAAATGGGTGTGGTGATCACATGATGATCACATCACTTTGTCTCAGCCAATCAGAGGTTAGGAGACTGCATCAGAAAACCTGCTGACAAGTATGGCCAAGAATATCTTTGGCTCCCTCTAGAGGCTGCCTGTAGGAGCAGACAAGTGTTTGTGTGTTATTGTGGATGAGTGTGTTTCTTTCCAGTGGTGCTCTCTGGTACCTGTTTGAGTGCTCCATCATCCGCCAGACAGTTACTTCTTACACACTTGCCACAGCACTCACCCTTTGCTTGAGAGAAAGAGGATCCCTACACACACACACACGCACACACACACACACACACACACACACATACATACAGGTCAAGTAATCATCAGTGATACAGCTTCAGTGATACAGCTTTGCTTTTTTGAATGCACGAGTATGCACACGGGTACACAAGTATTCACATCTGCAGATGAATAAGGATGAACAGTTTTGAGATCATTCCCTTGAGCATACCCGCGTAAGTTTGTGTGTAACTGTATGTGTGTGTGTGTGTGTGTGTGTGTATGTGTGTGTGTGCGTGCGTGTGTCTGAATCCACACATGGCTTACCAGTGGGCATATTTCGTTATGACAGACTTTGTCCTGGCACTGAACCGTGTGAAGGCCAGTAGATGCATCTTTATTGTCTGTGCAGCTGCAGGTCTTACAGCCCTCATCCCAGCGCTTTCCCACCTGATAGGCCACTCCATCCACCACACACACCTACATACACGCATGAGGCACAATAAACACATATATTCATAGATATATATATAGATCTATATATTATATTGCATATATATATATATATATATGCAAAGGTGCATTCAGACATACAAATCATACAGACAGAAAACCCACACAAATAGACAGGTATATTTGTTTCATTAAGCTCCAGTTAATTGACCTCCATTAAACCTAAAAGTTTCATATCATATTTCATGTCTACACACATCACACACACACATTCACTCACACACACACCTTGTCCGCGTGGCACGTTACTTGTGTGCAGTCGCAGTCGTTAGTGGTTGCTATGCTGA
>PYXC01000005.1:250000-252500 GCA_015244755.2 Tenualosa ilisha
GCGTCTGGGACGAACTGTCGGGCCTCTGGATCTGGTCGGTCGGGGGGTTCTGCGTGATGAGGAAGACCAGCTGGTCGGCTGCGTGACTGGGCCTCTTTGTTGCGGTGGTCCGCTGGAGCGAGTGAACGGTCTGGAAAGTGTTGGTCTTGGAGCCGCCTGCCCAGCGGATCTGACGCATGCGCTCCAGAAGGAGCTGCCGCTGGCGTATCTCCATGGAGCTGATCTCTACGGTAAACGTCTCTGAGTACTGGATGATCGTGATGCGGATGTATTCCTCCTCCTCCAGGGTCGCCACCACCTCCGCCAGAGAGTCGCGTGTGCGGTTGAAACTCTCCTCGCCGACCGCGTCTGAGCCCTCCAGCACGAACACCAAGTCCACCGCCTCCTGGCCAGGGCCGCGCGCGGCGGAACCGGAAGGACTGGCAGCAGGAGGAGTGGTGGCGAAGGAGGGGGCCAGGATCCTGGAGCCCTCCGGGGCTGTAGTAGGTAACCCCGGGGTGGGTTGGGGTTTCTGCTGGGGCTTCTCGGGGGCTGGGGTAACCTTGGGCTTGGGCGTCTCTGGTTCGAGCCCCAGGGTGCACAGGTAGTCGGTGATGAGCGGACCCTGGTCCTCAAGCTCGGCCGCGCTGCTCAGCACGTAGGCGCGACTGCTAGGCGTGGCCTTGGTTATGTCATTGACCTGTGCCATGTCCACGTAGGGGCCGAGGGCCACAGTCAGGACAGTGATGTTTTTCTTGCGGAGCAGGCGCTGGGTGTTGCGCATAGGCCGTGGATTGGCGCTGGCCACCAATAGGATGGCTACACGACCGGCGTGCACGCGCTTGTCCTTGTCAAAGATGTAGACGGACAGATACTTGAGGACCTCGTCGATATATGCCAGATCGCCGCCACTGTATTTCATGTCTCGCACCTGTGGATACATAAACACACACACACACACACACACACACACACACACACACACAGAGAGAGAGTTATGGCATAAAGAATCGTGTTGAGAGTATTGAAATCAAAATGTATATCTTACTATTTTCAGTCATATACAGTTGTTATGTTTGAGCTAGTCCTGACTCAACTGTTTTTCACCTATGACATGACTGTTTATATTTAATTCTGTTCCTGCTGTTCCTGTCATTAGAGATAAGGTGGAATATTATGTTCTTTGGGGTGTTTCTACTACTTGGGGTGTTTCTGCTACTTGCGCCATCTAGGTTTGTCCCCTGTGTCAGTGGCTATCTGCTCTAGCGTACCATGCTGGAAGTAATCATGATCTGATTCAGTGCGGTCCACATCAACTGGGATGACCAATGCCACCTTCTGGCAAACCGTGTCTAGTTAGAGGATCTTTATGTCAAGCCTGCTGTCTCTCTTGATGGACATCATCTCATTATAAAAACAATGATGCTAGTTTTACTAACAGTCATCTGGCCTGTGTCTCTTTCTAAATTTCTATCAGTGTGTGTGTACATGTTTGTGTGTATGTGGATCACACCTTCACACCTTCTTCCTCAAGATCCACTTCTGCACTTGAATGCTGTGTGTGTGTGTGTGTGTGTGTAGGGGGCGGTGTATGTGTGGTGTGTGTGTGTGTGTGTGTGTGTGTGTGTGTGTGTGTTTGTACTCACCATCTTCCTGAAAATCCACTTCTGCACCTGCATGTCGTAGCTCTTGACACCGGAGTGGAACTGCAGTATGGTGGCTCGTGTGTGTGCCGAGCCCATACGGAAGCGGTTGGCCACGCTGAAGATGAAGGCCTTGACGGCAGCGAAGTCTTCCTCGCTCAGCGCCTTGGAGCCATCCACCAGGAAGGCCAGGTCCATGGCGCGGTCGCAGCCATCGTCCGGCATGACCGTGGAGTAGAGGAGAGGGGCGGGAGAGGTGAAGAGGGTGGTGGGTGCCATGGTGGTAGTGGTAGCACCTGAAGCTGGACAAGGCTCACAGGTGAGGGTGTTATTCTCACAGCGACTGTAGAAAAACACACACACACACGCACACACACACACACACACACACACACATTTTATTATGTATTATTTGGGATGAGCACTGCGATGAGACTGATTAAAACAACACAGCATTCAAATATTACACACACACACACACACACACTGTACAAAATTGAGCATGACATTTGTGTGTGTGTGTGTGTATGTGTGTATGTGTGTGTGAGTGTGTGTGTGCACACACATACCAGATCTTGCAGAGGTCAGGGTTGTTGTGGTTGAGGATGATGTGTTTCCCATGGGACACTCTCTCTCCCTCATGCATACACACCTCACACTGCTCAGGTTTCACACACTGCATCAACACCTCATCCAGAATCTGGCCTGTAAGTGTGTGTGTATGTGTGTGTGTGTGTGTGTGTGTGTGTGTGTGTGTTTAAGAGAGAGAGAGATCACAACTTCTTTACGATACTGTATTACTACCACTATGGTTTAAAAAAAGAATACTGTCCGCATAGTAACAATCTACACAGATCATCTTATGTCAGACATCTGTA
>PYXC01000005.1:257500-267500 GCA_015244755.2 Tenualosa ilisha
CGATTATTCTGTCAATTTTGACAAATCAATTCATTGATTCATCGAGTATTTGGATAAAAAGTACTTGTGTGTTTTTGAAAAGCAGTATCAATAGTGTTTTTTGTAACATTAAAGGCCAAGCAGTGACCAGGCAATTGGCTATAATTCCTGATCAAAAAAGGTTTTCACTCCCAACTCCAACACAAAACAGTCTCTGGATCAAAACTCAAAACCTTTGAGTTACTGACCCATTTAGTGCATGTGTCATCTCACACTGTAACAAATACATAACCATACACACAGTATAATGTAAACTTACTGTCAAACACACATAACATGAAAAACTATGAAACACAACTTCACAAATAAAGGCTATTTGTCCTTAGTTTTATCTTGTAAAAAGGGAAGAGGCCTGTATCTCCTGCAACCAATCACCTGAGAATAAAGAATAAATGCACGTGCAAGATGGGGAGAGAGAGAGACAGGGAGAGTCTGTGTGTGTGTGTGTGTGTGTGTGTGTGTGTGTGTGTGTGTGTGTGCATCCAAGCATGCAGGAGGGAGAGAGGGATGAGTAGCCTATGACATGAGATCTTGGTGCATTTGCTCACTTAATACTTAACATCATGCTTAGTACTTACTACGCACTCATAACAGGCCACACATAATCACAGATCCTGTTCTCTCTAACTAGTGTTTCTATTAGTTAGCAATCGTCCACTTTTATGCAACTTTGAAGCTCTGCTTAGCGAACTGCAGTTAATGTGCGGATGCTTATTGTACAGGTGTTGCAGCTTTGACCTCATTAAATGTAGGCAGGCCAGGTCCACTTTACAGTGTATACACTCTGCCATGTTGTCCTCCTTACCAAACATTAAATGTACACATTTTCTACCTTTTATGCCTGCTGTGAGCCTGGTTTTCCAACATCGCCAAAGTCAGTGAAAGAAACCATGTAGGTTTATATCTTTGACTGCGCTTCAATAACACCACCCCGGAGCTTAGAAGGAGGCTACAAAACACGAGTGATATCATAGCAGAGACTTTTTACAAAGATGAACTTTGCTGATAGGAAGATGAGATCTTTGAATAGTCTGTTGTGGCCATCTGTAATATGACCCCGAAAACAGGTAATAAAGGTTGGACAAGGGCCGATACACACACACACACACACACACTCACACACAAACATGCACATGCACACACACACACTCGCACACAAACATACACATGCACACTGCGACACATACCGTTCCTGGAGGGCACACACAGCCAGAGGTGCATCCTTGGCTCACACACTCCAGGTCTATGTTTTGACAGGTTCTAGCACATTCTATGCCCTGATCTCGAGAAGACGCACACACCAGCTTCTCCAGAGGTGGCGGACAAGAGGCAGAACGGCGCTCTACAAACACAAACACACACACATACACACACACACACACACAAACATAAATACACAACATAAAACGGTATGAGGTTGGATAATGGAATGGTTATTTCCACAGTAACAGTAAGCATGGGTGACTTACATAATGAGATGTGACACACACACACACACACACACACACACACACACACACACACACACACACACACACACACACACTTGTGTACCTCTGGAGGGTGAGAATTCATCAAAGAAGAGATCAGACATCATGGCTCCTGGATGGTCATTAGCAGTACAGCGCATTGAGCCACTCTCACAGTAACTACACACACACACACATACACACACACACACACAGAGAAAATAAGAGAGAGCAACACAGAGACAGACAGACAGAAAGTTTGAAAGAAATAACATTCTAAACATCTGTCAACCTAGCATATTGCATTCTGCTTGCATATTGAGGCTGGAATACACCGTATTAAGAACATGTGTGTGTGTGTGTGTGTGTGTGTGTGTGTGTGAGAGAGAGAGACTGACCATATTGAGTGTTGGTCAGCAAACAAGTCGTTTGGCTGGTAAACTTCTCCATCGTAGTGACAAGAGCACTCCTCCCTGGACACGCAATCCCCGCTGTCACTGAGGTACAGGCCGCTCGGACAGAAACAGCCTTCCACACACAGCCCCACACACTCATCATCCGGCAGAGACAGGGAGCGACACGACTGGTTGCACACACTCCCACATAGCTCGTACTGCTGCTTCCCTGGGCACTCCATCTCTACACACACACACACACACACACACACACACACACATACAGGGACAGTGTGTGAAAAAAACACAAGCATAACAGCACAGAAACACAGAACATACAATATAGATCAACACACACACACCACACCACACACACACACACACACACACATACAAGGACAGCGTGTGAAAAAAACACAAGCATAACAGCACAGAAACACAGAACATACATTATAGATCACACACACACACACACACACACACACATACACACACAAGACTCATATCACAGATGAACAGAGAACACGAAATGACAAAATGAAAAAGCTAGTTTACTGCAGATGGATCAATAGGGATATTTTACTGGAAAAAGCTTGGAGTCCATGTTGAAGAAACCAGCCCAAAGACACTGGATCTACACCTAAGACATTTCCGTCTTCAATCAGCTCCCATCTCACAAACAAGTGGGTGGAAGACAGTGAACAAAAGAAAGACAAAAGGAGAGACAGACAGTTGTTGCACTGCTATTGCAAGCGGTCCTGTGGCAGGAGGTAGAATGATGAAACAAGAAGAGAGAGAGAGAGAGAGAGAGGAGAGAGAGAGAGAGAGAGAGAGAGAGAGAGAGAGAAATAATCAGAGCAGAAAGACAGGTAAAAAAAGACAGAAACATAAAGCGAGAGAGAAAAAAAACAAGAGAGAGAGACAGACAGACAGGTAGACAGAAACAGAACGTGACAGAGAGACTAAACAGGAGAGAGAAAGAAAGAGAAAGAAACGGAGAGAGAGAGAGAGAGGGAGGGACAGTGAGAAAGTGAGAGACAGAATGCGCTGAATGTACCACAGTATCCGTTGCCTCTCCAGTGGATGAGGACTCCCTTGGCTGCGCAGGCGGCTGCGTAGCTGCTGACGGCAGAGCAGAGGCACTCGTGCCCATCTGCGCAGGTACACAGGTCATAGCGGCAGTTCTTCACAAAGGGCGCAGGGTTCACCTCGTAGTGACACGCCTCAAACTTAGGAGACAGCAGGATGGCACAGGACTCCTCCGCATACAGCACTTGGGACAGAGGTACACAAGACAAAATTAAACACACACGCAGACACTAATGCACACACACACACACACACACATTTGGGAGACAGCAGAATGCTTCAAGTCTAAAAACAGTACTGCAGAATGGTGCAAGACTGCAAGTCTACAAACAGTACTAGGAATGATTCGTGGTTACAGAAAAACACGAAACACACACACACACTCTCAAGAGACTGCAGCATGGAGCAGGACTCTTTCTCCATGTGTGTGTGTGTGTGTAGTGTACCTCTCTTTGGGTTGAGGCTGCAGGGGTCTGTGTGCTGCCGGTGGAGGTTGTCACACTCTGGGTGGATCTTCCAGGCATTTCCAAAGCCCTCAACCCGCCCCTCCACCAGACCGCTTGGGGTCAAGAAGTCATCACCTTGGTTACCGTTGTAGTTACCACACATCCCACAGGTTTTACCCGCAAACCCTGGACCTAGCTACAAACACACACACACACACACAAACATTCAAACAAATATATTGCTTGTAGGTATGTTATGTACAACGTAGATATCGGTTTTATAAGAAAACATTGATCACATAATCTTTAATCTCATCATCTGTTTTCTCACCCTTAGCACGACTCTGCCTCTACCGTCCCAATCCAGACTTAAGTCATCTCTGTAGGACACCCTCACAGCAGTCTGCACTGTCCTCTGCACACGCAGATCCCCTACACACAAACACACACACACACACACACAATAAACATGTGATCAAATATTTGTGGGATTTTTATGATTATAAAGTCCATATTTTTGTGAACATTTGTGAGAAGATATTACATTTTCAAGGTGTGTGTGTGTGTGTGTGTGTGTGTGTGCATTACCATTCTTAAGTGGTGTCTGCACGTCCATCCCATCTACTGACACCACACCCCCATGCTTCAGCCGAACCGTCTGATTGGCCATCTGATGGAACCGCAGGCTAACTGAGCGTGTGCAGACGGCATCCTGATCATCAGCACACTAGAATACAGACACACAAAAAACATTGAAACACACAACAGACTATATACACCGCATTTTTCTCACCACACCTGAGAGCCCCAGGTTCCTCTGTGCTGCCTTTGTGTTTGTATGTGTGTGTCTGTGTGTGTGTGTGTGTGTGTGTGTGTGTGTGTGTGTGTGTGTGTGTACCTGTACAGTCTCTATGATGGCTGAAAACACACTCTCACTGCAGTCCTTAGCCAGAAGGTACTGACACGTGCCACTGAAGGTGTAGAACTTGTTATCAAAGGTTTTAAAGTGAGACTGGCCAGTCACAAAGCAGTCACCTGCAACAAAACAGACAGTGTAAAAAACTGTGTGTGTATGTGTGTGTGTGTGTGTGCGCATGTGGGCATGCGTGTGTGTCTCCTACCTGGACATCCTTCATTGGTACACTGCCAGGAGCCATGCTGACACACACTGTGGTGGAATAGAAGAAGGGATGAGAAAATCAGTGGTGTGTGTGTGTGTGTGCGTGTGTGTGTGTCTGTCTGTGTGCACTGTGTACTCTCTAGTGTGGGGTTAAAACACACTGTGTGTGAGTATGTGTGTGTGTGTGTGTTTGTGTCTTACCAGGTGTTACAGTCCTGTGAGATGCTGGACCCTGGAGGGTAACGTTTGCCTGTGTGCACACAAGAGCACTGGGACACATCCACACACTTCTCACCATCCAACACCTTACCCACTGACACACACACACACACACACACACACACACACACACACACACACACACACACAAAACATACAGTGAGCTTACAATTATAAAAACTTAGACAGACACATAAAACCACTGAGACAGGTACATACACACCTGGGCAATTGCAGCCGTCCACACACTCTTCTCGACACACTTCTGGAATATTGAGACTCTGGCAGGTGGTTGAGCAAGACTGAGCACACACATTATACTCCATTCCTACTGGGCACTTGGGAGCTAAAACAAACACACACACACACACACACACACACACACACACACACACACACACACACACACACACACAGACCACACACGTAAACATATATCGACCAATACAAAAAAGTACATTTGGGAGTATAGCGTAATTTCCCGATTATTAACCAAGATCAATACATTGATTTTGCACATGTCTTCATCTATGAGGTTAATACATGGGTGAGGGCTGTATACAGGATTGCACTTCTTTTCTTCATTCTACTTGATCTGATCTGATTGTGATTCAATAGCTAATGTTTATTAAGCTGAGGTTAATACACGGGGGAGGTTAATATAAGGTGAGGTCAATACATGGATTTGTTTTTCAGCTTGCATAAAACACTGACCTGAGCTTTATACATGGTGCAGCTTATATTCGGAAAATGACTGTACATGTACACTGGGAACCAACTGAACTTGCTGTGCGATGTATAAATACACACATCTAAAATGCAAAGACACACATTTACCCATAAACCCTGGGGGAACTTACCACAGCTGGTGTGTGTATTCCAGCCATGGAGTGTAATGCCATGAAAGGCACAAGCGCGGGCGTACTCCTGCAGGACAGCGCACACACACTCCTTCTTGCCGCCGCAGTGACACACACTCTGTTCACACACTGACTGGAAGGCAGCCGGGTCTACCACGTGAGCGCAGTGCAGGAACACAGCAGAGGAGCTGAACGCCTGACACTGGGACATGAGCTCCTACAGACAAGACAGAAATGACGTGTATGATACACACTGCACCTACATCCTCATACACACATACCCACACATACATACACACACACACACACACACACACACACACACACACACACACACTCCTGGTCATACACACAGTAAACGCATGGAAGGGATTCAAGAACCGGGTAGCAAGCAGAACCGAGAATCTAATGCTTCAGCCTACTAGAATCGTAGCCACCTCATTCTAATGAGCCGTTATGGCCACCACAGTCTTATGGGCTACACCATTATGGCCACCACAGTCTTATGGGCTACACCATTATGGCCACCACAGTCTTTGGGCTACACCATTATGGCCACCACAGTCTTATGGGCTACACCATTATGGCCACCACAGTCTTATGGGCTACACCATTGTGGCCACCACAGTCTTATGGGCTACATCATAGGCTCATGTGTTGATACTGAAAACCTGTATAGACTACCTTCTCCACTGTAAGGAACTGATAAAGAATCAGACAGTAAGCAGGATCAGCAATAGCACCAATATTTATAAAATCCAACACATAAAATATACCCCCAAATACTCACACACACACATAGCCCATCCACACATAAAATATACCCCCCAAATACTCACACACACGCATAGCCTAGCCACACATAAAATATACCCCCAAATACTAACACACATATATAGCCTACCCATACAGACAGATACGCACACACATTCAGACTAATTCATACTATTCATTAAAACATCATGATAGACTTACATAATGTGTCATTTAAATGCAAATGACTAGCTGCACGGCTATTGCTGCAGCCCTTCACCAATATAAGCAGCAATTATGAAGTGAAGATAAATCGTTTATTTCACAGACTTGCCTTAAATAAACCTCCAATACAGCTTCTCTCTCTCTCTCTCTCACACACACACACCACACACACATTCACACATACCACTCCACACATAACACTCCAATACAGCTTCCTTCTGGCTCTCTCTCTCTCTCTCTCTCTCTCTCACACACACACATTCACACATACCACTCCACACATAACACTCCAATACAGCTTCCTTCTGGCTCTCTCTGTCTCTCTCTCTCTCTCTCTCTCACACACACACACACATTCACACATACCACTCCACACATAACACTCCAATATAGCTTCCTTCTGGCTCTCTCTGGCTCTCTCTCTCTCTCTCACACACACATTCACACATACCACTCCACACATAACACTCCAATACAGCTTCCTTCTGGCTCTCTCTGTCTCTCTCTCTCTCTCACACACACACACACACACACACACACACATTCACACATACACAGACAAATACAGACACAGCCTTACATACACAAACACATAGTCACACACACACATGCATTTACACACTTTTGCTGTTTCCCCAGTGGTGTTGCAAGTCTCAGAGGGAGGAGTCACTCGCTTGCAGGGTTCTGCTCCATTCATCATCCAGGAGTTGGCAAAATCATATGGGTCGTCTGTTAAAAACCCTACACACACACACACACACACACACACACATCATACCCACACAACACACACAGAATACATGATAACCGTCAACATGAGATACACAAAAATGTGATGGTTCCCGTTCATGATGTGTGTGTGTGTACTCTGTACCCACCCTCCTGTGAGGTGTAGTCATCCTCAGGTATGACGTTGTAGTTGCCACAGAGGCCACAGGTGCGGTTGCCGTGGTGCTTGGAGAGGGAGATGTCAACGTTCTTATCTCCGTCGATGCGCACAGAGAAGCCAAACTCATCACTCCACAGCCTCACACCACCCAGCTCCCGTCCAGCAAACACAGAACTGGAGGCATATGGCAGATGGAGTCTACACATACACACACACACACACACACACACACACACAGGGGGAGTATTATTTCCTGTGATTGAATGTATTTGTAACTATTTTGTATAACATACAACACACAGGCATAACGCTCTGAACCAGTTATAGAAAAGCATTCACAAGCATATATGAACAACAGCAAAGTTACAGTTTACAAGACCACTAGAGGGTGCTGTGTAGGCCTTTACATGTAATCTTGTTTACTGTTGACTGTCATGTCATTAATAAATCTACACTATAGGGCATGGAAAAGGCAGTGTATTCCACATAGCCATGGGCCTCCTCACAGCACTCACTTTCTCACACGCACACACACACACACACACACACACACACACACACACAGACACATCTATGAGCACAACTTCACAGATCAAGCCTGTCTAGGTCTAGGTCATTGCCTACAGACTATGATGTCTTCACTTGCTAAAACACATTTTTCCCGCTGTACCTCTCAGCTCCACGAGACAGAGTTCCATCCACTGACAGGTGCAGCTCAAAGAACTCCCCCAGAAACAGAGTCACCCCTTTCCGCTTGCCGTTGGAGAAGTCACCTGCATCCACAGGTGAACACACACATATGAAAACATCAGATACACTCGCATTTGCTACACAGTTTATATAAAGGGCTGTCACTCTGTGTGTGTGTATGTGTACGTTAATGTGTGTGTGTGTGTGTGTGTGTGTATGTGTGTCTGTGTGTGCGTTACCCAAGATAGTAAATGCTCTCTTATGGCAGTCTCCGGCCAGCATGTAACTGCAGTCTCCGGAGAACTGGTAAAGAATTCCATCAAATGTGTGTATGTGCTGCCAGCCGAACAAACTACAACGACCCGTCTCACCTACACACACACTCACACACACTGACGTGGAAAACACAGTTAGTGTCAACATCCACCCATACAGCAACACACAGACACATACACACTCCCTGCTGAGAAAGCAGTTAGCACACAGAGACTTTCGCATGAAGTTCTTTCTCACAAACTGAAAAACATTAAAAGTGAAACTAAATTATTTGATCTTGTTCCATCATCAACCTTGCTATGTCAATACCATTGTTCTGACAATCTCTGGCTTGGAAGAAGTGAAAATACACAGTTTCATACACATTCGCGCGCGCGCACACACACACACACACACACACACACACACACACACACACACACACACACACACATGACTTAAGCCAAACTCACCTGCAAAATGAAAAAGGATCACAAGAGTGCCTTTGCTCCATCCTTTTAGTGTATTCCTCTCCATCTACAGAACACACACACACACACACGCACATGCACACACACACACACACACAGACATGCATGCACGCACACACACACACACACACACACACACACACGCACACACAGACATGCATGCACGCACACACAGACACACACACTACATTTTACACTTTTTGACTGACATCCTTCACACTGATAACCTGAGAAGTATGTTTCAGCTTCCTAATAGGAGAGTTTAAGCAATGTTTCACAAAACTCTCAACCTCAAGCAATGAAAGCAATACAGAGTTTATAAGCTGTGTGTGTGTGTGTGTGTGTGTGTGTGTTGCCAGGAGACTGCAACCCTCTGGCCCTGAACTTGATACTGCAGTTTCCTTTACTTTTGGAATAACATCAATATTGAGTTCAATGAGAAAACAAAGGAAATGGATTCTCGGCCCATTGGACATAAAGTATCTCAAATATCACTCCAGAAAGTCATAGCAATTTAGTGCTATCTGACAAACTATCTGACATTTTCATTTACATCCCTGTGTATTTATGATGATTTATGTATCTCGCTATATAGATCTGACAGTTGCTCTTAGTCTTAATCGACTAATCAATGAAATCCAACTGTTAACATAGATTTTATTTCATCTCATCTTTTTATCTAATTAGGGAACAAACAAATCAAATTTGTTCAGGGAAGCCAACAACCCACAAATTATCTGTGAAAAATTTACAGAATGAAAGCTTTGTTGACTAGTGTAATCAACCACATGGGTAGCAAAGCAAGAACATGAGCGGCACTAACCTCAAATACGATTTTTAACCAGCAAAACAGATTATTTGACTGGATTGTATAATCGTTAGCTCTGTCCTAAATCTTTCCTAAATCTGCTATAGAAAATAAGCATTATGATGAAAATGAAAATGATTCCTTCTTCAAAACATTATTGTTTAGGGATATCACCGTGATTAGGGGGGAGATTGTTATCAGACTTGTTGAAATGATCTGGGTGTGCTGCACTGACAGAGGAGATCTCACCAG
>PYXC01000005.1:272500-317500 GCA_015244755.2 Tenualosa ilisha
GCAGAGAGAGAGGCGTAGTTGGTTGGCAAACGAATTCCGAGGTTCTAACGCAGAGGTGTAGAGGTGTTTTTGTGTTACTCCACTTGCTGTTTTAATCAGGATTATACTATGGGGCTCGTTGGAGGCTACAGATGTCTAAAGTACCTCATGTTTCTCTTCAACTTAGTGTTTTGGGTAGGTCTCCATTTCTTTATAGGTTACAATTTCAGCTCCAGGACACGGCGTGTATTCAGAGTTTCACTAACAATTGTTTATTTGAACTTGCTGAATACGTGCTCGCATTAGCCTGCAAGAATGTGTTGTGTGTGGTAGACTGTTTGCTTCTTAGGATTGCGCCACAAATGTGACCTTACGTTTTGCCGTCATCCGATAATAACTGTAGCGATTTTCACAGAGGTTTCTTTCAGTTCCTTTAGACATGTACAGAGTTTTAGTCTTTTTCTTTTGTGTGTGCAGCTGTAGCGACTTACACTTTTTAATACGGTTTCTTGATGCGGGTAAAAGAAAATAGAATTTTCTGCCGGTGCAAGTGGCCAGTCTGCAGCCTACTGAGCGCGGCGAATTTTATCTAGATTGTTTTGAAAACGTTTATACTTACTAAAAAGTTTAAAGTTTAGCCTACTAACTACACGAGGCTATAGTACAAGAGGAAAACAGAATAAATTGTTTACGTTATATTACAACGTTATATTCCTTTGAACTGTGAAACCACTGTAGGTGAATGTGTCTGATATTGACGAGTGCTGTGGCGCAATAAACTACAGTGTTCTCCATTTTGTTGCGTCTCTCATACCCCCCCCCCCCCCACCCTCTCTCCTTCCTTCTGTGTGTGTGTCTGGTACGGTGGTACCTCACGGGCAGTTGGCAGGCTCGGCTGTGTTTGCTGTTGGGCTATGGCTGCGGTTTGACGCCAAAACCAAAGGCCTCTTCGAAGGAGAGGGCTCACCGTCTGTCTTCTTCACAGGTGAGCCAGTGTGTGTGGGGGGGGGCGGTGGTGGAGATGTATGCGTGCATGATGCATGCATCAGAAACACACAATCTCTCTCTTTCTGCTAACAATGTAACACCATAAGATGTAGTGTAATTGCACAATTGTATGGACATGCATTTCTACGCATGCATTGTTTCATTATGCATGTAAAATCCTGGTTTACCATGGCATCCTCAGTTATAAGCAATCAGAACACTAAATTGTTGCTCCTTTCAGGGAGTTTTTCTTAAAGCTCAGCTCAGGAGAATTGCCAAGCAATTCAGACACCTAAAATGGAAACATAAAATGTTAGAGGAAAGGGCAGCTGTTGTGATTTTGTCTGCCGGTGAAGAGCCGCCTAAACACTCTCAAATGGCCTTCAGAAGGCTAGATATGTGTGTGTGTGTGTGTGTGTGTGTGTGTGTCTGTGTCCATGTGTGTATAAATGTGTTTGCGTGTGTGTGTGAGAGAGAGGGAGGACTTAGAGTTGATGTGTTTATGTGTTTGTGCTCTTTGGCCAAATAAGGTGCTTGACCTCTAGTGAAGAGGGGTTTGAATGTCAGCAGGAAATGTTCTGTGTGTGTCTGTCTATCAAAGGGCCTTGCGTTGGCACATCTCTGACAGAGCCTGCGTGAGAGACACAGCAGAGTCCATCATACACTCAGTGCTTCATTTTGACCTTTTATGTGTTGAGCTTTGAGAGCTGTGTACACAGTGTGAAAAAAATAATGATAAAACCTAGTTTCAGGAAGCATGTGTAAACAGATGCTGATGTAGGATTTCCAGTTGGATGCCATGGGCTCCATGCCTAAGGTTTAATTCACATGCTGCAAGTAGTGTGCGTGTAGCGCCTCTCTAGCTTGTATGGCTATGATGAGAGGTTCTTTCAAAGTTCTTTCAAAACTAAATGTTTTACTAATAAAGTTACTTTAACCTATACTTATGTGTATGTAATTACCTTCTTTTAATGTAATTTTTACCTTAAATCTCTCATAAATCATGAACTAAATTATTCAGAATTACCAAAATAGTCAGTAACCACACTTATTTATATCAAAATATGTACATTTACTTATAAAAGTAGAAAAACAGAAAATAGCTTTTAAACCTCTTTTCAAAAGTGTTGAAAACTCAAATGTTCAGTTCTCAAAATGTCCCATGCATTCAATCAACATGAAATACACAAAGCTAACCTAGGGGCCCAAGTAAATATACCGATGGCCGGCAATACGCGAATAAATCAAAACACCCAGTTCAAACGATGCTGGCCAGAAAGATGCATGTGTACGTTGTAGCTTAAAACAAAACAGCTCCTTCACCCGTAGGCAAACAAAATGTAAGGTATTTTACAAGATGGTGGTTCACACGTGAAGTCCAAGGAGGCAGGAGTGAGCGGAGACAGGGAGACAGGATACTAGAATCCACTACAGGGCAGACGATGTCAGCAAAGCCCTTCTATCAGCAACGCTATCCAGCTCTGTTAGGATCTCTGTTGTCGTCGTCGTCGTCGTCGTCGTCGTCTAGTTCCCCGGTTCACACAGGCTTTTCTGGTTGAGTTCGCTGTTCGCCAGCATCCCAGCAAAGTCCATGAACAGGCACTAGCCATTGTCTTAACAGCTAGAACTAATAAACTTCGTCTTCCGTTGAGTATTTAACTCAAACTGACCAACTCTCTCACCATTAAAGCTTAGTAAAGAGTCCTTGTCGAACACTTTCACTCAATAATGATAAGAGACACTTTAGAGCTAAACACAGTATCTCACATGCAGCGGCACACTACACGTTACGTTCATCTCACCATCTTGGAAAAATTCTCTCTCACTCTCGTCACTACTAATGTTCCATCTCGTTCTGACACAGAAATAAAATTTTAACAAGCTTATGTATATTCTCTTTTCTCATTTTAGTAGACATTTTAACACATACTATTAATAGAAATTCTTAAACAACAAATAACCATCAGGTTAATGTACACTTTATGAACACTTTCTTATATGAAAGAAAACCCATAACCTTACTGGTAGTCAATGAGTTTTAAGCATTTAACCTTTGATCTTATTTATTTAACTTATTTAACTCTTAAATATACTGAAATATTTGAACAGGGTTACATACTGCAGTAGTGTAGTGCAATATGCAATTTTTGTTATCCTTTTGGCGAGCAACCTTAGGCTGCTACATTACAGACAAGCAGACTCAACATGAGTTAAGCTCGCTAACAGAAATCCATTCAGGTTAAATATTTGCAGGTTGTTCATTAAAACATATCGGATCGGTGCATCCCAAATTATTGCAGTAAGATTTATTTTGAATAGCATTCAAAGGATAGTCTCTTGTGGGCCTCGATTGACGTAATACCAGTGCAGCAGCAATGCATTGTGGTACTTGTAGTATTAGCGGTAAAGGCGAAATACTGGCGGGCCAGTTCTGATAGACATTCGATGTTATCTGAGGTGCATCCGGCCGCCAGGTCTTGAGTTTGACATTTGTGGGTTAGAGGTTGCACACTTCCTGTGTGTTACGCAAGGCTCAACACACACCATGCCATAACTACCAGTTACGCTTAAAAATGTTAAACGTTTTTTTCTTTTTACGCGGATAGAAACGGAAGACGTTCTGGCGTGAAGATAAGGGCCCAACCGCACAGCAATTGCTACATGCGCGTACAAAATACTTGCTGTGTGAATGGGGTTTACTGCAAGGAGTGTGTGAAAGGATTTGTATGAGGTTTCTCCTTTTTTGTTTCTTTAGTCCCTGGGGAAGCTCTGTGGTGCTTGTGTTCTCGGTTGCAGAGTTTTAATGTAAAACCTGTCATCCACTGCTCACGCTCACAACATAGGCCATTTTGGCCCTCCATAGCCAAGCAATATTCCAAAAAAACTCTTTTGTAGAAAATGACAAATTACAAGATTTTGTTTGTGTGTGTAGGTGTATATATTCTGATTGCTGCTGGAGCTCTGATGATGGTGGTTGGCTTCCTGGGTTGCTGTGGAGCCATTCAGGAATCACCATGCATGCTGGGACTGGTAATACCGCCATCTGTGTGTGTGTGTGTGTGTGTGTGTGTGTGTGTGTATGCATGTGTGTTTCTGTGGCTGCTTTTGGATAGTCTGTTGTGTTAAAGAAGGTTCCTACCAGAGTAAAATGACTCAAAAATGTTTTTTTTTTTTTTAAAAAAGCGAGAGTTTCCCCGAATCCCATAGAGGGTAAAAGCAGAGTGAGAGGTGCTAACATTCAACAACTTCTGTGTACCGTTTTCGCAAGTGGGTGGAGGATCCTCCTTATGCAGACATTGAAGCTCTCTGATGCTACACTGATACCAAAGGTCATTAAAAAGTTTATGTTGTGACGTAATGAGACACTCCCACTTATGCAGACCGTAACTATTCGTGTTTGCTCCTAAAGTAACGTATTATGTTGCTTTATCTTGGTCAGTACTCATTGATCTTTGCTTATACCCATTTAGCACTGATTAAACTGAATCAATTTTTGAAAGGAAAGTCATATGTAACATCCTAGGTTCCTATATTCCTTGTGCAAAAAGCCTCAAATCAAACAAACAACAAATGCATAACTTGACTCTTGTAAAAAGCACTCACTTGTTCAAGAGGAAGTGTAAATGGGTGAGACTCACTTGTTCAAGAGGAAGTGTAAATGGGTGAGACTCACTTGTTCAAGAGGAAGTGTAAATGGGTGAGACTCACTTGTTCAAGAGGAAGTATAAATGGGTGAGACTCACTTGTTCAAGAGGAAGTGTACATGGGTGAGACTCATTTGTTCAAGAGGAAGTGTACATGGGTGAGACTCATTTGTTCAAGAGGAAGTGTACATGGGTGAGACTCACTTGTTCAAGAGAAAGTATAAATGGGTGAGACTCACTTGTTCAAGAGGAAGTGTACATGGGTGAGCGCAACATAAATGATCTATGAGAATATTGCCATTGCTGTTTTAACAATGTGCAAATTGACATTATTGTGTATTTAAATGACAAATGACATTTCATTCAGCACAAAAATAACAGAAATCCGTTCAGAAATGAAAGGAAACACTGAAAACTAAAGCCTCTCTCTGCAGCAGACCCACAGTCACTTCTAGTGGGCCTACATGATCACATCACCACAGTGTAGCAGACTCCCTACATTGTCTAGAAATTAAAAACAGACATTAAACATTCCACATAAAACTCACAAGAACAAAAATAGGTTAACTACTTGGAGAAATAAAAAAAACATTAAACTTTCCCTTAACACACAAAGAATAGAAATGAATGAAAATTAGATTTTTTATTATTTGAACTTGCTTGTATGCTGTACAGTTTACCTCACATCATAGCAACTGAATGCATCGGAACCCAGTTTATTGTTTAACTTCCTCCACTGTTGTTCCGTTACTGTATAAGAGGACTTTGTGCCCATTAATCTGTAATACACAATTACAATCGCAATTTTGAAAGGATATCGTCAATTAATCGTGTAATTATAGTTATTGTCTAATTCCCCTAAAATATCAAATATTATTGTTTGCCCATGTTACCCACCTGCAAGTGTAAGTGTCCAATTTTTACACAATGGTTGCCATGAGGGTTCTTAAATATAAGTCTGTCCTTTTTATATCTTTCCTTGACCCCATGACATTTTGCACTAAAGTCAAGTAAAAGTGAATAGGCAAAAGAGATATGCCAGAAAACCCAAAGGCAGCGCCTATCTTCACCACCACCACCACCCTGCCAACACACACACACACACACACACACACTCACTTTCCTGTGTATTTGGTGAACAGCACCCACTGTGGTTAATGATGGTGAGGACAGTGGGAGCTAACGGTGATTAACGGTTTACAGCCCTAATCCTCAGACACCTTCTGTCCTTCTCGCAGCCACAGGCTTTGTGCGTGTGCGTGTGTGTGTGTATGTTTGTGTGTGTTGTGTTAGCATGTGTGATTGTGAACCTGCAAGGGAGAAGGAGAAAAAATCAGGAGTGTGTGTGTGTGTGTGATCTCTGTGTGTTCTGGCAGCTCATATGCCCATTTGTCTAAACTCCAGTGCTGTCTGTTTACTTCCTGCCTGCCTGCAGTTCTTCTTCTTCCTGCTGGTCATCTTCGCAGTAGAGGTGGCGGCCGGAATCTGGGGCTTCTCCAATCAGAGCAAGGTCAGCTTCCTCAACCTACTCGCCCCCAACCAATCAAAGCATACCTGACTAACAGGATGGGTTTTAGCCATGCACACACACAAACACACACACACACACACACACACCACACCACACACACACCACACACACACACAGACTGACATCCCACTCCATGCCTGTCTTACTGTTCCAGGGACATCAATGTAGGTCGATAGAGGAGAGATAAAATTTCAGCTCACAGTGTACTCTCTGCAGCCCACTCTTCTCAGGCAAATGCACAGCCCGAAATGTAATACCTTTTCCTTTAATCATATCACCGTCATCATCCCTCCCCTACGGCACAAAATAGGACAACAACAACACACAGTTTCACTGCATTTTTTACACCCAGCAACTATATGCATGTGACAAAAAACCTTTCTTGTATCCTTGTATCATGTCGTAGCCATGCAAAATTGCGATTTACAGTACATTTCTTCTGTCGGGAAATGGCAGCACATAGACAATGACAAATTGATGTAGGGATAAGAATATGTCTGGTAAAGATTGGAGTCATTATTTAGATATTTAGCTGCATTGTTTAGATCTTCAGTCTTGATTCACTCAGTGCTTTAGATGCAGTCTCATATTGCTTGTTCGCCTCAGCTTCTGTTTATACTCCTGTGTATATATACTATATATATACTGTATATACTTCTGTTAATACAGTTGCCAGTGTGCTTGGTGTCTTAGGTACAGACTCTCAGGTAAACTTTTTGCAGTGATTTGCACCCACCCTTGCTGTAAGCAGCAGACGATGCAGGATTCCATCACTGACTTGAGCCCACCGTGGATGAGCAGCTTAGACAGATCCCTCCAGCTGATTGATCAATCTTCCATGATAATAATGGAACTATACTATGCCTGGACACGTTTCTCTTTTGGCCACTAGCTTGGCTCCAAAATCAACATTGACTGCGCTGTCTGAGAATATTTTCAGTTTGCTAGTGTTTTGATTATATAATGGGTTCAGTGATGCACCAAGTAAAATGAAAAGCATTTGGTGTTGTACATGTGGTGAAATGTACAGTGATGAATGAATGCAGTTTGATACAGGCAGAGTTTCGTTATTATGAAATTTCTAGGTCCCAAGCCTTTGTGGGAACAACCAGGGAAAAAAAGGAATAATATTATGAGATGAATAGAATAACGCTAGCGGAATGATCTGCCTCTGTGAATGGCCAGCTTATCTCCACATAGCAGAGAGAGAGAGAGAGAGATATTGATTGATTGATTGATTGATTGATAGATAGATATAGATAGATAGATAGATAGATAGAGATTGATTTGTGAGAATGAAATGAGATTCGGTAGCCTGAGGGTTTTTACTACAGCTTCCTTTGGAAAGGCAGAAAGGGAAGGGTGACCTGAAGCCAGCACAGCTCCTCACTTCACAGGTTGGGAGTGTGTGTGTGTGTGTTTAAGTGCTTAAGAAAGAGTGTGTATGTTTGGCTGTAAAGAGAGAGTAGGCTTGTGTGTGAGTGAGACTATGTATATGTGTTTAATGTATGTGAGAGAGACTCTGTAAAAGTGTATGTGAGACAGAGGCAGTGTTTGTGCAGAGAGAGAGAGTGCATTTGTGTGTGTTTAGTGTGTAGTTGATCTCATGCATCTGACTCAGCTCAGTGTATGAGTGTACTTCATTCATGCTCACAGGCCCCTTTCTATCTGTAGTAGCTGTGTGCTCAGAGCTACTGTGAGCCAACTGAATGTGACCTTGGTAATAAGACAGGCCACCTCCCATAAACTAGAGCCCAGCACTTTAACACACACACACACACTCTCTCTCTCTCTCTCAGATAACATGGACAAAAAGCTTACAGCTGCAGAAATACAGAGAAAGACCAATTTCATCCTCAAACAGGTGCTCTTTTACAGGAGGTGAGAGGATATGAGGTCAACTAGGGAAAGAAACAAGGCATTTTGCCTTGAAGTAGGACAGTTACAGTATTTTAGAAAGGCTTTTGTGCCCCGAGGAAGTTGGATAGAGCTGTAGGCCGTGCTGTTAAATAGTTTGCTATGTTTAGCAAAGGCTTTTTACTTTTTTTTTGCTTTCTAATGCATTATCATAAACACACACACCTCACCAATGTTTGCTTTCAATGTGTGTTTTGTAGGTGGTGGATGATGTCACTCAGTTTTACAGAGAGACTATTGAAAACTACAGACAGAGTCGCCAGGAGCCCCTGAAGAACACCCTCACTCTTATTCAGCATGGGGTAATGCACACACACACACACACACACACACACACACATAAACATCCAAGCATTAACAAAAACATGACATGGTCTATTTTATTAGTCAACTGTATCATTTATCATGTTAATGGTTGTGTTATGTTTTGTATTTTTTTTCTGTGTGTGTGTGTGTGTGTATGTGTGTGTGTGTAGCTGAACTGCTGCGGTCCATCTGGAGGCCAATTTGAGTTTGGTGCTGAGACCTGTCCCAAGAGGCAGGGCCTGGATGAATTCATCACCAAGGTAACAGATCTGAGCCCCAAGCTGTGGGTAACTATGGGAACACTATAGATCGACAACACTCATCTCACACACACACACACACACACAGCTCATCCCACAGCATAGCGCCTTGTGACATTTCACACTGCAGTGACGCACATGATGCAAGAATAATCTAACTGCGAGGAGCTGCCTTCCAGTAGGCACGGGCAGACATTACTGTAAGCTGCCATTGCTGGCTCATTACACGGCTGCATCATCATAATGCTGACTGACACTGACACCACAGCACAGTGCACAGGTGGAACAGCTCAACTTTTATACACAGGATTTATACAGTAGGCTGAGCCTGTGCACTGGAACCCTCAAAGCCTTAGCCTATAGTGAAGCCAATTCGTACCAGTCTTTGAGACTGTGTCTCAAACCTGCTCTGAGCAGTTGATGTTCATGGGTAACTTGGGGTTACCATATATGAACTGTCCCTCAGTTTTGAAACACCATGGGTTAAAACCTGACTACGTTAAACATCCTTAGTAGAACAGGCCCTGTTCCTTCCCTGTACTAATTTCATCCCTTCACATCAGAGGTTGACAGCAGGCATGGCTCACATACGTGCCTGCTCTAGGCCTCCCAGGACCATGGCCAGCTACCAACCATGCTTACTCTCAAAACACAACACAGACTTAAAAGACACTACTCTCAGAGTAGCCTCTCAAATGACTCATTCAATTCCTGCAACTACTAATATAGACACCTTAAATTAATTAATATTGCTATCTTGATTATTGCAATCTTGATTATATTTACTCAATGTAGCTATACATAGACTATAAAGTGCCTAGCCATTGATTTGGTATAATGGAAACCACTCTTATTATTTCAGTAGACTGAAGGACTGACTGTTGTGCCCAGCTGTGTAATGGTATGAAAGTTAGTCAGTTGAGTGAACACCAACTGCATCTCTTTCTCTCTCTGCCTCCACCCCCACCCCCTCCTCAGAGTTGCCCAGATGCCATAGATGAAGTCTTCAACTCCAAACTCCACATCATCGGCGGAGTGGGGATCGGCATCGGGGTCGTCATGGTAACAGTCTTCCACAGTTTGGCCTTTGTGCTCCGTAATGTGCTGTCAATCGAGCCCATTATGAGGCCAGAGCTGTTTCTCTGCATGCCACTGCATTACAAGTAGTGCTGTGCTGTTTAAAGCAGATTAATGCTGCCTGATGGTCACGCGCCGTCATTTTAACTTTGGATTAGTTCAGTATATGATTGATGTAGTCCATCTAATATCATTGAACTGGAGCAGGGTAATTACAGCATCATTTGTCTGATAATGACAACCAGTGTTTCTGATAAGAGCTAATGACAGATGATAGTATGGTGCAAAGACCAATTAAGAATCTTTGCATGGGATATTTTTCTATGTGGCACAAATAAGCAATTACAGCATAAGAGTTCTGAAAAGGCATGGAAAATCCCTAATTAACACTAACACTTAATTAACACTTAACACTAACACTTAATTAACACTTAACACTAACACTTAATTAACACTTAACACTAACACTTAATTAACACTAATTAAAACATTTAATATTGCTAGAATAAAAGGGACATAAACAGTAGCGTATGCTGTGTTTGTTTATTGCAGATATTTGGGATGCTCTTCAGCATGATGCTGTGCTGTGCCATCAGAAAAACCCGTGAAATAGTGTGAAGGGGTCGTCACCATAGATACGACCTGGGTGTTTGTGTTGCATGATGTCTGTCCTGAAGCACTCAAACATGACCTCATCTTTGGGGGAGAGCCAATCGGATCACAGCGAGAGCCACAGGATGGGTGAATCAGGTTGGGCATATCAGCATTCTGCAGGTGGGGGAGACCGCACTTCTGTGCCAATCATTAGCTATTCTATCTAAGGTACACTCCACTGACCTGAGCAAAGTTGATTCGCTAGTCTCTGCACCCTCATGCTTTGCCTGATTGGTTGGAACTCACATCCTTCTCTGAATGCTGCAATTTCATTGGTTGGAGTCCTGATCAGTACCATAGTTTCTATGTAAATGATGATACTCTACACATTGTGAGCGCCTTTAAGTTTGACTCTTTTATAATGTTTTTTTCTTTGTATTTTATATCAATCATGAAGTATTTTTAAAACAAACCTAAATTTGTGTTATGCATTGTGTTTTTCTTATATTGTTATAAACTTTATACATGATCTATCTTATGTAATACATGTTTTCTTGCACTTAACTCTGTCAGAAAAATAAATTTCATGTTTGACCACAATATCATGTCTGTGTAAGTGTGTGTGTGTGTGTGTGTGTGTGTGTGTGTGTGTGTTTTACACAACAGTGGTAGCAGATACAAGGTGTGAGGAGCTTTAATAACACAGGTGTCATAGGTGTGAGAAAAAGGTTAGAAGTGCTAAGACAGCTAATTTGGGTAAACCTCCATAAGGAGGGGCATCTGTGATGACATCTGTTATAGGAGGTATCAAAGCAGCCATCTTCAGATGTCAGTTAGTACTACAATGACAATAGGCCCAGATGTAGCACACACCGCATTAGAGGGCATTCAATTTCAGCACACGCACACCATTGATATGGGACCAAGTAAGAGCCTTTATGCTCTTTGTCAGACTTCATCAGCGTAAAGGCTTGAAACGGTACTTGGTGAGAGCTTGAATAAAAAAAATGTTAAAAGTGTGTGGACATTCTCTTTTTGATATATTTCTGTTTATTGTCCAACACCTATTTGGATGTGTGCACCCTGAATCACCTCTGAAAGAGAACAGGCCTCAACACCAAACCTTGAGGCACCCCTCTTGCCAAGCCATCCAATGCATGTTTATCCCAGCCAGGATATGTAAGGGATAATGGCCGACGAGGTGACCAGTTCAATGGAAATAATAGCGAGGTGGAGGAGAAGGGGGAGTGTGTCTCATTATTCCATCGAAATGTCACCTCGAAGGCCGTTATCCCACTTATCTCCCGTTTGTATGTAAGATATAATTTTATCTAGAACTTTCTTTATATTTAGGAATCATATGTGTGAACTGTAGGAAATAGCCAGAGGAGACAGAGTGGACTGCTACATGTTGGATGTTGAGGCCCTTCACCAGACGAGACCAGTTATATCTGCACAGTTCAGAGAAACTGAAGTCTTTAAAGCTCAGAGTAATCATTCATTCAGCTACCCAATCAGTGTCTTTCATTCTCACAATTCCTTCTGAATAATAAGAAGTCTTGTAGGTACTTTAAATCAGCCTGACTAGCACCTTGAGTAAGCAGACCAGTATGTAGACTGGCACCTTGAGTATGCAACACATAACATGATTCATAACCAAACTGTCTCAATGCCATGTTTTGTACTATACTCTCTCATGGATTAAATCTGCGGTCACTACTGCCTTGCTTACGAGTTTTTATGGTAGAGCTGACTACTGACAACCACCACCTTGTTGATGAAGAAGGAAGTCAAGTCAAGTGGATTTTATGGTCATTTCAACCACATACACTGTACATAGTGAGACGAAACAATGTTTCATTCATCATGAATGAAGTGGTGTTACATTCAAAATATATAAAAAGACATTTGAGACAGGCTACATTTAGTGCACACACATAATAGATATACATAAAGTGCAGTTACTACTTAGTGAAGAGCATTTAAGACAAAGGGACACGACAGACAACAGACAGCAAAGACAGGGCATAAGTAGACTTGAAACAGAGCACTGATTGTGATAAGTTAAGTTCACAGTGAGGTGGAGGTATATATATAGAATATAGAATAAATAATATATAGAATTTAGCAGCAGAGAAAAGTGCAGGAGTGCATTTCAGTTCAGTGTGAAAAGTTTGAATGAAAATTCTAGAATGGAACAAAGATGGCAGCTGTGTTGTTGGTGGCTGGAAGAGGAGGTGGACAGTTGAGTAGCATTTTGGAGACTAGCTTTGGAGTGTAGCTTCTCACGACAGTGCCTTACAGCCACGGCAGTAGGAGACAGGGGTAGGCTTAGCAGACACCCGAGATATTCCCACTGCACTCTCACGGTCTATGGTTCTCCACCCATCACACACACACACACACACACACACACACACACACACACAAACTCCCTGCCTGAGTGACATTAGCACTTTCACAGCATGCGTAATTACATGGATGGAGGGTTAATTATGGCAGAGCACACAGACACTTAGCCGCGAGGCAGATAGAGCGCTGGGGTGTGGGTGAAAACATTTCAGAACAGGAAGGCCTGCAACAGGGGGAAATTTGATTTGTGTGTTTGCCACAAACACTGCGAGAAAAAAACTTGAGAGGAAAAATAAGTCGTCTTGCAGTCTGGGGTCAGGTTATGTGCGCTGTGTGTGTGTGTGTGTATGTGTGTGAGTGTGTGTGTTACTTAGAAAGGTTAACACCTGAAATGGAAAAACAAGTCTCTGTGCTGGAGTCGAGAAGCTCTCCCAGCTTTGAGAGCCATCCACTGTGTATACACACTGACATTTCCTGCAGGATGGTTACTGATGGAAGGCAGACAATTAGTCTTCCTATGTCTTGACACTCAGAGGCAAATGGTAATGTAATCATGAACTGTTCCATTTTATGATCGCATATTCAACCCTCTCAGTATTATCTTATGAGTGGATGACAGCACTTGGATGACAGCACTTGCGTTCAGATAGCCTGAGTGCAGACGAATCTGTATGACCATGTTAATTTTCTTAGCAGACCCATCTGGCAACCCTCCCATTCTAACTGATTTCCGGGTTACCAAACAAAGGATCCAGTCATGAGGCAAAGGTCATGTCACACATTTAATTCCAAATAAGCAAGTGGAGTTCTTTTGCCTCTTGTTGTGTTCTCTGTCGGCGAGCGCCTCAAAAAAGGAATTTAAGTTAACCCGGTCACTACTGTGGCATGGTTTCACAGTATCTGATATATTGCTGTAGAATGGTAAGCTGTATATGGAATAGTACCAATAGCTGTGTCAATCATGGGTCTGATGGTGCCATTCCTAGATGACACAGATGTATATTTTTTTGTAATTGAGTGCATCTACATTTAAAAGTTTTGTTTACAAGAAAGATGTGCTTGCTGTAAACAGCCTGTATATAAGGTGAATTTCACTGCTGGTTATGCTCCATATGTGCAAGGAAACCATAAGTGAATGAGGGGCCCCCAGACCAATTGTCTACAGGGAATCTGTCTGGTGTCAACCAGTCTACCTGTTTTGCCTTTTCTTAGTCATGCTGAGGGAAATAGGGACACAGCACAGACAGGAGGTGCACAGAACATCTATTGAATATCCCTTCTCTAAATATTATCTTTGTGGGTATATGTCATATAGTACACATTGTGTGTGTGTGTGTGTGTGCGTGTGTGTGTGTGCATCTATAAGGTCAGTGTTTTTCAAACTGTTTTTGGTTAGTTCAACTTGGTTAGTTCAACAGTTCAGTGGCTGACTGAACTATGTGTATTTTAAGCTGGTCAACTGGATATCTGTTGATTGGATGATATGTGTGTTGTGTGATTGGATATGTTTATTGAACTACATTCTGTGAGTTGCTACTCAGTTGCGCAAGCACAGTTGTACTGACCACTGTGTAAGTGGGTGCTACTGTTTTGTGCTTGTGTGTGCCAGCCCAGAGTTTTGCTAAGGCTCCCTGGCTCTGATGTGTGTGTGTGTGGTGTGTGTGTGTGTTTATTTGTGTGTATGTGTACCTTCAGCCTCTGCTGTGGGGGACTGAAGTTTGGCTTTCTAAAAATGGCCATCCCTGGGGGCTAAGGCCCGTTGTCACAGGCAACAGGCTTTGAAGATTGCTTAGAGTAAACTTAGCCAAACTTCCTGTCGCTGTGTGTATGAGTGTGTGTGTGTGTGTGTGAGAGAGAGAGAGAGAGAGACTGAGAGTGCATGCGAGTGTATTATCTTATGATCACTCAGCGGCCTGATGATTAGAGAATCTTGCTGTGGTTTTCCATCGTCACTTCTGAGCTACTAACATCTCACTCCTGCTCTCTTCATCTCTTCTTCTCTCTCCCTTTATCTTTCATTGCTTCCCTGCCCCCCATCCTTCCCTGCCCCCCGTCGTTCTCTGTCAACATCTTGCAGACGTAACACATTGTTTAGTAAACTTCATCAGAATTATGACTCATTGTCGGAACAGTGCTTAAAATAAAGATAACATTTCCAGTTTAATAAACACTCTGACTTACCTCTAAACCCAAACAAACTTTTGGTTACTTTCTTACCACTCACATGATGAGATACTGGGTTGGACATTTAAGTAGCACGTACTGTAGAGCGAGAGAGAGTGTCCATTCAGTATGTGAATACACATTTAGCATGCATACACTACGTGTATATGCAGCATGCAAGTGAATACAGTATAATGAGTGTGCAAGTGCAGTATACTACCATATATACCAGTATACTATACTATCTTTAATTAAAGAATACAAAGGCAAATGGAGGATTCTATGACAAATGAATAAACAAATAAAGTGTGAGGAGCGCAACTTTTATTTTGATTAAAAATAATTATTTTCAATCTTTTCTCTGCATACTGCAGTTCATTTTACTTTATTTCATCATTTTGCTGACATCTTCCTATTATAAAAAATTATATTGCTAAGTGAGCCCAAAACTTTAAGACATTTCATCTTCAAGTAAACACATACGGTATGACCTTACGAGTACACTTACAAGGTGGACTACAAATTTACGTCTACAGTATTCATGTGCAGTATACTGCCCTATGGTATACTACTACTACTATTATACTAATATAATCCCCAAACAGATGAACACACTCAAATACTGAGAGTCAAATTTTTTCGGTGATTTCATGAAATTGAATTAGTTTTGCCCTTCAAATGTACATTTTTCTCAAGCACACTTGCATGACGTTGTAATGGTGTGGTACAACAGCACTATATTCTCTCTGATGGGCCTTGGTGTCTGTATTACCCTGGGCTTGGTCTCTGTATTGTCTTGGCTGCAGAGCCTCTAGGGGTCCCTCCACTACTGTGATACTGCCAGTCAGGGGCAGCGTGGAGAGGAGGGCTTGGGATGGTGTGAATAGAGAGTTTAAATGGAGGAGGAAAAATGAGAAGAGAGAGAATGAAGGGCCATGAGAAGGGAGGAAACAACCACGGACCGCAGAGGAAGGGTGTTTCATCCCAAGACCCCGGTCTGCAAAACAATATGACTCACCGACACACACACACGCACACACACACACATATGCACATACACGCTATGGGATGATTACCGATACAGTGAGTACTGGTAAATCCAGAGAGAGAGAGAGAGAGAGAGAGAGAGAGAGAATGTGTCCTGGAAATTAAAGAACAGGGCCTGGATAAGAAAGAAAACAGTAGCCAGGGAGAAGAGCCAAATCACTCCACACACACACACACACACACACACACTAATGTACACACATGGAATCTGTCAGACAAAGATAGAATACCACAATGAAATAAAAACCACACAACAGAAACCACTACGCACATAAACACTAACACACTGTTACACTAAATCTAAGTACCAGTAGACTGAGGCTGGGAAGAAAATAGCCATAAACCATCCTGCTAACAAACCATATGTACCCAGAGGGATTTACTGTGAGTAATTCATCAAAATAAGAATAAAAACAATATAAAAATATCAATTTGTAACCATGTATCAGTTTAGCCTCTCTGGCTGATGAGACTGATAAGGTTATCTAGTCTACATTTCTTGATAATAGGAGTGGTTTGGCTGTGTGATGAAAGCCTCATTGTGTTGTTTAACTGTAAGTTACATAGAGTACCAGGCCTTTTGAGTCACTCGCACTTTTATCTTCCACTTACAAAGAGACACACTGATTGGGAAAATTCTAAGTATTTCCTGGATTTGTACACACACACACAGTCTCCCTCTCTCTTTGTTTGACACACACACACACACACACACACACATTATGTTGATGTGTAGACAACATGTGCAATTGTGTTATTATATAGGTAAATCTCACTAGACATCTGAACCTGTGGAATCTGACTGGGATGAACTGTGACTTACAATTTTTTCATAACCTGACTGAGGACAAAGGCAGTAGAATGACACTGTTTTTGTTGGTTAACTGCTCCCCCTAGTGGCAACCTGCGATAACATTGCTAGGTTAGCTCATTGTCATGCTGTCAATGTCCTCTAGCTGTCAGCTGTCAGCTGCTCTTCTTTACCTGCTGCCATAGCCAGCTCCAGGCCCTGTTTAAACCCGGCAGACCACACAGAGAACTACTGAGGAGGAAAACACTGCTCTCAGAGGAAAGCAGTCAGATGGGGCACACACACTTACACACACACACACAGAGAGAGAGAGAGAGAGAGAGAGAGAGAGAGAGAAATATTATTTATTTATTTTTATTTGTACTTGGCAGAGACTTGTATCCAAAGTGACATACAATACAAATATACTAAATTAAAAACTTTTTTTTAAAGTAGTGCCTTACCAATATCCCTACTCAACTACTATCTTTGACCCACTATGGGATTTCAAATATACCAAAATTACATCTTGGTCAACAATTTATGTTAACTGAAGATATGTTAAACCATGTCATGGTCTGTGCAACATTGTATTGAACATGTCAAAATGTCTTGATTTAATTTTTACCACACAAAAAACAACTGTCTGTGCCAAATGCATTCTTATGCTCAATTTATGTTGTCTTCTTTGTCATTGGTTGTGCTGTTAGATATGTTGCCTTCTTGAAATCATAATAATTGGTTGGCCCCAAAACACATAGATTACTAAAATAAGACAAATGCATTTATGAATGCATTCCAAGTTTAATATCGAATGCATGCCATATTACATGACATTACAAGCAACATTATGACTACATACAGCATTGAACTGGCATAGTGAAACACTGCTGCAGACGCAACGCCTCAACCAAGCACCCAGGACAGTCTTCATGCAGCACTATTGAAAAACCCTGGATGGCTCCGCGGCTATATAAACAAACATGAATTCATCGGGCTATAGGCTACAACTTTAAGCAATTGTTGCCTATAACAGCAGCAGCCATAGAGCCCTAACTTGTAAGTCTTGGCTACTTTAACGCGTCCGCGTCGGGCCACGATAACAACCACCTCACAGAACATTATCCCTTACTTAACAAATTAAAACAACAGAAGTTGTTTTAAATTCGGTGGCCACACGTCAAATTCACAACTTATAACAGGCTACAGGCCAAATGATCAATCAATCCATAACACTTACTTTTGATGCATGCTACACTTTTTAATGAATGCTACAACAGGAGATGGCAGGTTTTGTGTTGAACGCTGTAATGATATCATCATAGTCCAACAATTCAGTTAGATTACTTTCAGGAGAAAACAGGTACAGTGAGTTTTTGGCGGATCTATAGCTGACAGGTCTGATGGGGCATTTCTTTAGTTGGCCACTCCTGACTCCTTTATGAAAATAAGGCTACTGTGAATAATGATTCGTTCATTATTTTGCTACTTTGGGGTTATCTGTAACCATTTTCTGAAGCCATTGAAAAGCACCAAACCACACTAAACGGTTCTTTTGGGAATTGTGGGTTGTAATAAAGGTTGTCCGTGGTCAAATTGACACATTGATTTATTTATTCTAAGAGTATAGGAGAAGTCATCATTTTCTGGCCAGGTGTGCCACCAACAGTTCAGATTAGCGATCTGTTGTTACATTGTTACGGTCTTGTTGTTAGTGGTTGTGGTGGGTTTACTTTCTTAATCTGAAGAAGAGAAGGATATGGTAGGTAACAACGGTCAAAAAAGAAATGACAATGAAAACAGTCAAATGAAAATGCTCTTTAGGATAGCAGGAAATTGGCCGGAGCAAAGTAGTGTGGAGAAGCAAGGTCCACAGAGGTAGGCTACGGCTCGTCAACACCTTGACTCTTAAGTTGTTGAGTTTATGTGGCGTCAAAACCACGACGATGTTTTCCACTGTATTTTGGAAGCAATTGTCAAATTCTACTTTCCTGCTTGAAGCAGGCCATCTGCAAACATTTTGCAATTTTTAAATAAAGTCAATCGTTAATTTATTGTTGACGGTTCTGATTTATAATATTTGTGTACTTGACGTTTAGGCTAACTGTAGCCTCATAGCAGCAGGACCTGTCCTTGGTGCACCTATACAACAACATCTGGCCAGAGGAGAAATGATCATTTCTCACTCTATACTCTTAAACTGAATAGTAAATAAATGAGGCAATTTGACAATTAACAACTTTTGTTAAAACATTGCTCGAAACGACCGTACAGTGCGATTTGTTGAGCTTTCAACAGCTTCAGACAAAGATTACAGATAACGCCAAAGTACCATTATTTTTTATTGACAGAATTGAATAGATGCTTCTCAGTACTCACAGATATAGCTTTCCATGTTATTTGTTACAAGGCAAAAGGAATATCGACTCTTGCAAATAAGCATAGCGAGCCTTCTGATCGGATGGGAATGATTAACAGGTGGGCGGGGTCAAAAACCCATCCGGGCCTACCCATAGCTATGCACCTGCTTCTTTGACATTGGTTTTGTTGTTACACATGTTGTCTTGATAACTGGCATGTCTTTTCTGTTACACGTTGTCATCTTTGGTACTGGTCTTGCCGTTAGATTTTGTCTTCTTTGACATTGGTTTTGCTGTTACTGTTGTCTCCTTTGTCGTTGGTTTTGCTACACATGTTGTCCTCTTTGGCGCTGGTGACATGACAACATGTGTAACAGCAAAGCTAATGAAAAAGATGTTAACATGTGTGACAACAAAACCAATGTCAGAGAAGACATGTCTAAGATAGACAGATAGATGTACTTTATTGATCCAAGCTGGGAAACTCACTTGCAGTTGCAGCATGACATGTAGGAAAAACACAATAACTGTACAACACAATAACAATACAAAGAGGAGAAAGAGCATAATAAGAAAATATACGATATTAAGTGTAATACAATATACAATCTGAAATGCAATTTGTAGTGAAGAAACTTTTAAAATAAACATTTGAAATAAATACAAATAAATACAATGTGATAAACCAGCTATGGTGCACAATGGAGAGCAAAGCCAATGACAACATAATACAAGAGCATAAGAATGAATTTGGCGTAGTCCAGCATTTTTGTACAGTAAAAATATTTTGACATGTCCAATGCAATGTTGCACAGACCATGACATGTTTCAACACAACTTCAGCTGACAGAAATGGTCAACCACAGAAATTGTGTTGGGACATTTTCCGAAACAATAATATGTGACTAGCAAGTGTTTGTTAGTATCTTACACTTGCCATAAAAGTGGTTCAATTGGTCCACTGCATTGGTCAGAAGGCAGGTAATTAGCGTAATTAGCTTCTGTTTACACTGAGGGCCCACTAGGCCCTTTTAACTGCTTATGAATATGTCATGAAATGTGATTGGCTGAAACAGAGCTGCTGGAGACATTTAAAAGCACTCTCAGCTTTTTCACTTAAGTGCTTAATGGAAATTATGTTTATGTGTTTGTGTATGCGCATGCGCCTGTGTCTGTGCTTGAGTGTGTGGAAGTATGGAAGCGGTGATAATAGCTTGTTTCAGCATTAAAGGCATTCACATATAGAACTAATAATGAGCTACTTACTGTACATTTCCTAAATATTAATAAAGCAGGGAGAGGAGAAAGAGAGAGAGAGATAAAGTTAAAGGTAGTTTAGAGGTAGTTCAAGAAGTTCCTGAAGAAGCAAACAGGACAACATACTCACTCTTGCCCGGTGCACGGCTGCCCTGAACTAGAACGAAGGAAAGCCGTCTTTCCCGGTGGGTCTCTTAGGTAACACAGACGCACTTCATTCCATCCCGCGAGCTTTCTCATGACCCGGTTCTGCGTGACGCGCGTGTGACTATTTCAAACGGTACCGAAGATTCGGCTGGGAAAGGCTGCGGACGAGTGCTTCGTTTCTCGTGCTGCGCACCTATTGAAGGATTGTGGTTTAAATCGTTAACCTTCTCAAAACGGCATTTTTCTCGGATGTTCTAGAACTTTTATTCAGACTCGAGTGTTTCTCTAATTCTGCACCGGACTGCGAGTAATTCGGGACATTTAATAAGGTCAGGGACTTCTGACGGTTCTATATTCTCTCCTACAGCCTGCCTTAATCTGCAGCATCCCTCTCTCTCTCTGTAGCGTGCAACTGAAATATTTTTGTTTTGTCAGTAGGAACAACTAACGAACTTGCACATGTAGTCTTGGTAACTGTCTGTGAGAGAACGTAGCCTACTGTAGTGGTTGTCTTGTGTATATGTGTCTGTGTGTGTGTGTGTACATTGTAAGGTTAATTTAATGAAAATGTACATGTAGCCTGTATGGGGTATATGCAGTGTGTATAGTTACTGTGTGCTTGTTAAGTCATGTGTAATACTGTGTGATGTAAGTGTGAAGTGTGTGTGTGTGTGAGAGAGAGTGAGAGAGAGTGATTGAGTGTGTGAGTGAAGTGTGAAGAGTGTGTGACAATGGCAGAACGTGTGGAGAGCCCCCAGGTCCTCCTGGAGATGCTGGACATGCTGTGTTCACTACAGGGCTGTGTGTCCTACGCGGACGTGTGTGTGTGCCTAAGCCGACGCTTTGCGCTGCCAGCGCTGTGTGAGCTGCGCTCGCTGCTCTACTCCACAGCCTGTCGTGACCCCTGCTTCCCTGCCACGCTCTTCCGCGGCCGCCTGCACCCGGCCGCCACCTCTAGCCTCTCAGCTGCCGCCGACGTAGTCTCGCTCTTCAACCTCATTACCATCACACGCCCGCCCTTCTACACCCTCCCCCTGCCCTCCGACAGTCAATCCTTGGCCTTCACGGATGCCCCGTTCGGCTATGCTAGTTCTGATTGGCTTGGGGGCGTGTCGGCTGTGGCGGAAGGCGGTGCCGCGGCAACAGAGGGTAAATATGAGACGGTGGTCGAAGCAGCGGCAGCGGTCAGTCCAAGCGCGCGCACGCACACGCTCACAACACACCCTCTCACACACACGCTCGCGCCCAGCATGCAAGATGCCCAGAGCGACTCTCCAGCGAGTTCAGTGGTGATGGATCCCACCATGGCCAATGATAGTGTGGGGCTGGATCGCGTCACGGCCAGGAGGAATGTCTTCAAGGCGGACTTCCACAATGTGATGCCCCTGGATGCCACGGAGGCTGCCCAGCAGCTGGGCTCCTCGGAGAGTGTGGATGGACAGATGACGGTGCGGAACGAAGACATCCTCTTTCTGTCACTGAAGAACCCCTACCCTGACCCAGCGGCACACACACGCTCCCTGCACGCACACACATACTCAGAGGTGCGCAAGGTGAAGCATGAGAGCGTGGATGGTGCGGATGGCTCCTCCTACTTCGGGCCCTCGGCTCGTGATTGGCCACCAGCAGGACAGCCCCTCCCACAGAAGAGCCACAGCCTAGAAGACAGAGACCGTTCACCCGGAGATGCAGCTGCAAGGGATTATGAGCTGAAAAGTTCCATATCCGTGGAGTCTGCCGTTGGTGGGGCGGGGATCGGACAAACAGGATTGGCTGATTTCCGGCCGATGGGAACAGCCCATGGATATTCTGGACCAGTAGGATCAAGCCTAGGAGACTCTGGAACTATTGGATCTAGCTTGGCAGGTTCTGGTCCAATCGGGTCTACCCAAGGGGATTCCGGATTAACCGGCTCTGGTCTGAGTGTTGCTGAATCTAGTTCAGGCGTCTCAGCACCAACTGGATCAAGACTAGGCGGGTCAGGACCAATTGGAATGCAGACCCCAGGCTTTGAGGAGGTCCGAGCCGCTCTGAAGCGTCTCAGTGGGAGGAGCCTGGACATCATCTCGCAGGATTGGCCGCCAGGGGCTGAGGGCATGTCCAGCGTGGGCACGCAGACCGACGCGGCCTCTAGACTGCGCAGCCTCAACAAGCTCTCCTTTGACAACCCGGACATGCCCGAGGATGACATCAGTGCCATCTTCCGTTTCCTTGACGACATAAGCATGTGCGGCTCCGTGGCGGCACTGGTGCCCGAGGGTGGGGGAGGGGCAGAAGCAGGCGGTGCAGGTGCCCCCAGTTCACCTGACCGCCGGGCGCGGCTCGGGAAGCTGAAGAGGCTCTTCCACTCGCTGGAGGCCCCCGAAGAGGTGGGCTTCGGGGCGGGCCTGGGCGCAGGTCTCGGCAGACTCCTGCTGCGTGTGTCTGAGATGGAAAAGAGGTTGGAGCCACTGAGCGACCTCACAGACATGCTAACGCACATCCTGGCCGCGCTGCAGCGACTGGAGGTGCAGACCAACACGCTGACGCGCAAACACGCCATTATGGAGGCCCCCAAGCCCGGGAGCAAGGGCAAGTCGGCACTCAGGGAGGGCCAAAGTGTCGGCACGGCCACCACCGCTGTGGCGACCACTACTGCAGCCAAGCGGCGAGGCGTGGTCACGCGGCGGGACATGACAGAGAGCAGCAGCACCTGGAGTGTGAGCTACAGCAAAGAGCAGCACACACACACCACACAGGTAAGAACACACACATGCACGCGCACTCACACACACATATGCTGAAAACAGCGCAAACACTCTCACACACGCACAAATATTACACACTCTACACAGAACAATCAGAGGATGATACACTTCACACACAGAAGCTAACTCTAGGTACCTCACACTTAAAAAAACACAATTCACACACATGCGCTTTAGTAACTCTTCTGGAGGCTGCTTCTGTGTAGACAAGTGATTGAGTTCTTTTTTGCAGACTGATGAACATGCTACTGCCATTGCTGTGGCAGAGAGCTGCATTGCTGACGCTGGACCCCGTGTTAAAAAAGGCCTGGGCAATCGTGTAGGTCTCTGTAGGCTGTCAGGAACACTCTGAAATGTGACCAGCAGCCAACCACTATGTATCAGTATAGTGTATACTCATTATAAATACCCACAGTCTCAGGCCACAGTGTGTTTTGCATCTCATTCATTAAGACTGACTGCCATACAAGTAGAGGTGTAACGGTGTACTGACGCTCTGTCATACTGTGATGTAAAAAAAAAAAAAAAAAAAAACACGAAAACAAAGCTTAACAAAGTTTAATGTTTCACAGTTCAAAAATGACAAAAATCAATTACAGTACATGTATTATGTTCCTAAACGTACAAGACCTTGTGAAATCATTAAACTGCACTCTGTGGTTGTACAGAAGACAGAATGTGAAGACACTGTTTACATGGGATTACAAGGGATTCTTCCCTTTATTTTCAGGAAAAATGGTAAAGCATGTTTAAAAGAGTGCTCATTATTTTGACATTTTGCACAAAGAGGGTATAAAGTGTTTTTAGATGTTTGTTTTAGAACTTTGATTCCATTCTTACTTTCTTGATTCATTGAATTTTCTCAATTCATTGAATTGTGAGTCCTGAATTAAGTACTGCATGAAATCATATCATGAGTCGACTGTTGTTACACCCTTACTGCCATATCTATCATGTGTGGTCCAGTGTGCGTCAAAACATATACATATGTACAGCCAGCTGTGCATCCACAGCACTAGAGATGCAGACACATCACTTACCAGAGAGGTAGCGCTAGCAACGCTAATGGTGTGGTCACGGCAAGAGCTCTTAGCTTGTGGCTCCTAAAGAGTTTTACCAAAACCACTGATGGGTGCTTACAGATCGCAGATCTATCACATGGTGCATGTACAATACATAGCTGTTACATCAAGTTTACAGACATGAACATAGAAATCGTCTTCACTTTATGATCCCCAGGAAATACATTTTAGCAATTGGATATATTAATTGTTTGTAACGTATTTGGGCTAGACAGATAAGAAAAATGGCATGTTTTAGAAAATTGTATATTTGAATTGGCACCATTTAACGTCTTGGAAAAAGAAACTGAAAACTACCAGAGAAGACAACAACAGGAGAATTGATATCTTTGTCATGTGTAGAAATGAGAGGATCAGGGGACATTTTAGGTAAAGCGCTCTTTAGGAGTCTGAATTAGGTTTTCCATTTCAGCTCCATTTCTGTGTCATCTAAGGTCAGGTCAAATTGGTACACTCTGTGCTGGTACAGTCATGACGTATGTTATACGACATGAACTACAGGATAGACCAGGTGCCAATACACACGCATGCACACACACACACACACGCAAATGAAGAGACATACAGTACATGCACATATGCATACACAGACATCTACATCCAGCCTTCCACATCCACACACACACAATCAAACATCCAGTGTGAATTAATCCATAACCTGTTCAAGGTCAAGGTCAGGAATGCTGAAGAATGCAAAAATTGGAATACAGCATAGACCAGCAGCTAACACTAACTGTGAACCAGCAGCTAACACTAACTGAATGGGGCCAGTAACTGAATTTCAGTTTCATTATGCTATGCCCAATTCAGTTAACGTTGGCTGCCGTTTTTGGTTTGGCCTATGTTTTATCAAATTTTCACCTTCTACTCCCTACTGACAACATCTGGTGACCTGGAACAACAGGGATCTGGATTGAATCACACCGGATTTCTTCTTTAAGAGCAGAACAACAAAACACATACAGGATTGCCCTGTAGCCCATAAGCATGGTTCTCTGTGGTTTCAGACGGAGTCGACAGAAGGCCTTATCTCTGAGCAGCCCCTGACACCCAGCCTCCTGACGGACAGCCACCGGACAACTAGGCGGGGCTCCAGGAGCCCCAATATCAGCCAGCGGGACCCTTCCTGGTCCCAGTCAGAGCACACACCTCTGGAGCTGCAGGTAAACACTGGCGCACAGTGATGATGTAACTGGGAAACTAGGTGGGATTGGGATGACATGCTCTGGGAGATTTCACCAGGATATGGAGTGAATGCTTCCATTTTATGGGTATGGACTGCTTTTGTGTGTGTGTGTGTGTGTTTGTATGTGTATACACTCTTACAAGCAGTATCTGCATCTGCATTTGTATGTTGCACACATTTTTATGTGTGTACAGGCTCCAGATCCACTAGATTTCTGGATGGATGAGATCTACACCCCAGCCTCAGACAGACTCCTGCATCGCAAGCGTCCATCACGGAAGTGCCCGCCGCCACCAAAAGCCTATCGCATCGCTGCCCTCTGTGTGACTGCTGCCGCTATCCTGGTCATCATCATAGTGATTCCTATCACTACGGCATAGCTCCTCTCTCTCTCTCTCTCTCTCTCTCTCTCTCTCGCCTTCTGTCTCTCTCCATCTCCCTCACCCTCTCTCTCTCTCTCTGACACACATGCACACACACACACACACAAACACACACACACACACACACTCTCTCTCTCACACACACACACAAACATATTATCAGAAGCACTTTTGTGTGATGCACATGCAATGCAGTAGTACATTGTGTATGAAATGCTAAATGCTAATCTTCATTGATTAAAAGTGTAATTACAGGAGAGCTGTAGCTAGTGTGGAGTGTTTTGTACACCACTGGTTTTGGCTAACACATAGTAGAGCTGTTGTACTCTGTGATCGTTGACTTTGGTGATCAGTCTAATTGAGCTTGCATGGCTTCATTCCACTGAACTCTAAACAGTCCTCGACACTGACTACATGTCCAGTTCTTAAAGCTATTATGCTAGCAGCTCTGATCTCCCCAATATCTCACACCAAGAGTGACAGAAAGACAGAAAGAAAGAAAGAAAGAATGGATGGATTGAATTGATAGATTGATGGATGGATGGATGGAGTAATGGGTGGATGGATGGATTTCTACCACAAAACGTAGCAAATGTGTATAAAAATGGCTTAATAAAAAAATGACGATACTGAATATCATTACGCCCCTCAGCTGTCCTCCTCCCCTGCATCTCGTGTCTCATCCACAGCCTCGTTTTTCCCCAGCGCCCCTGTGCTCCTAATGTACAGCTATAGCCTACATTCATCTAGCCGCCAACACACTCAACCCACATAGAGCTGTTCTTCGAGCGCTAACACACTCCTCAACCCACATAGACCTGCTCTCCAATCACTAGTGAGCTCCTCAGCCCAGATAGAGCGGTTCTGTAAGCAGTTCTGCAAGCCCTCACCAGGTTCTGCATGGTGAGCTGCTCTGGATCCGGTTAAGACACTTTATCCACACTCAATAGCAATCTACTGTACTGCAGTCCAGTCCTGTAACAGACTCGCTCTCTATGGCAAGCCCTTTGAGCCTTTATTTGCGTAGTACATATATTTACCAATATACATTTATTTTCATTGTTGGTGAAAATGCAATCTATCTTCTGAATATGACATATTTATTTTGATATTTTAATAAAGATTTTCATGATTAAAAAAAGGGAAAAGGCTTGGCTTATACTGTGGCCTAGATCTGTTAGTTAGGAGCAATGGCAATACAATCAATGATCAAATGACAGAGGAAGACAGATCATTTCAGCTATTTAGATTCCTGTTATGCTTATTAATGCTGATCACCAAATGGTGATAAATTGCGTCTGGGCTCGTACAAACCACTAATAGCTGGCAGCAACCAGGGGTCTGTTTTCAACACGCTAATGAGTTTACATGCATAAAAAATAAATGAACTCTAAAACCACAGGAGGTTATTTGCATAATAAACATCAACACCACGCACACGTGGGCCTCTTGGAGATTTACGGTACAGGATTGCTGCAGTCACAGTATCACCTGCAGTCACAGTAACAAAATACAGACCTGTACACACCCACACACAGATACACACACACGGTGTGGGTAACTTACTCGCCACCAATCAGTCTCCCTCACAGACTGACACACACACACGCACGCACGCACGCACCACCACCACACACACACACACCACGCGCACACACACGCAAACTGCCTCCCATATGAAGCGTAAAACACAGGCCATCATGAGCTGCTGAGTCGGCCCTCATGGGAAAGCAAACATTTCTGGGAATCCCATTTAGTACCGGATACTAAAGGGGTTCCACCACGCTAATCTAATCAATCACTCACTCTTGTTCACACACACACACACACACACACACACACACACACACACACACACACGCAGCTTCCTCCTCCACTATCTCTCACAAACAACACAACTAATCCCACTTGGTCATGAGGCATTCTTTCCATCTTGTGCTCACTTCACATTTTAATTTCTGTCTCCTCCTTCCATCCTACATACACACAAGCATACACACACACACACACACACACACACACACACATACAGTGTGCACATACACACTGGACACACTCACTGCTAAACACCAGAGCAACCCACAGCTTTCAGATGGGGATGTGGTGGTGGTGGTGTGGTGGTGGTGGTGGTGGGGGGTGGCCTCTTTTCACAGCCGTAGGTTTCTGAGCCCTAAATCTGTCCTCCACAGCTCTCCAATGAGAACACAGCCAACTCTCTTTTCCTCTCTCTCCTTTCTCTCCATACACTCACACACACTCTCACACACAAATATAGCATGTACACACACACACACACACACACACACATACATCTGCTGCCCAGCTCTGTCCAACACACACTCACAAGCTTGTTCTTTCTTGTTCCCTCTGCAATTGCCACTTAACACCCCAACTAAGTCTTAAAAACAGTAACAAGGAAATGTCCATAATTCATTATAGTCGGTCATACCAACAGTAATGTCAAAGCATCTCCTATATATTTGCAAATTGAATTGGAATCAAAAATTCAATTGGTATCAAAAATGCTGTCAGGAATACAGTGCATCCTCTCTGATATCCTGTTTAAAGGAACACTATGGAAGTAGTGATATTTATACCCCCTTGGCATCAATAGTCAACATCATTTAGCACCCAAATGGAACCCAGTTAGTCATAATAGGACTGGAAAGGTGGAGCTTTGATACCACATCAGCATTATCAGTAGGGCAATATCAGCCATTCTGGGCTCGCATTGACAAAGCCAGACACATTTTCCACGATGCAACTCATAACATCAGAATGAGTTTGAAGTCGTCTTGTTAAGGTTAAAGACCTGCATGGTGTTATTTCAAAAAGAACTGAGTATACTATGAGTACTATGAATCAGTGAGTGTACCCATATGTGTGTGTGTGTGTGTGTGTGTGTGTATGTGTGTGAATAAGTGTGTGTTCATGACATAAACACTACTTCAGTTGCAGCTAAGTGCTGCAGAACCCAATAACTAAAAATGTGAGAATCCATCCAAAACACATCCATTCATGCATCCATCCATCTATCCATCTACCCATGCATCCATCTCTTTACCAAGCCACAATCCACTCATCTATCCATCCTTGCATTCCATTACCCTTCTCCTCAGTTCTGATGTTCGTAACTCCATTATTACCTCAAATCACACCCCTAAAGAAGGCCTATACACCATATACTGTAAACCCATAGCCATCAGGAGAGTTTTCTCTTGTACACTGCAGCCTACTGTACTTTTCAAGGTAATTGTTCGATGTGTATGTGTGTGTGTGTGTGTGTGTGTGATGCATGGTGTGTATGGGTGAGAGAAAAAGAGAGAGAGAGAGAGAGAGAGAGAGTGTGTGTGTGTGTGTTGTGGCGCTGGCTGAATGAGACTAATGCTTCTCTCTTCCCGTCAGTTTTAATATTTCAAAGCTCTCAGCTCATAAACACACGTTATTTATTTATAATCCGCTTCCGTTATCAATACTTTGCACTTAAAAACACACATCAACGAGTGTATGCACACAAACACACACAGAGAGAGAGAGAGAGAGAGAGAGAGAGAGAGAGAGACCAACACAAAAAATAATACACACATAAATAGGCCTATATGCTTTCAGAATTTGCAAGCATTTATATCTGTATTTAAGAGAGAGCGAGAGAGAGAGCTTAAATACAGATATAAATGCTTGCAAATTGTGAAGGCATATGTTGGCTTCTCTCTCTCTCTCTCCTCACTGTGAGGGTGTGTCCGTGTATATCTCTGAGTGACATGTACAGTACAGCTCTAGGGTGAGGTAGCATAGGCTACCAAACAATTTTACCTTTTTTTAAAAATGCCTTTTTTTCAGACCAAACTGCTTTAGTTGGTTATATGATAATAGGAACAATTGGGCCTGTCCCACTGTTTGCCTCGACGCTTTGCTCTATAACGTAGTTTTAGATCAGGCACATGACAAAAATCCACAACGACACCAACATGTGGAGAATTTGACCAGCGATCTTTCATAGTCTGCGAGCGCCCTCTAGCGCATGTGACAGGTGTGTGCTCTTTCTGGACAGACACTTGTTACCATGGAAATCAGTAAACATCTTCGCTCGCTCACGTCGTGCTCCGGTTGTTGTGGTTTCGGAGATAGTTTGTACTTGTAGAATAAAGCTAATTTATCTTAACTTCGAATTTCATAACTTTATGCAGGCTAACATTAAATCCTACAGACAGCGCGAGTATCAGTTGCCTACCGCGATGACCCAAGCGCGAACGTACAGCCCGAATGTTAGAGTGGGAAACTGGATCGAAGATCTCGTTTTGAAGGAGGTACGATAGCGCTATGTATTCTTGTGCTGGATGAAGTTACAACAGCAGCAGCAACATAACAGACCTTTGACAAGTTGTTTATGTCAGTCCATAATATTACACAACTTAGTTACGACCACGAAAGTGAAATGAAATCTCCAAATATGTTTCACTAGCGGATAAATTAGACCTATAGTAGCAACCAAACACCTCATTAAGATGTCAAAGAGATTTGAGATAGCATCTCGTCATTCACAGATAGTATTTCAGTTCTTACAATAATAAGATGCTGTTTCAAAATAATGGCTTGTGTGTGTGTTGCATCGCGGCCCTGTGTAGGATATGCTGAAGGACTTCTTGGGGCAGAAGGAGAGAGGTGAACTCACCCTGCAGAAGATTGGTACTCTGAGGGACAACATTATGAAGAGTGTAAGTCACACACAATCGTACGCCTGCTGTACATCACAGAAGAGAGTGTCTAACATGGAAGGAAGAAATATTGACAGTGTGAATAATTATTGCCATTGGGTGGGTCTAACAAATGGACATTTAATGTATGTCAAAACAAAATGGAGCAGATATGTGTGCAAACTATGCAAACTGTATGTAAACACTTGTATATGTGTACATGTATATTTATGTGTTTACATATACATTCACTGAAACACAAGGGATGGACTACTAGGCCTGTCTGGTTTAAATGTGGTGTGCGTGTGTGTGTGTGTGTGTGTGTGTGTGTGTGTGTGTATGTGTTAGGTAGAGCTGTCTGTAGCGCAGGGCAGTGTGCGTTTTGGTGACACCGTGATGCTGGTCAACCCAGGAAGAGCAGGACCTGAGCTACGTGACCCCTGTGCCCTCAGCATCATCGCTGACATCAACAACATGAGGTCAGGCTCCCGGCAAACAGATAGCCAATCGCTGGAGGCGCCCTGTTCTGTGAGCGGAGTCAAGAGCTTGCAGCCCTGTGTTCGAAATGCCTTTGTCGTTGACAGGTAAATGCACAAGATGAAGTGACATGAGTAGTTTTATATGTTTGTTGCGTTACTTATTTGTTAATTTATTATTTATTTTTTTTATTTGTCAATTAGTGTGGACGGGATCCCAAAGGGTGAGATGCTGCATTATGGCCAGAGCTTCTGTTTGAGGACCACGGCAGGTTTCACTGGAGGGGTATTTATGCTGTTGCTATTTGCACTCTGCACTCTTGTGTACTGAGTCAGTATTCTTGTGAATATAAATGAATCTAAATGTGTATCTTATAGTTTGTATGTGTTGTGTTACTAGGAATGTTGAAATAGAAATGTTGAATTGAAAGCATGTTTCTCGCTATACCACAGTGCAAAAAAAGAATGCACAACAGATAAGACATTTCCTAATACTGAAGTACAAAAAGTGCACAACAGATATGGACATTTTTCCTAATGCGAAACAGTAAACTACACAACAGATTAGAGACACATCCTAACAAGTAACGATTTCACAAGACAAGATCACAAGACAAAAACACAAGAATTTCACAAGCAGCAAAAATTTCGGCATAATGTGCAAAATCTACTAGTGAAAAAGATGTGTTGTAATAGTGCAGAAAATGTTATATACAAAAACAACAGCAACTTCAGAGTCCAGAGTTTTTTGGGGGGCAGAGAGGAGGTGGGAGAGAGGGGAGAGAGTTCAGGGGCACGGAGGTTCCTATATCGCCTCCTAGAGGGCAGGAGGCTGAAGAGACGTGTGTGCATGTTGGCTGACGTCACTCACAATCATGGTTGCATTTCGGGTGAAGCAGGTGTTGTATGTGTCTTGCAGTGAAGAGAGGGTAAGGACATCTTGAACTCTGCGTAATGGCTCATAGGTCTGATTGAGTGCATTTTTCTTAGATTGGTAGGCAACAGCAGAGTAAACACGTAGTTGCTATTCTCATGCTGTCCGGAAGTTGGAAGTTGGTATCCTCGTTGTTTATTGGCCGTGTGGACAAATAACTGGAGGGTACACAGATGTGCACACAGAGCCAGACGTGCAGTACACCCTCTGATGACTTAAACCCTAGCAGACCCTAATTTACTCACAGATGCTCAGTGTTAGATCTGCTTTAGAGCTGAGTTTTTGAAGGTCTACGAGTATGACCAATACACGTGAGATGTAAATTATAACTGAAAGGTTTTTCTTCTCAAAATCAGAGGGCAGATCTACAGGTGAAATCCAGGTGCAGAGTATCCAGGTGAAGCACAGGCACAGGCAAAACATTCCAAATCACAAATCCAAAAATCTATTCAGGGTGAGTCAGCCATGGAACTAGGTCAAGAGGTATTACACATAGTAGTGTAAACAGCATAAAATCTAGGCTCAGCTTGCTCACAGGAAACACTTCCTCACAATGTGATAGAACAGTGGCTCTCAACAGGTGGGGCACGACCCCCCATTTGCTATTAGTAGATGCAAGGAGATGCAACACCTTTGCCCATGTCAAAATGCAGGTGTTTGGACCATTATAACACACAAACAAATTAATAGTTTCGTAAAATCTAGCATACCGTACGTAGTATTTTGAGCCTGCAACGCGAACATGACGCAACGTCACATATTACCGTCTGCATCCGCACCATAGCTCCACACTCACTCTAGTCCCATGCCGAGTTCGCTTGTGCAAGCTGCCACTAGTCTATTATCAATCCTGATATACAGTGTATACATCAAAACCCAAACAGTCTTTTTAAAGACCAACACCCAACCTGTATTTTTACTGTCCCCATCTCAGCCCTAGCCAGTACTTTGTTTTTGTTTTAACTGCTAGCGTGCACTACCCCTCTGCCTTTTTCACCGTGCGTGTTGAAAGTTTACCTCATGCTCTCTTTCGTCATTCTGGGCAGCACTGATGCAGGAATACCCTCAACTGTGTGACGTTGCCTTGAAGATTCTCATCCCTTTCGCGTCGACATGTTTGTGTGAGGCAGGATTTTCAAAAATGACTGCACTCAAAACGAAATACCGTAATCGTGCACACATCGAGGACGACTTGAGGCCATGTTTAGCAAACATTGCGCCAAGAATTGAGGATCTTTGCAAGGCAAAGCAGGCTCAGGTCTCACATTAATATTGCCTATTTCCATGCTTCTGTAAAATGCAGATGACGTGCGTACTGTTAGGCCTAGTAATAATAACAATAATAAAACATAAATTCATGTCAGAGGTCTGGTGCCAATTCCTAGTTATAGCAATAGCCTAGTAATGAAAATAGGCCTACCACTGACTACTCATAATAACAACAATAATAATAATAATAATGTCTGAAAGCACATTAGAAGTGCTAGTTCTACTGCCAATTACAACAATAGCCTAGGGGGGCGGAGGAGACGGGCCCCCAACTGCAATGAACCAGTTTTGGGGGGACCCAGCTTGCAAAAGGTTGAGAACCCCTGTGATAGAAGAACCAGGGGTTTTTTCCCTACTAAGGTAGCGACTTTGGCGATTGCAATGCAGTGCCTGTTGCCAACAATCAAAGTTGCTGGTCCCTGAGAGTCCTTGAAAAGCCTAATCAGGTGTTTAGAAGTTCAGTGAAGTGGAGCAGGACTAACGTGAGCAAGGCATAACATATCTGACAGGACATTGTGATTAATGGGAGCGGTACATAATGATCAACTCCCTTTCCTAACTTAGACTGTTTCCTTATTTAGCTTTCCCTCCTTCCTCTCTCCCTCGATGCACATTGTTTTGAAAAATGCAGCTGAGGCCAGTTCAACTGATGCACCGTTTTGCTACTTTGTGCTATGGTTTACAAATTGAATGAGGTGTTCGGCCCAATGTAGAGCAACGTTTTGCAACAGGCTTCTGAGTTTGTTTTCTTTTTTTGTTTGGTGGGTGTGTCAGAAAAGTGACCCTATCAGCATTGATGTGTATCAAAAATCCACCGCATTGAAAATACAGTGAGCTCAGTATCCACCTCCAGTTGAACAAAAAGATTGGAAAGTCTAAAAGAAAGCAATCCCCATATTTCTATGCATCTAAACAGGCTTGGGTAAAAACACAAAACAATTAGCAAGTGATGACCCACTCAGCTGCCCTTGCGCAAGCAAGAAAGTGTTCGGCGCATCTCTGTTTCTGTTAAAATAACCGTGTTCCTATGTTTTGTGCATCTTGAACTGTGGTTGTGTTGAATGTCCCTCAGCTGTACCTGGCCAGTGATATGAAGAGTTTCCAGAGGTGTGCACAGAAGTCCCGCCTACAGGAAGTGAGTTTAGTGGAGGAGCTGAGCTTCTTGTGCCACTGGAAGCTCAAGTACTTAGACCCCAAAGAGCGGCTGGAACGGGAGGGTTTCCCAGTGTCTGTGAGTGCACAGACACACACAAACACACACACACAAACAACCATACATAAACATACTGGCCTGTTGGCTGCCAGTTGCCTGGGTAGCATGATAAATTCATGATAGAAGTTCATATTTTAAAAGGAACCTTGGTTGACTACAAAATAATGTTAAAAGCCAGAACTGCTCTCATTTTCATAGTACGTAAACATCCATACACCCATGTTGTGTTCATCTGAGGCAGCAGTGTTATGTAGTGCTAAAGTGCCCTGAATCTGTTTTAAGGTCATGACCTCATACTAGTTGTTCTTATTCACACACCTTTAAGCCTAATATTGGGCTTGTTGCAAATATTGTGGGTTTTGGCACCATTCCCAATGTTTTGGCATCTTGAACCAGCAGTTTGCAAATTAAGTCATCAATAGGCAAATTCACAAATTCTTGGTTTCACCAAATGAAAACACATGAAACGAGCTATGGGGTTGCTCAGTAACATTCCTCAAAAAGTTAATCCTTGATTATGCCAACCACATCAGCCTTCGCTGGTTTCGTCGCCTTAAGCAAGCCTTGTGGCAAAGCAGCTCTGCGGCTCACCCTGAAACCCCTCTCATTGGTGTGACCTTGATAGGCATCTCAGTGGTGGTATGACCTTGTGGGGAAAAAAGCTAGTTCCTCCAGCTAAGAGCTGTGTCCTCACTAAATGCTGATTGGATTTCTGTGGCCTTGTTGATTTCTAATGGAATGATTGCATCATCACATACTGCTCACTTCAAGTCTGCGACCTTCTTTCATTTGTGAGTATGTGTGTGTGTGAGAAAGAAAGTGTGTGTGTGTGTGTGTTGTTTAGCATGTGAATCATGATTGGTGTCTGTTTTGTGTATTACCAGGCAAACATTAAGGTGCTCATCTCCCACTGCAAAACCAACCAGTGCCTGGCCCTCATGGACAACCACATCCTTTGGTGAGGAAAGAATTTGTGGTCATCTTCATTATTATTAGTAGTAGTAGTAGTAGAAGTAGTAAGTATTGTGTGTGTGTGTGTGTGTGTATAGGACTCCATACGGTAAAGAGTACGAGATTACCGCCCACACCCTATTCGACTCCCATAAAGCTGAGCAGGATGGCAATCACTGGATCTTCACGACCTCTGACCCTGGCAACCAAGGACACACTCTCTTCCAAACCCAGCAAGTGTCACAGAGTATGGAGAAGACCAACTCAGAGCCGCAGCCTGTACCTGAACCAACACCTGAACACTAATACAAAGACACTAAGACGCGCACCCTCTTTTCATCTCTTTATGGACTCAAAAATGGACTGATTATTGCGTTTTAGGAATAGTGATCAAGGAATACAAACCTGGTATTGTAAAGATATTTGTTTCTATTTATTCAATTTGAGTCGGTGTGTTCATGATAAGGATGTGGCTGTGTGTGTGTGTCTGCGTGTGTGTGTGTGTGTGTGTGTGTGTGTGTGTGAGAGAGAGAGAGAGAGAGGTAAGGAAGACTTAACACCATACTGAGAATATGAGCTCTCTAGAGCAGTTTCTTCTTTCTTCAGAAAGTAAATAACCATCCGTAGAAGCCACCAAATGTCAAGGCGTCATACAAAGACTTCACCACACACACACACACACACACACACATACACACTTAGTCCTCTAAACTCTTCTTTGATAGCATAGAGCATCTTGTATAGAGTTAAGTGGGGTAAAGTCTCATTTTGTTGTTGACATGGGTTATTATGTAAACGTGAACAAAAGACTTTTCTGTCACTGGGTGTGCTAGATTTTGCTTTGAGCACACAGGTGTACTCTTTTGCACAACTGATATCCTTTGTCACGTGTGTGAGTGTGTGTGTTAGACAGAAGGTGAGAGTGAGATATCGGACACAGGAAATCAAGCTGTCATGACATTTTCCCTGGTCAGGTCACCTAATCTGCATTGTAATGATCCAGTAGGATACAGGGGGAGTGCTACCTGAGACAGGAGGATTGGGTTGTGTGTGGCAAGAAGTCTGGGATGTTTATTCCCATGAACAACTCGGAGGCCCTTGCTGGTGTGAAATGTCATTCGCTTTCAGCCCGTCATATAATATGACTGAACATCTCAGGTCATTTGCCTATTAATACACAGCTCGGTGGCTTAGGCAAACATCATGTCGTGTGTGTGTGTGTGTGCGCGTGCGACAGGTGACTCTAGCCTATCACATGAAACCTTGTGAGCTGCTGGATCACATGACCTTGTGAATCACCAAGGCAACAAAGTGACCTAACCTGCAGCCGGCAGCATTCGCTTTGGTGTGTCAGGAGGAAACGATACAGTTGACGTGACCGGAGCTCGAGTTGAGCAGGATGTTTGTCCTCTAGCTGGCAGGAGTGTCCATGGAAGACAATACACACATAATCAGGTTGCCCTTGTGTGTGTGTGTGTGTGTGTGTGTGTGTGTCCTGAGGCCGTCACCCCTGCAGCTTGCTATAACAATTAAGATTTTTGCATAAATATTGCTGCATTAAAAGGACCCCTGGTTAGTAAGACATGTTGGCTTTATAGGACATCATTGGTTTCAGCTATATCTAACAAAATTTAAAAACACTGAAAATGGTAAATGGACTGCATTTATATAGCGCTTTTCTACTCCTACGAGTACTCAAAGCATTTTACAGAGTATGCCTCACATTCACCCATTCACACACCGGTGGCGGAGGCTGCCATGCAAGGTGCCAACCTGCCACTGGGAGCAATTTGGGGTTCAGTATCTTGCTCAAGGACACTTTGATGGGGTCAGGCAGAATGGGGCCCGAACAGAAAATGCTTTCTTTTGCAGAATCCCTTCATTTGCAGAGCTTGTAAGCTGCCATTTGCGTTTACAGTACACCTCATGCTCTCTGGGTAAAAATAACATCACCTGGTTGATATAGATTGTGTCTATGTACTAGCCTGACAAGCCAGACTATAACATCAAAATGTTTAGTCTGACCATGACCGATAGACTGAGCTCAATCCTAGGGGAGAAATCTGCAGTTGTCTTTTAAACTGGAGAGCGCTATGACCAATCCAACTACGACCAGCGTCAGCAAAACAGCAAATACTTCCTTGGCTAAAACGAATGACTTGAGTACCTTTTTGAGCACCCTTTCTTATAAGGCCAACATGTCTTACTAGCCAGGGATCCCTTTAACAAAATGTGAACACAATATTACATACATGTAATGGCAATTGGGTCTATTATTGGTATTGGTATTATGTATTTGTGACAGTCTGAGTATACATCTTTTTCCATGTTCTCTTTATGCTGGTGAGAGCTGCAAACCTACTGATGTATTTTGTGTACCCCTAGAACTGAATCAAGACTCCCAGTGGCACTCATACTCCAGTTTGACAACTACAGCTCCAAATAGTACTGTTTTTACTGTAAGATCAGTAAAAAAAAAAAAAATCTGACTAATGGAACTTCCATAATGGAACAATTTACACCATGCTCCAATACATGAACCACTTCAACTTCATTGAATTGTGAACTTAGACCCGAGTCTGGTCAATATTATTTTGATCTCTAATTGGGAGAAATCTCAATCTGTAAGATCTGACCTAGTCACAATCCACAAATCTGCAGAATGCTAACTATTTTGATGTAGCCTATCAGTGGATGATGGCTGGTGGCGAGCAAGAGACAGGGGTCATGGGGGAGGTTGAGGACTGCCAAGCACAGGCATTGAATCCCCGTGGATGAGATGAATGGGGAAAGCGAAGGAAGTCCTTGGCCATATCTCAGCCCAGGGGCGGACTATCTGTGCGTCTGGAAAATCTGATGGCCAGGCTTGCTTATCGGCTAGTTTGGCTAATTCTCTCACTTTAGCTCAGGCAAAGCTACGAATAGTCATACAGGTGTTATTGGAATTCCCTTTTTCCTAGTAATGTTTGAGTCTGGGTGTAAGACAGAGCCAGACATACAACAGAATCTGATCCATGCTCTGCAGAAGCATACAGAGCAGGGCTTCATTTGAGGAGGGACAAGGAGTTGTGCTCCTGTGCCTCTATGAGCCCCAGAGCTACTCCACCTCTAGTTAGCAGTTTGATTTCATATGATGGATGCTCTCTAACAGTGGTGATGCCTATGAAATAATCTAATGTCACCTATTTAAGTAAGATTTTATAAGATTAAGAATTAAGAATAAGATTTTATTTTTTCATTTTGGGCATGCATACTCTGTGCAAAACTCTGTAACCTCTGTGCTAAGATCTGTATCCATCTTGATACATAGCGACTGTGCATCAAATTGTAGGTCATTCCAACACTGTTAGGTAAGTCTGTAAAAGAGTAAAAGTCATTGCGGCCCATTTACTGTTATTATGTATCACCAAAATGGTCTCTGACCTGATGGCTTACTTATTATGAATGAAGTGTGTGTGTGTGTGTGTGTGTGTGTGTGTGTCCACCCTGTAAGAGGCCGTGCTAGTGATTGGATCTGATCCAAAGACATCTGAAGGTGAGACATGCAGCAACTTTTTGAACATTGTTGTTTGGCACCCACAATATTTGCCTAGTTCTGTGTTCTGTGTTCCAGTTTATCATTTTCTGGACTGATTATTCATTGGCCTGTTCCAATTGGAATGTATCCTAACATCAATGCTCAGGAATTTCCCAGCAGCAGCAGCACTGCTCTAAAACATTTACATTTACATTTAGGCATTTGGCAGACGCTTTTATCCAAAGCGACTTACAAAAGAGGATAACATTCAAGCTACAACACAATGAAAGAACTAACAAGGAGTGCATATTGCTAACATAGAATCTGCACTATTGGAAGTTGAAAGTGCAATAATGTAACACAGTGTAGAGAAATTAAATTATTAAGTGCATTCTTAAAATTTACGCCAGGAGATATTCTTGGAAGAGCTGAGTCTTCACGAGTTTCTTGAAGGTGGAGAGGGTATCAGTTGATCTGGTAGCACTTGGGAGGTCATTCCACCAGCGTGGAACCAGATATGAGAAGAGTCTGAATTGACCTGCACAAGGTGTTGGCCGTGCTAGAAAATGTTCCTTAGAGGAGCGTAGCGGTCGTCGGGGGACATAGGGCTTCAGAAGAGTATTCAAGTAGATGGGAGCAGAGCCATCATTCACCCTGTAGGCCACCATAAGTGCCTTGAATTTAATGCGAGCAGCCAAGGGCAACCAGTGAAGTTCAATGAACAGAGGTGTGACGTGCCCTTTTCGGCTGGTTAAAGACCAGACGTGCAGCTGCATTCTGGATCATCTGTAGTGGTCTCACCGCACACGCTGGTAGGCCTGATAGGAGGACATTGCAGTAGTCAAGACGAGAGATAACCAGGGTCTGAACCAGGAGCTGGGTTGCATGTTGGGTTAGGTATGGCCTGATCTTCCTTATGTTGAATAGGGAAAAACGGCACGACCGAGCCACAGAGGCAACGTGATCTGCAAAGGTCAGTTGGTCATCGATCATGACACCTAAGTTTCTTGCCACTTTGGTGGGAGAGACAGACAGGGAGTCGATCTTGATACTGATGTCGTGATGTATGGCTTGTTTGGCTGGGAGGACCAGCAGTTTGCATACAAGTGTGTAAAATATGACAGAAATCAGCTTGAGGACCTTCACACACAGGTTCTTCAACATGTGTAAACACATTACATGGACCACATATTTTGTAAGCAAGCAGAACAATATTTATAAAACACACTGTCAACCCACCTAATTGCCAAGTGATCTACACCATACTCACCAAACCCTACTCTATATCTTCTAACTGTCTATCAATCTGCACACACACACACACACACACACACACACACACACACACACAAACAAGCAATGCCTGTAGACACCAAGGTGCCCTGTGCTGCACTCTGTTGAATACCACATGAGACCACAGTATTAAAGGCAATCAAGTGATTATTTAAGGGTAGGATAGATTTAACAAGCCTATTATAGCATGACTAGATTAGTAAACAGGCTGACTGCAGTGCCTCCACTGTACCTGCTGTTGATGAGCAGGGGACGTCTAACCCACTGGGTGAGCACCAAGCATGCTGTCAACTGAGAATGTAACAAGGGGATACGCCCACATTTTAGATATTTATTATTATCATTATATTTATTATATCATTATATATTATCATTATTATGTAGTGGTTAAGGAACCTGTCTAGCCTGGAAAATGTGGATTTGAATCGTGGCTGTCACTTGTGTGACCTTGAACAAGGCACTTAACCCTAAGTTGCTTGAGGGGCAGCTTGCCATGAAGGAACTGATAGTTGGCAAAAGTAGGTCACTTTGCTTAAAAACATTTGCTAAATGTAAATGTATTCAAACACATTTTGTATAATAGTTATTCATTTTATTCTGCATTTTGAATCATGTTTCTTTCAAAGGTGCACTGGACCAATTTGAACGGGTTTAATTCTCAGTTGAGATCAGAGTAGAGTTCAGCATGGACAGGGGACCGCATGGGAGGTCATGTCTCGTACAGAGAAGACTAGCCATGATACTTACATTGATGCTTTATTTCCAGAGAGCAGAGAGCCACCTATCGTGTTTACAATCAGCCCTCTATGCTACCACACAAGCAAAGAGTCTGGCAGTGTAGATTAAGCCACATAAGGGTAAACAACACTGACTGTCAAGTTTAAACCAGAGCAATCCTATTCTCCTAATCCTCATCTCATCTCAATCCACTGTTCCCCATCAATGCTGCTGAAGTATGTCGATAAAACTAGATAAAGAGCCACTGCAGTTGGAATAGTAGCCCTATAGTATACAGACCTTGAGCCTGAAAAGTGTATTCCTGATTAACATCAAACTTTGTTGTTAGGAAAACAACATTATTTTCAGATTATAGAAATATAGAAAAGAAATAATGATAGTGATAATACGTGACTGACTTGTATCAAAGTGCGTGTGTGCGCGCGCGCGCGCGCGCGTGTGTGTCACTCCCTGAGGTCAGGAGCTTGTCCTGCCTTGTCCCTTTCATCCGCGTGGCCTCGGAAGTTTTGAAGCTCCGCACCCTCACACACAGCCCCCACACACACACCTGGCCAAGCTTGACACTACCTGAGATTTCTGGTGACGTCAGCCACGGGGCGGGCACAAGACTAGGTAAATCAAAGCTTTAGGCTGAGCAAACGAGAGACAGAGCGAGAGGCGCGGTCAAATTGGACGTTTATGTCTGCCCTTCTCTGGAGCGGTGCAGCCTGGTCCCAAAGTCTGAAACCGGTTTTATGAGCGTCACGGAATACATGCCATGTTAAAAATGGTTGAATGTGACATTAATCAGAGCTAGTGTGTCGCTCTGCGCGCTATTCTGCTCTTGAAACTTACTCGCCGATCTCGTTGCCGGACGAGGTTACAAATACTGGATGATCAGGGCGCGAGAAAAGAAAAGGAGAGTTGGAAATGTGGAAGACGTTTGTCCCCGCGCGCAAGCTGCAGCGTAGCGGGAAGTACCTGTTGCCCGCGTTGCTGGTCTGTTGTGCCTTCGGGGCTTACCTTCAGTTTGCCGCCAACAGTTACATGGACACAATTCGTAAGTACCCTACAGCTGTCTGCGTTCTGTTTAGGAATCACTCGAACTTCTCAAACAGCTAATGTCATGACTGAAATTGCAGTGCGTCCGTGGCTTCATTTCACAGGCGCACACACACACACACACACACACACTTCCCAAGCACCAGTAGCCCCGTTTGTGGGCCAAACCTGTTGTCTACAACAGTATAATACCGTATAAAGACAACAGGAACTAACGTTAGCCCTGGTGCTTGTACTCTGGGCCAGAGTTCCTGGGCTGATATCTCACAGCGGGACTAATAAGGTCTGCGAGCCATGCATAGTGTACCGGTAAAAGAAAGAGCCTACTAAGAGGAGTCACTCACCCTTCTGTCCCAAAATGAAACAAGCTAGATAACAAGCTGTGTTTTCAATTATAATTGTACAGACATCGGAAGGATTTGCTTTTTTTAAAGTTAGGCAATAAGTACAGCTTTTTATTTACTGTTCCGTTTTTCTACATGCCTGTCCATACCTCTTGGTTAGAAAGCAATAATTGTAACAACAAAATATTCCTGTAACAAACACCAAGAGATGAGTCTTGCAGAGAATATAGAGAATGTACAAAACAAATAAGGACCACAGCACACACACACACACACACACACACACACATCCAGACAAAAGCTCTCCACTTTATACATGAATGAAATACACGCCAGTTTAAAATGTCATGCAAATATAAATATGAGCCTACATAGTATTAAACATTAAATTCCAGTGTGTCATTTTTGTCAGCAAGAGCAGGATATTTGAGTGAAAGCAAAAGTAGATAGTTGGAGTTGAAAGTGGTGACGGGCTAACTAGTGATGGCGTGATGGCCTATTATGTTTTGTGAACACAATTTGCTCTGTTGAAACACATTTTGATGCCAACTACAGTAAGTTGACACATTCCATTGTACAATCCGAGCACAACCGAGGCGTCATCAGATTTGACCTCTTTTTGCATTCCTATCCTAAGTAGCTTCTGAAAGCTCAAGTTGACGATTATCAGACAGCCAAGAATTCAACATGTTTCAGGGTTCTTGCCGGGCACAGCGCTGACCTGAATCTCTCAAACTTACTTAGCTTGAAACTTACTAGCAGATAGCACTGCATTAGGGAGAATAGTTAACTTGATGTGAATATAAGCTATGTCAAAGCCTTCAACCATGGTTGACAGGAGTTGTGCAGTGAAGCACTGAAAAAATAAAACAGTAACCACAGAAAGGAATCTTTTGAATGACAACGTGCACCCACAGGAGACTAGAGCAGTACTTAAGTTCACGCTCTCTGGTTAAGGAATTACAAGCACGTTTACAAGCATGCCCAGGAATTGAGCATCACCTGTACACAACTTTGTCTGTCTGTCTGTCTGTCTGTGTGTATGTGTGTGTGTTTTTGTTTTTGTATGTCTGTGAGTCTGTGTATGTGTATTTGTGTGTGTGTGTGTGTGTGTGTGTGCTTGTGTGTCTGTGAGATGTGTGTGTGTGTGAGTCTGCAGTACAGTGATAGTATTACCCAGTGACACATAGATAGCACAGCATTATGCATTATATGCAAAAGGAAGCCGGAATGTGTGTGTGCAGGTTAAATCTCTGCCAGTATTAATTTTCTTCCATGGGCTTCCCTTGTGACTTTGTGTGTGTATGTGTGTGTGTCCATAGGGATAGCCTCTCTGTCTGTCTCTGTCCATCTTAGTGCACTATGTTTTGTCAAAGTCCTCAGCAGTGGGTTACACTCTTGACCTGTAACAAGAGACACACCTGGAGTCACCTGGGTGACCAGTGTCTTTAGGTGTGTGTGTGTGTGTATGTGTGTGTGTGTCACAAATAGGGGTTGTTTGCTGATGATCACGTACCTGACTGAGCTAATGACAGGGTAGGTCTGTGAATGCTTGGTCCCTGTATGTGTGTGTTGTTTAGACAACCCTCTTTTTCACAAAGCCTGTTTTTAAACGTATAGAAACTGTGTGTGAGATACAAAGACACTAAGATACTGAGGTACAGATAGAGATCTCTTGTCCTGCCGTGGACAAGAATGGGCACCCATTACTACTGCTGCTACTGCCTTTGAAGAGGAGACACACGCGCCATTAGCTGCCTACTCTAATGTGTGAGTGAGGGAGTGAGTGTGTGAGTGTCTGAGTGAGATAGGGGGAGTGAATGGGGAACAACACTCACAGACTTTTTAGGCAAAGTAGCCACAGGTGTGTTTGAACAAGAGAACCCGAGAGAGAGAGAGAGAGAGAGAGAGAGAGAGAGAGAGAGAGAGAGAGAGAGAGAGAGAGAGAGAGAAGGAGACTTGTGAAGGTGGCAACATTGGGCATTTGCAGACTGGGGGGCTCCAGGTGTGTTTGAGTAGGAGGAACAGGAAGAAGTTGTGTGTGTTTGTGTGTGTGTGTTTGTGTGTGTGTATGGGGGAGGGCTAGCAGAGGTTTGTGTGAGGCCACAGGAGTTGATCCTTTAGATAAACATCTCAGACCTGCCACTGCATCTTTATTTATCATTGTCTTAGAAGGACGGTGCAATTTCTAACCTTTCAGTTTACTCAGCGAGGCACACCACTAGCCACAGTGCTCTGCTAAAAGCCATGCCCTGTCTAGCGTTTGTTTTAGGTCACCTATATTTTTGACCTGCCAACTGTGTTGTAATGTATGTACATATGTGTACAAGAGTGTGCACGCGTGCGTGTGTAGTTGTGTGTGGGAGTGAGTGAATCTGTGTAGTCCCGCAATAGTGTATGTAGGCACTATTACGTATCTGTCTTGTCCATGCTGTGTTTTAACAGTTACGTGTATCACCAATTGTTCCCGGTGAAACTTTGTCTCGTCTCACTATGTACTGTGTATATGGCTGAAACGACAATAAAAACCTGCTTGACTTGACTTGACTTGACTTGACTTGACTTGACTTGACTTGACTTGAAAGACAGAGAGAGACAGACAGAATGTCTCCAGGCCAAATGTGTTTGTGCTGATTTGTTTTTCTGTTATATTTTATTAATGCACACTTTGTAATGCATTAATGATTAAGCCATGAAAGGCTGCTGTGTGTGCATCCAGCC
>PYXC01000005.1:325000-327500 GCA_015244755.2 Tenualosa ilisha
AGTATCGGTGTGTGCAGTTTTAAGCCATCCTCTGGAAACATGAGCTTCCCCCATCGCCACTCAGGATGCGTGGTTACTACACTTGAGTAGCACAGAAGTAGGATTCATTCATTCATTCATTCATTCATTCATTCATTCATCAACACACACACACACACTCGGATGCGCACAGACACACACACACACACACACACACACACACACACACACACACACACAGTCTCACATTTAGTTTTGATTTGAAAGGCTGCACTTGTACATCCTCAGAAGGGGCTTAAAACTATCATTACATGAGCTATTTCTTCTCAGTAGTTGCCACCAACTGTTTTCTAATTAGAATAATGGCTCATGTGTTAGTGGGGCTGGTCAGAGCTTTTTACAGGCCCACACCGCACCCAGCTAACAGTTAGAGTGCTCGAGGGCATACATACACACATACACACACACACACACACACACACACACACACACACAGCTAACAGTTAGAGTGCTCGAGGGCATACACACACACATACACACACACACACACACACACACAGCTAACAGTTAGAGTGCTCGAGGGCATACACACACACACATACACACACACACACACACACACACACACACACACACACACACACACACACACACACACACACACAGCTAACAGTTAGAGGGCTCGAGAGCATATACACATGCACACACACACCCACACCCACACCCACCTAACAGTTAGAGGGCCCGAGAACATACACACACACACACACACACACACACACACACACACACACACACACACACACACACAGCTAACAGTTAGAGGGCTCGAGAGCATATACACATGCACACACACACCCACACCCACCTAACAGTTAGAGGGCCCGAGAACATACACACACACACACACACACACACATACATACACACACACACACACACACAGCTAACAGTTAGAGGGCTCGAGAGCATATACACATGCACACGCACATCCACAACCACCTAACAGTTAGAGGGCCTGAGAGCATACACACACACACACACACACACACACACACACACACACACACACACACACACATACAGACACACCCAGCTAACAGTTAGAGTGGGCACATACACGCGCACGCACACACACACACACACACACACACACATACACACACACTCTGTCTCTCTCTGTCTCTGTCTTTATCTCTCACACATATAAGCACACTCAAATAGAACTAGGACCTGGTCTTAAGAATCTGTGCTGGTAGTGGGCAGAAGTGTGTGTTGTCAAGAGGATGTGTGTTGGAGAGTGTAAGTGTGTGTTATCTCACCTAGGTGACACTTGGTAAACCAGTGTGGGAGAGCTTAAGTCTCACGGTGAAAGATGGGATGTTTACACAAGCTGAGACCAGAACTGGTTAGGCCGAGGAGTTTTGGGGCCGTAGTGTGGGCGAAGAGCTTGGCCATTCCCATGGTGACACAATGACATCAATGTTGTCACCTAGCCCAGTTCTCAAAGAGAAGAGTCTCAGTCAGACTCCAGCATGTGTGACTATCAGCTGCCATCATCTGTGTGGTGTGGTGTGGTGTGGTGTGGTCTGTGCGCTGCAGGGGTGGGACTGCTCTTGAAGTGGTTTAAGGCTTATTTCTGCTCAGCATTTAAAAGAAAAAGAACAGACATGGACATGACTGGAACCTGTGGGTTCATTTTTTTTTTAATTCAGTTTGTGCACGTTTAAGCTTTGAGCTTCAAACTGATACAGACATAATGAATTAAAAGATGAAACAAAAACAGTTTTGTCCAAAAAAGGGAAGCATAAATCAGGCTGGACTGGTGTGTGTGTGTGTGTGTGTGTGTATGTGTATGTATGTGTGTGGGCATGTGTGTGTGCGTGCGTGTGTGTGTGTGTGTGTGTGTGTGTGTGTGTGTGTGTGTGTGTGTGTGTGTGTGTGTGTGTGTGTTGTGTTGGGGTGGGTGGGGGGGCATGTGTGTGTATATGTGCGTGTGTGTTTGTGTCTGTGTGGTGCCCTCTGCCCTAGTTCCTGTCCTCCCAAAGAGAGCCACTGGCGATGAGAAACTGTGGCCAAAGTGAGGTGTTATTTTTCAGGGCAGCCGCACGTGCTGTTCCTGCGCAAGGCTAGGGATGGGACAGCGTCCTTGACAGGCCCAGGTATCCCAGAGTCCCCTGTTGCAAGAGTACACCCACTGAGGAAACACTAGATAACCCATATCACTGTAGGGGAAAGGAGGACTCAGGAGTGGCCCACATTCACTACAGTTTCAAAATATTTAAAAAAAATAATAAAATCTCACGCCAACATTACAAATGTAAATGCAATTAATTTTAATTAAATTTCACTATTAATTCTATATATAATTTGTGTGATTACAAATTTGAAGATAATTTGATAATTTACAGTAAATGGAACACGCCAGTCTGAACCTGATTGTAAAATAATATGATGGCGTGATGTTTTCCAGAATCAGGGCCAGGCCAACCTGCACATCTTTGAAGACTGGTGTGGAGGC
>PYXC01000005.1:332500-445000 GCA_015244755.2 Tenualosa ilisha
AAATGCTTCTACAAGTCAGTGTATCACCCCAGGTCAGTGAGAGATATGATGAGTGAAATCAGAGTGGTGGAACACCATTGCTGATTAATGTACTCAAAGGAGCCACAGATAATCTTACCTGCTGCCGTACGAAAACTCACCTGAGGAGAGATTAGAGCGCACTACATTAGTGAAGAAAGTTTTGGATGCACTTACTATTTCATCCTATAGGTGGCGACAACGCAGTATATGATTTCACACACATCTCAAGCATTATCCCTGTAGCCCACTAAGTGGCCCCCGTCTTATTCTCAATCTCTGTTTTTTGTTCATTTTCTCTCCTTTCTTCTCACATGAAAGAATGTATTTAAAACTCCCTTTTCAGGAAGATAACAACCATATATTTATTTGGTTGTTGCATATAGATCAGGGGTTTCCAACCTTTTTTCCTCCGAGAACTACTTCCACAATATCAACGTGGCTGAGAGCTACTCTGCTATTTTACATTAGTATAATTGATAGTCCTGAAAATAAATGTTATATTTTTACCATCTTATACACTCGCAGAGCAGTGCAAACGCTCATTTAATTCTAAATCTCATCTAAATTTGTTAGGAGAAAAATGTTGCCTGACTTGGGAAAATCATCAACAGGTAGCTCCCGAGCTACCTGTTGGAGACCCCTGGTATAGTATGTTTTTCATCTGTCAACAGTAAGGATCTTAACTCTAATCTACTGGTAACACATAGGCGTAATCTGTCAGCATCATGCAGTTGTAATACACAATCTGTCAGTAATCTGTGCTCCCCTACAGGCTGGGCTTTGCATGGAACATGGATCTGGATGGTGTAAACCTTGAGAGTGACCTTAGACCCATAGGTCAGACTCTTCTCATTCACTATTGTTCATCCCCCACTTGTTTGATCCCTCCTTTTATTTTGGTCTTTTGCTCTCTCTCTCTCTCTCTCTCTCCCCCCTTGTGGGGAAATGGTGTGTAAGGAAGGCAAATAGTTGTCATTACTTACTTAAGGAGGGACTTTTCTTTCTTCAAGAAGACAAATAAACTCTATTAGTAATGGCATGACCTTTGTGGTACTGTATGTACTTAACAGTATGAGTATTTTACAAGTTGATCCTTGTCTTTCCATCTCTCTTTGTCTCTTTCTGTGTCCCTCAGAGAGGAGCTGGAGAGCATTTCATGCCAAAGAGAGAGACAGAGAGGTTAATGGAAATGGGATCCCTGACTACGGAGATGATTATGATGACTATATTCACCATCGGCAACGCAAGCTATTCAGTCTCAACTGGAAAGACCTGCCGCCTTCAGAACACCAGGATCTAGCAGGCCAGCCAGAGAACCCACCCAAAAAGAAGTCCTCCAGATTTCGAAGGAATCCAGCAATCCAGTCAAAGAACCTGCCAGAACATCCAAAGAACATCCCTAAAGAAGGGCAGAATCTGGGCAGAGAGGGAAAGAACCAACGTACGAAGTCGCATAACTTAATTCAGAACCACTTGGAGAATAAAAATCCAAAACTGATGCAGGATACAGTTCAATATGAGGCGCAGGGGCATGGGCGGGGACAGAACCAAGAGGAGGGGCCTGTAATGGCTCAGGGACTAGTTGAAGACCCTCCCGGGGAGATACCTCACTACTCCCGGCAGTCTCCTGTGAAAGAGGAAGTAGAAAAAAAGAAACCCAACCAAGCAGCACCAAAAGTGGACCTCAGAGCCACACGGGACCAACAGGCTCAACTGGACCAGAGCCAAAACAAACTTTATGTGGACCTAGCCCTCCAAGAGAAGCCGCCATTGATTGACGGCGAGGTTGCCAATGATATTAAAAACAAGAAGCAGAGACAGCTCCAGGTAACTCCTACCCCAGCCAATGCCAACTATAGTGTTCATGGCAAGAAGGAAGGGGCCCAGCCAGAGGAGGGCAACGCCCCTGAAGAAGAGGCGTACGAGGACAACAATGAGTGGCAAGGCTGGGCTGATTGGGAGGATCAGGAGGAACAGGTGCCCGTTGACCCAGAAGTGAACTGGGCACAGACATTCCAGCTGAAGCTCATGGATCTGCACCAAATGCGTTCCGATTGGATAGACCTGAACTGCAATGTGTCTGGAAACCTGCTTCTCAGCCAATCAGATGCACTGAGTGTTGTCCAGACCTTTATGGACAAACTCAGCAGAAAAGCCCTGAGGTGAGCACGTGTATGCATGCACATGTGCGTGTTTTAGAAGATTCTCCAAGCTTGCACAAAATAACTTAAAATATATGTGTGTCTGTGTGCGTGCGCTTGTGTGTCTGTGTGTGTGTCTGTGTGTGTGTGTGTGTGTGCACACACATGCGTGTATGTGTGTGTGTGTGCATGCGCTCGTGTGTCTGTGTGTGTGCCCTTGTGTGTGTGTGTGTGTGTGTGTGTGCGCACACGTGCGTGTATGTGTGTGTGTGTGCATGTGCTCGTGTGGCTGTGTGTGTGTCTGTGTGTGCGTCTGTGTGTGCGTGTGTGTGCGCGCACATGTGTGTACGTGTGTGTGTGCATGCGCTCTTGTGTGTGTGTGTGTGTGTGTGTGCGTGCAGTCCGTACACTCTTGTGCAGGTGGTGAATGTTGAGAAGCGTGAGGATGTCCAGCGTGGTGGTCGTTACCTGCTAGAACTGGAGCTCTTGGATGGCATGGGCCGTCAGGTGCGCGTGTCGCAGTACGTCTACCTTTTGGCCACTCGCTCAAGATTCCTGCACAAGAAGACGAAATTAATGCTGTGCAACCCGTTTGGCTTCCAGTGGAATCCCAAGGCCACCGTCCATTTTATTGTTCCAGGTTAGACTTAATTCTCCAAGCACGCACACACACATGTACACACACGCACACAATCAGTCACTCACCCCACAAAAACACCCGAGCGCAATCCACAGACTTCAAACACACACACACACACACACACAAACACACTCATATGGACTGACATGCTCACAGACCTGTATGTCTTTGTGTAGTGAAGAACCAGGCTCGCTGGGTGCAGCAGTTCATATCTGACATGGAGGAGTTGTACCAGGCCACAGGAGATCAGAACTTTAACGTCATCATCACTGACTTTCAGAGCACAGACATGGACATCCTACAGAGTCTCCAAAATGCCAGCCTGCCAAGGTTAACCACGACCTCTTCCATACACATACATACACATTAACATGTTAATATTTGTGACTAGAGCGTCTTAAGATACATCATTTACATTTATGCATTTGGCAGACGCTTTTATCCAAAGCGACTTACATTTTTTGTCAACTACCAATTGTTCAGGCCTCCCCTAGAGCAACTTAGGGTTAAGTGCCTTGCTCAGGGGCACAACGGTGGCAGCTGGGATTTGAACCCACAACTTTTCTGGCTACTTGCACGCCAGCCAGGTTTCTTAATCGCTACGTTACCACCACCCCACAACATGCAGATACTTACACCATTAAACATCAGCCGTCTTCAGCTTTGGACAGCAACTAGCTGGTCTCAGTGGTTGAGGACTTATGTTTAGTGAATAGCAGATACAGATACCGTATGTGTGTGGTAGGACTTTGTCTTTCTGGGCCCAGCCTTTGCATCTCTGCTCACAGACACATCACTCTTCTACTCGAGCATCATGTCATCAGTCTGATCCAAGGCCCATCGGCCCAGGGAGCCAAGCCCAAGGGTTGGTTGGCCTGTGTTACACTAGCCCAATACAGTCTAAAGTTTTACCTGAGCCAGGCCCAAGTTAAAGCACCAACTTTCGCCCACAGTATAGACGGGGCTATTGTCTTACCCACTCCACATACACATCAAGCTTCAACTCAGTCAGCCAGGCTCCACATGTACCCTGGGCTCAGATGTTGACCTAAGGTGGTGTCTATTCGAAACTCCAATGTTTTACAGTTTGATCTGTACATATTTACGTAATGTAGCTCCACTAACTTGATAAACTGAATTTCGGATGTGTAAATATCCTGGTCAGATATATAACTTTCACATTTTCATCTGTCTTATTTCAACAGTTAAGTGATCTATGATTTCCTGCCATCTTGAGGTGTGTAGCCTAGAACAAACACACCTGGTGCTATTACAGGGTATTAATGTGAAGTCTGAAATTTGACAGGGAATATTCTAGGCCAGTGGTTCCTAAACATTTTACTGTGGTTTACCCCCCCGAGACATTCCATGTCCTACCTAGTACCCCCCTACAACAAAGCTCACAGCTTGCTAGATCAGTATTTCTGCATGGTATAATTATTGCTGCATAAACAAGATGTGGACTCTTATTGGTACATAAGCATGTAGTGGTTTGGATTCGAGTTTCAGTGTAAGATATTTGTCCACTTATAATCTGTGCCTGAACTTCTTGCTGGTGAGAACTGAAAACCTATTCACACAGATTAATTTTGAGTACCCCTTACTCATACCCCAGTTAGACAACCACTGTTCCAGTCTGAACACACAGCTCATTCTCAGTCCACACAACAACTGTGCTAACTCTCTCTTTCATCCCCTTTCTCTCTCTCTCTCTCTCCGTGTGTGTGTGTGTGTGTGTGTGCGTGTGTGTGTGTGTGTGTGTGTGTGTGTGTTTTCAGCTATCAGTTTTTGCGGCTGAATGGAAGCTTTGAGCGAGCTGCTGGTCTACAGGCTGGAATAGACCTCATCAAAGTGAGTAGCACACGCGCACGCACACACACCACACCACACACACACACACACACACACACACACACACACACACACACACACACACACACACACACACACACACACACACGCACAGGGGCGGTGGTGGCGTAATGGTTAAGAAACCTGGCTAGCATGCAAGTAGCCTGGAAAATTGTGGGTTTGAATCCTGGCTGCCACCGTTGTGCCCTTGACATTTACATTTACATTGAAGCATTTAGCAGACGCTTTTATCCAAAGCGACTTACGAAAGAGGATAACATTCAAGCTACAACACAATGAAAGAAACTAACCAAGAGTGCATATTGCTAACATAGAACTGCACTATTTCAAGTTGAAAGTGCAATAGTGTAATAAAGTGCAGTATAAAAGAGAAATTAAGTATAAGTTGTTGTGTATAAGTATAAGTGCATTCTCAAAAATTTACACCAGGAGGTATTCTTGGAAGAGCTGGGTCTTCAAGAGTTTCTTGAAGGTGGAGAGGGTATCAGTTGATCTGGTTGCACTTGGAAGGTCATTCCACCAGCGTGGAACCAAACATGAGAAGAGTCTGGATTGACCTGCACAAGATGTTGGCCGTGCTAGATAACGTTCCTTAGAGGAGCGAAGAGGTCAGTGGGTGATATAGGGCTTTAGGAGAGTATTCAGGTAGATGGGAGCAGAGCCATCTATCACCCTGTAGGTCACCATAAGTGCCTTGAATTTGATGCGAGCAGCCAAGGGTAGCCAGTGGAGTTCAATGAACAGAGGTGTGACATATGCCCTTTTTGGCTGGTTAAAGACCAGATGTGCAGCTGCATTCTGGATCATCTGTAGCACTCTCACCACACAGGCTGGAAGACCTAATAGGAGGGCATTGCAGTAGTCAAAACGAGAGATAACCATGGTCTGTACCAGGAGCTGGGTTGCATGTTGGGTTAGGTACGGCCTGATTTTCCTTATGTTGAATAGGGAGAAACGGCACGACCGAGCCTTGAGCAAGGCACTTAGCCCTAAGTTGCTCTAAGGGAGACTGGCCCTGATGTAATTGATAGCTAAGAAAATATGTAAGTCGCTTTGGATAAAAGCATCTGCTAAGTGCATAAATGTAAATGTAACACACACACGCACACACAGTTAGGTACATACAAGAACAGTTAGGTCCATACAAGAACAGTTAGGTCCATACAAGAACAGTTAGGTACATACAAGTCGGTGAGATAGCGCAGTAGGTTGTGTGAGCACTTAATTTTCATGATCAAGACGCTTTTCCTGTAGGTTCAGTAAACCAGAATTAACCCTTATGCTCTTTGTACCGCCTCTGTGTGTGTGTGTGTGTGTGTGTGTGTGTGTCAGGATGAGGACAGTATAGTGTTCCTGTGCGATCTGCATATTCATTTTCCCATGGGATTTGTGGAGAGCGTGAGGAAACACTGTGTGAAGGGCAAGATGGCCTTCGCTCCTGTCGTCATGAGACTCAACTGTGGAGCTACACCTCAGGAACCAGATGGTACACACACACACATACCCACACACACCACCCATATGGGTTGCATACTCAACAATTAATAACTTAACAAACATTAATAATATTAACAAAAATGTGTGTCATGTTTTCAGCACCCCCATTGAATCTTTTTGTGTGTCTGTGTGTGTGTGTGTGTGTGTGTGTGTGTGTGTGTGAAGGATTTTGGGAGGTGAATGGCTTTGGCTTGCTGGGTATCTATAAGTCAGATCTGATGGCAGCGGGAGGAATGAACACTCAAGAGTTCACCAACCGCTGGGGAGGAGAGGACTGGGAGTTACTGGACAGGTGTGTGCACACACACACAGACAAACACAGGCACAGACACACACACACACACACACACACACAGGCACACACACAGACACAGATACACACACTTCTTTAAATGGTGAAATGATCGGTGCTCTGTTACTCTGGACTTGTCAGGATCCTGCAGTCTGGGCTGGAGGTGGAGCGTCTGTACATACGGAACTTCCTGCATCACTACCACTCCAAACGCGGCATGTGGAACCGACAGATTCTCAAGAAGTCCACGTAACCATGGCTACCTGCACACCAACAGTCAACAGGGCACTTTAAATACCTGTCACAGACATTCCAGCACTGTGATTGGTTGACCTTCTGTGACAAGTATCTGCAGCTTCAGGAGGAGAGCAGTAGAATATTATGAAGGGCTAAATTTCTCTGAGCCTCTGAGTCTGGGATCGATTAATAATCCTGTTGATGTTGCAACTATGGACACCACTTGTTTTTGCTTTTGTTATGAGAATTTCCACTGAAGAGAGAGCTGTGAAAAGTTTGAAGAGACAGCTGTGAAAAGTTTGTTTATGCAGTCAGTTGGGTCAATAGAGTTGTTGAGTATTTGTTTGTTTATTTATTATTGTTTTTGCATTGTTTCTATATGCCATGTTTGTGAATGCATGGATTATCCTATGAAATGTGTACCTGCACACGCCCTTCCCTAGTGTTATCGAGATTTTACCTGTGCATTGCTACATCAACCCCAGGACCTATCCCTGCAATAAATCTTCATGCTTGAATGTTGTAGAAGGACCCCATGTCTCTCCATCTGAGACAGATTAGGTGGAGTGCTATTCCTGCCAAAGATTGACTGGACCTCTTGAGAAGATTTGTTTTTATTTTGGATCATCATGTGCCTTCCCGCACCAGTGAAGAAGCTGATTTGCAGCTTTCTCTGCCTGAAACTAAGGAGACGATTTATGTCATTTACTCTTACTTCTGCAATAGTTAGAGCCCTGTTGGTACTCTCTAGCTCTTGGGTGTAAGAGCTGTGATTTTTTTTTTTTATCAACTCAATCAGTTGTGTCAATTATGAGATACAACAGTCTGTAACTGGAGTTGGCAGTATACAGCCGGTACTGTACCTACTGGAGGTTATTGTTCCACTCACCTGTGTGAAATGTTATACTGCCAAACGACAGATAAAGATAACTAATTTTCAGACATGTAGTCTGGGGAGAAAAGACTTTGTTGATGAGCTGTAGATTATTAGCCTGATTCATTAAACGCTTTCACATTGTTTATCGTTAAACGCTTTCACATCGTGCAAAGCGTCTGAAATCTATCCGTTCGCTCCATGGTGGGCAGATACTTTCTGCCTTAACCAGCCCCTACTGTTTGGTTGTGACGTACGTTACGCACTGGAGCACACCGTTATCACTTTCAGCCCTCCCTCTGTTTGCTGATTGGCTGGTCCAAGCTTAGAAACATTGCCAAGCCTATGGCTGGCTCCCTGACCAGTGGCTGGAGCTAAATGAGAAATTGAGTGGAAGCACTAGGTGGCACTAGTCTGGCTAGGAGATTATGTGTATGTCAGGTAACCATGCATTGCAGAGAAAAATTCCCAAAAGATTTATTGCCGTTGCTGAAGTGATGTGTATAGGAAGCTAGGAACAGGGCTCCTTTGGCCTGTTCAATCCCGTTCTTACTGTAACTAGACTAGAGTCTAACTAGAGTCTTGTGCCGGGTCTCACTCAGAGGTCAGAAGAGGGTGCCCTCTGCAGGCAAAATGCTCAGTCTTTCTGTGCCTCTTTCCTTCGTTTTCTCTCTCTCTCTCTCTCTCTCTCTCTCTCTGCTCATCTATTCTGTAAATCTGTCAATCAGTAAGCATGCCCCCTCCAGGCCTTTTGGGAAGGGTAGGAAGGGTGTCCACTTGTCCTTATTGTCTTCCCTCCTGAAGAGACAAGGGAAGAGGAAGTGATGATTTCCTGACCAATCAGCATGAGGAAGGTTTGAAACGTCCTCCTAGCGCATTATGTTCCAGTCACTGTGCCACAGGAGCAATGTGTTTTATCAACTTTTTATCATTTTGTCTTCTGATGAAATTACCAAAAATGTTATGAGTTTGACAGGTCTGTGTGTGTGTGTGTGTGTTAGAGAGAGAGATCACAAGTTTGTTTGGTGAAGATACGAACATGACATTTGTTGGTTTAAAGGTGATTCTTTTGCCTCTACATGAAGTTGTAAGCTGTACATTCCAGTCTTTTGCACTACACTAAAAGCCTTGTTGACTCAGGGGTGCCTTCACAGTCTGACATCACAGGCAGACAGTTCAAAGCCTGTTATACGGCTGAGAGGAAAGGATAAAAGTAAAAGAATATAGAAGGTCCATTTTTATTGTCTAAGGTCAGTGCAATACAGGCACAGATAGTCTCACTCGTTTCCATAGTCTTACAAACTAAGAAAAAAAATATGTGAAACAAGACGAGGCACTAGTCTGACTGGTTCTCCCCTCTGTAAGCTAAATCCCTTTTGTTGCTTTGGACTTAACAGATGTGTATTTTCCGTTTGAAGTTTGAGAGGCCTTGTCTTGGAAGAAAATTGCACCAGTGTCTCAGCGGGTGCTTGTCCTGTCCTAATGTTCTCTTACTTTCAATAAAGTGTGTTAACACTGTGCTTTATCTGATGTCATGCATTTTCAACAAGGACCCAGAATATCTCTTTAACATCATGCCTGATTTTTTTTTTAGTAAGCTGCATTTTTTTTATAAAGGTGCATGTGTGCAAGGACCACTATTGCGTGAATACAGTATAGTGTATGGTTATCATGCAAATGAGATACTAAGCATATCACCTTAGATCACCTTGAATGCTGGCTGAGGGGATATGCTAAGACAGCCAAATTTCCATTTGGATCATTTACTTCTAAAACTGCACTCTAAAATTGTGTTTTTATTTAGTTGTTTGGTAGGGGCTATGTGGTGAAACACACGAATAGCAGAGTCATGGTAAAATAACATTTTATGTCTCTACAGTAACATAGTTCCCACTAGCGCCCTCTACAGCTTAAAGTGCACCACAACTGTTCAATGCAGTGATGACATTAAAGTGTACATACCAAAGTATACAGCATGCAGGGTTGGACAGACCTACTTTCAGCATCTGAAATGCATTGAGTGAAATGGTAAGGCCTCCATCATCTACACTTCCTCCTCTGACGCTTATCCTAAGTCTCTCAGCCTCCCTGCCCGTCTTAGATGTCTTTCTCAAAAATAAGTAGTTGGTGGATTTAGAGGTGCAGTTTCTCGTTACGTAAATGTATTTCAATAAATTTTACAGTAACTGAAGTCACAGAAAATCATACAAACAATTTCAAGATAATGCAAAACAAAAGAATTCTTGAAACAAAATGAAACATTTTTAGCTTGTTAGCACTTTTAAAATCATTATCAAAGTGATTCCCAACATTAGTGTTCATGTTGTATACAACACGTTGAGGACGTTCACACCAAGTAGAGCTATAGTAGAACTTATCTTTTTCTACGCATTCTAGTTATCACTTCTGATGTGATGGCACTTGGTCCTGCATGTGTGGTCTGTGTGATCAACATCAGTATGGTCTGCAGTATGGTCCGTCACTCGCTCTCATAATCAAGCAGTAAGTGCTTTGATTCATGTGGGTGGTCTGTGAGCTGCATAGAGAGAGGGAGAGCTGAGCTACCTCCTGGGCTACCCCCCTTGTAGGTCACGGTTAGAAAGATCAGGGCTTCAACGGGAGACTGGGTAAGCAGCACACCACTGAGTTGAGGGTCTTGTGATAGGGTGACCAAATGTCCCCTAAATTCCAGGCAGAGTGCCCATTTTTGGTGGTTTGGCCCGGTAGAGCACAAGAAATTTTTGATGCTAAAACATGATGTTTTATAATATTGACGGTCGAAATAAGAATGTCTGTGGTTCCCAAGAAAAATTCAGGGAAATGTCCCTGATTTTCATCTCAGAGTTCTGGTCACCTTATCTAATGACCCTGAGAGGAAGCCCCCAATGCAAAAGGTTCATAGACATTCTCAGACAGATCTAGAATCCTAAGCCAAGGAAGAGGTGGCCGCTCAGACGTGACGCTGAGCATGTCGGAGGACTCAAGGTAAAATTACATCTGTAGCACATAATATGATCAATGCATAACGAAAAACTAGTTATCTTGTTTATCCACTCATTGCTGTGCTATTTCTTTTTTATTTTGTCAGTCACACACTATTTCTTTTTGTTTATATCAATAGAAATGAAATAATAGAAGTCTACTCACCTAGGCAAAAGACATATGATCATATTACCATATTAGGAGCTGTGTTGGGTCTAGGAACGTATGCTCCGTAGTTTATACACACACACACTCACACTCCTTATAAATTTACATCAACAGGATGAAAGCTTATCCGAGAGTATGTTGGACCAGAATATGGTGAAGTTATATTTGGCCTATACTTCTGTGAACAATGTAATGTCTTTATTTTTTATAGACAGTGTGTCACTCTTTTGTTTCTGCAAAATATGACCATAAAGTTGCTCAGTTCATTTTTTGTTCAATTTGTTTAGAGGAGCCTCACTACACAGGGCTACACAATGGATGTAAATGAATGTAGAGCACTTGACACCAAATATGACCTGGCTATGGAAGAACTTGAGTTATGGCATGGTGACTATAAACAACGTTAGGGTATGACCTCTCTTAGAATAGATTTTTGTGTCACATGAAAAACAAAATCCTTCTAAATTCAAAACTATAACTCTCACACAGCTGGTTTAACAGAAATGTTTTACATGTAGAAAATGATTTAAAAATAGCACAGAAACAGAAAAGAGAAAAAAGTGTTTCACAGACACCACTAAATATTTCATTTCTTTTCCAGCTGTCCAGCTGATGACTCGTTCAGACATTTTTTGGTTCTTTGGAGAACATTTAAGAACATTTTTTTGGTGAAAGATGGGGAATTACTACAAAACAAAAGTGAGTAGGAATGTGCCCACCTAGTTTTAATGGACAAAAGACCTTCATATTCTGTTTTTAGTTTGTTCCTGTCCTGGTCTCCTGCTGCAGTGCTCTAACTCCTGCATGTAGTGCATGATAAGACAAAGGCAACTGAATTCAGTGGTGTGTAAAAATGAAATAAACTTTTATGGTTATCAAATTCAAGTGGGATAACTATAACAGGGGTATTTTAATAGCATACTATTGAATTTTAAACCGATGATAGAGAGATCCCAGTGAGTGACTCACACACATATAAAACTAGGAAGTGTGTGTTAGTGCGTATTCATACCTAGGTACGTACGTGTGTGTGTGTGTGTGTGTGTGTGTGAGAGAGAGAGAGAAAGAGAGAGAGAGAGAGGGCGAAAGCAGCTGTCCATCTCTCCTCTCTTTATCTGTCTCTTCTACGGGACTCACTGATTCCACTGTAAAGTTATGTTTGGACCTTCAAGGCCACCGTGGGGTAGGACAGCTGTCTCCTGCTATGTCAGCTCTGTGTCAGTCATTGCACCACCATGACAACCATCCACCCTGGTCTTCGATAAATTTACAGTAGGCACCTCATCTCAAGGTCCAGCTACCTAATTTAGATCTAGATCTATCATAGCAGTGCATCTACACACTCCACAGTTCCAACACAAACAACAAACTTATAGAGCCACACACATGACCATTACTAACATATTTTATTACATTCTTCAAATCAAATATATTGCATTGTATATATTGTATGTTGTATGTAAGACCTAGCATGGTACTTAGCATTTCTCATGTTAGTCTGGTAACATTAAACTATAAAACATTTCATTGAAAACAGAAATAAATCCCCCTGAGAGAGACGAGGAAGGGAGGAGGATAGCGTGGCTAACTCCACAGAGGCCCTGGGTTTGCCCAAGCAGCTAGCACTCAGAGGCTGGCTATACTACAGGCTGTTTACATAGACAGGGTCAGGGATTGAAAGCTTTTGTTCTGATTTCAGCTCCACCGGGCTCCATCTTGGTTTGGTTCTTGCTTAAGGTCAGTGGGAACAAGTCAAAGTCAAATTCTGACTGTGTGTTTAAGCACAGAACACACTCTTTCTTCTAACGGGAATCTCCTCTATTCTGTCCTCCCTCTCTTTCTCCTTCTCCTTCTTCTCCTCCCCCTCTTCTTCTCCTTGTTTTCTCCTTTTGTCCTAGTCCTCAACCTCTCCTCCACCTCCTCATCCCTTGCTCCTTTGTCCTGGGGTCATGTGACCTCTCACTGGCCGCCTCCGGTGGCGTCGAACATCTTCTTCCTGCCCTCCATTCCAGACATGGCCTCCACATTCTTACGCCAGTCTCCAACCTCAGCTGGCGCCTACACACATGATACATCTCATGTTAGTGGAAGCACCAATCTCTTTCTCTCTCTCTCTCCCAGCTAAGACACACACACACAAACACACGTAACATACACATACACACACCCACTCAAAAACACATTAACACACACACAAATTTTCACACCTACATACAGTGATGTCTAAGCATGCACAGATATGCTGACTCATTATATCACATGTATCATGTTTGATAAATGTATATATATATATATGTATTTATTTTTGTGTGTGTGTGTGTGTGTGTGTGTGTGTGTGCATGTGTATGTTCCGTGTGTGTGTGTATGTGTGTGTGTGTGTGTGGAGCTTATGTGTGTGCACCTTCTCTTGTTTAAGCTCCTCCTTCTTGACAGACTTGAGGTTGGCCCTGAGGTCCATGGTGCCTTTGTGTTTGGATCCCAGCAGAGCCTTCATCATCTCCTCTGCAGACACACGCACCTTCCTCAGGGCTGGTTTCTTGAACTTACCACCCAGGTCCTGAACCTTCAGCTTTAGCTCGTGGATCTGAGAAGACACACACACACAGACACACACACACACACACACACACACACACACACACATACAGTTACTCAGACTTAATCATACAATACAGTATAAACACATAAATATATATGCAAGCACAACAGAGACTTAATTGAAATAGCCTGATTTAGTCTGTTACTCAGTGACTTCACCAAAATTAATAAGTGAACCACTGCATTTTCTCTGAAAAAAAGTGGTGTACACTTTACAAATGACTCATTCTGGGTAAAAGAGTAACTAAAGAACCCTCTCAGTCCCAAGGCAAGGAATAGGAAAAAGGCCAGTGACACCAGAGAGGCCAGTGAAGATATATGCACCCTGACTTTTGTGTGTGTGTGTGTATGTGTGTGTGTGTTTGTGTGTGACACATACATCCTTGCTGTTCTTGATGACTTTGGCCTCACAGTCATACCGCTCCTCATCCACAACATCAATCTTGGCGTGCAGCTGCTTACACAGTTTCTATTGTGAACAGACACATGGCAAGGGGGTGGGGGGTGAGAGATGGAGAGAGATATAAACAGGATTAGTCATTTTACTGAAACAGGCCTACCTGGCTTTGCAATGCATAAGCTGGGCCACTCACCTGTAGGTCATCCATTGGAAGCCCAGACAACTGAAGGGGTGGGAGTTTGTCTCCAAGGTAGCGAACTTTTTCCTCATCACGAGAAACCTTTTCTGCCTCCAGGTCTTCCATTGCCCGCTGAAGCAGCAGGATCTACACACACACACACACACACACACACACACACACACACACACACACACACACACACACACACACACACACAAATATTCATTCAGAGATTCCTGTACAGGTGTGTACTGCACTATAATGTGTATGAACAAAAACACACACCTACACAAATGTACATAGTCAAAGTCATCCCACACAGGGCTCAAACTTGTGACCTCACAACAACCTCGGATCATAAGTCGAGTGGCCTAAACAGTCCAGTGAAAAGACCTGGTTCCTATTCAACAAAGTTTTTCTAATCTCCTACACGCACAGCTAGACAAGCTGGCTACAAGTGAATAAACACACACATACATCCTCTCACTCTTTCTGCGGTTACCTTGAGGGACAGTTTTCTGGAGGCCGAGATCTTGGACTTCGGCTATAAAAAAAAAAAAAAAAGAAGCTTATTAATGTTCATTCATTTACTCACGCATACACAATTGACCAACAGAAAACAGAATTATTGTTTCACTTCTTTCAAACATGTATTCAGATTTATTTTAGCTACTGAGTTGATTTTAACACGCAGAGGACATGATAGATGAAGAGTAGATGATGTTTTAACAGTGTGCGTGTTGTTGAGTGTAGTAGGCTATGTGTGCATTCTTTGAACCATGTTATGGCAGATTGTTTAATTTGGGAAATGTGACTCTAAGCAGAAGTGTCACCTAGACATGAGTTGCAGGTGCCGGTGAGTTGGCTGACATTTGCAGGCCTGGCCAGCGGACAGTAAATCATTTTGTCGCCCTGCAGCAGAGCCAAGCACACCACACAGCTGACTCTCTTCTCTCTTCTAAACGAGAGTCTATTACTGCCTCCCCTGGGTCTGCCTGTCTACTTTTGCCAGGAACTGATGGTCTTCATTCCAGTGCCATTTTCACCACAGAAACCCCAGCCCCAAATGTGCCACTGGTGCACCAAATGTGCCCAAAAGCTGTTTTCATGTTGAGTGTGATGGCTAAAACCATGACCTGTTTCTTCTTCTTGTTACCTTGTAGCTATAGGCCTATGACTGATTTAAATGTATAGATATAAAATGTGTAAATGTATTGTATAGATTTAAGTGTTTTTAAGGTATATGTCTGGTTCATATCAACACTACATTTGGTTTGTACAGGTTCAAGTTTTAATGGCAGCCATCAAGTCTCTACACTGGCAGTACATCTGCACTGGTGACATGTCAAAAGTGTTACTGAACATTAATAAGATTATTCCCAACCATGTCGACTGAGCTGAGAAATTGAGAAACTTCTGGTCTGTGATTTCCATCACTTCTCCTCAGCAGTAGAGGCAATCATTCTTAGAGATTAAAACTTTTGCACACCTCTTACAAAAGTGCATTGGAGCTGACCAATGGTCTACAGCTCCCAATACAGATTCAGCTCCCACACACTGTCCATTCTACCAGCAACTTATTTATTTAAGACAATGTTTCGGCCTTAGACTTTCATCAAGTTCCTTTACTGACTCGTACCTTTGCATTGGGCTTCATGGGCTCGGGGGCATCCTGTCATAGAGAAAGAGACAATGGAAGAAGAAAATGAAGATGAAAGAGTGATGGAGCTGTCACCAATGTAGACAGCATGTGACATAAACATGACACACACACACACACACACACACACACACACACACACACACACACACACACACACACATAGATGGTGATAAAAAGAGAGAGGGATGCAAATGTGCCATTACCACCATAAATCTTCCATATCAGACTAACTCTCTTAAAGGCATTTCAAAGTCATAGAGGAAAATTTGAAAACACTCTATATTTCAGCAAGGTACTTACATCACTTTAGCCATATGCATGGGCAGAGACAGTAGATATGAAGAGAGAGAGTACAGTGATGAGCAACGCAATTAAAAATTTAATTCATAAAAGTAACTCTGCAGACGGGCATATATTGTTATACACTTAAATATTACAAACATTACCTTTTAATTCCAAACACATAATGTACTTTAGAAACATTTAGCAGCTATGTGTATAAATATTTATGAATATAAATATTGATTTAATTACAATCACATCCAAGTTATATTTATTTTTAATGATAATAAAATGCTGTACTCACTCAGCCATGTTGAGACCTAAATACCAAGAAATAACAGTCTTTCAGACAATGACAACACATTACACACTCATTAAGTTCAATTACAATGTAGGCATACTCAGTCTGTGCATAGGCTATTAGGGCTAATAGTCTGCGTTTCAACAGACTACACAAATTATCTACTTGAGATGATAAAACCTTAACCACATGTACTTGGACTTATTCACAGCCACAGATACAGTGTCTTGTATTGTACAGGTTGATGTGTATTTGTATAAGAGAGAGAGAATGAATGAGAAAGTGAGGTAGAGAGGAGACTTTACCTGTGTCGTTCCGCTAGACAATGAACACTAAACCTTCATGAGACACAATGGGCTTTAAGGGTGACAGACAGACTTTGATTGACACACACAACAGGCATGATGGGTGTGTTTGTGTCACTTCGACAATAAATATAGCTTTGGTATGTGAAACAGATTGGCTGTTGGTATTGTTGTAAGTTTGTGTGTGTGTGTTTGTGTGAGAGAGTTTGCATTTGTGTGTCTGTTGATGTTTGTGTATTGTTACATGAGGAGATAAGGACTAGTAGTATGTATGTCTGAACGTAAGGGTCTTTGATTTTGTTTGATCATGCATTGACGTGCGTGTGTGTGTGTGTGTGTGTGTTTGATACTGTGTGTGCAACTGTGTCTAATGAGTCAGTAAATCTTGTTGGGGCTGAGCAGGCCCATGACATTAAATCCACACGCCATAAAAATAACCAATCACTGTCATATTAATTGCCATACATGAACACAACATTTCCATCAATATTCAAAGACATTAATTGCCATACATGAACACAACATTTCCATCAATATTCAAAGACATTACATTACATGACATGCGCAATGTCCATTATAGTTACAAATGTATGTGTCACATAAAATCCAGTACTGTATTGCCAACAAGTCTTGAGCCTTCTTGAGTCTTTCTGAGTCGTGAGCCTTCTACATAACACACTTGAAACCTTCTACAAAATGTATCTTCTTGCAGGCATGGTGGAGCAGTGGTTACATCACTCGACTGATAATCAGGCAACCCGACGTGACTCTGTGTTGCTTTGGATAAACACCAGTCAACTAAGCAAAGGCTACTCAGGGCACGTACTTGTAGTATTCCATTGAGAATGTATACGGCTGCCATTATAATCAATCAATCATCAAACCAAACCAACCGTGAAAAACTAGACCAATCTTCTCATTTTGTTAATGGTCTGTGAATGCTTGAGTTGCATGTACTTATTTATCTTGTTTGATCAGGAGAGTACAGGATCCAGTGTGTGTTATCACAGCACACATCACACCTGCTTCCAAAGACGCATAAAGGTTAAGGAATAAATAGCACAAGGCACACTTTCAGACCACAGCTAGCAACACACACAGAGACACAGACACACACACTCACACACTAAGGATGACATACAGACCACAGTTCCACATATGATACAGGCAGGATGGTAGATATCCAGTATGTATACAAATTGGATAGACCTGTGTATATGAGGTCAGACATACAATATGCTTAAGAACATTGATTTATTTGTGGTCGTGTCTGTGTCAAGTTTCATATTCCCTGATATGGAAGAACAGAGAGAGTGACCATAAAACAAAGACAGAGGTGGTGAGACAGACAGAAAAAGACAGAGTAAGCAAAAGGTTGGAAAGAGAGAGAGTTTTATCTTTATGGCTTGCTGCTTAAGATGGTTGGCATATTTCCCACAGATGAAGCTGGACCACCAGAACACGTACAGCAGCTCTTGTCTAAGTAGTCTGTTAGCACATTGCTGTCTGTCAGGGTGCTACTTTTAGCATCACACCTGTTAGAGGAGAGCTGTTTTTTGCATGTTACAATCAGAACGGAAACCTGGGTTTACACATCATCCCAGTGGCATGTCAACCAGCCTAAAGAGTACCAAAGGGCTGAGGTCTAATTCAGACACTGATCCTTCCAACAACCTCATTTATGAACGAGTATTATCTTACATTGCATTGCCTTAGTGAATCCCCTGGTGCATGCACACGCGCGCACACACACATACACACACACACACCATACATGCCAACAAGCACACACACACAATTAATTTTTTTAAATCTTGAAGGATTTAATCTCTCTCAACCTATCTCTTTCTTTATTTCATCCCTTGTCTCTCTGCCTGCCTCACACCTTAGTATTGGCACATAGCACACTAACCTTTGTGTGCTAGGACACTTATGCAACTAACTGATTCTCTCTCTCTCTCTCTCTCACACACACACACACACACACATACTCACACACACACACACGCACATAATGCAAGCTATGAGGCCACATGTCCACAATGTGTGTCAGAATAGTTGAGGGTGTCCCTGGATTTCCTTCTGCACTCCTGCCCTGCTTTATTTAAAGCTGTTGAGGATTAAGAGACTAAGCCAATCATGTAAACACTGTGACAACCGTCTCTCTCTGTGCATAGGCTGTCCAATACCCATTAAAATGCTAATGTTTTTCATCAGAGATTTTTTCTGTCTTAAATATTTCATAGTCCAATTCAAATACAAACATATAACTACTTGCAACAAAGAAATTTGTAGACTTTCATCTGCAATTGAAAACAGCTGCCCCACAGTCCCACAGCTGCAGTTATCTCTGTATGATAGGCCTATGAACTTGCATGTTTTCTTTTTTGTTTGTTTGTTTTTTGTTTTAATAAATTATAATTTGTGTTATCTCATCACCACTGTGGAATTCATTCTCTGTGGATTTCTGTGGTGGAATCAACAGGTTCTAGTCCTATATCCTGTGTGACAGTCATGTTTTGAGAATAGAATTAACTACATTTTTGCTTTCTAGCACTCACCTCCCTAAGATTATGCCAGAAGAAAGCCGTACTGCCACATCAAAATACTACACCATACAGCGGTTACAGTGTGACAAAAATCTGTTCTCTGGTCAGATTATCATGTTCCGGAAGTACGTTGCTCATTTCACGTTGGCGTAGTCCGCCGCAATGTGTTTACGATAGATGTTACTGCAGTGAACCTGACAACGGTAGGATACTGTTGTTCCTCCCCCTGACTAGCCACAGTCATTCAGTTATGATACGTGATATCCTCATAATAAATGGAAACTGATATGACATTTATGTTTTGCAGCAACTACTGCGAAGTCCTGGCACCGATGTGAGAGTAAAATCATGTTAAAGAGTACATAGCCACTCTTTAGTACGGCACGTTATGGGAATCCACGGGAGGTCAAATCGATGGATCGCTAGATTAAACGCTGCGTCTTTTTGCAGCTCTGCTTTATAACGTATCTCTGGTGAGTAGCTGGTCAAAGCTGATCCCGATATTATGCAGTCTACGTTCAATGTTATGTGTAATCGATCATTCGTTTAGCCCTTGTAGCATGATGTAACACTAAGCTAGGCAATGACATGATTAGCTATTGCTAATGTGCTAGCTGCTAACTTTAAACAGGTAGTTAGAGCGGCCTGAATGCAGGGGGTACAATCGATAGCTAGCTGTTCAGCCACTAATTTACCCAATAATAACTGGTTGTCGTATTCTACCCAGCTGTCATTTATCACACAATTATCAAATCTCAGAGTGATTAAGTAGCCAGTCAAGTAAGTTAAGTAGTCTTCGGTAAAATTAAAAAGCAAGTATCTATAGCTAATGGTGTTAAGCCAGGCACTTGCCTCCCGCTAGCTGGCTAATAAGTTCCTGTCCCATTAATTTGTAGACAGTTAACTAGCTTCTAACGTCCTTGCTGTAATGTCTGTTAGTTATTCCATGTGGCTAATATTAACAACTCTTTCTGTTAGTTTTTCATTGCTAATGTTATCTGTTAAGATTTTACGTTGTGCTGTCTAAAAAGTGCAAGAAGCATTGTTTGCTCAGTTATTGAGTTCCTTAGCTAGCAGCACAAGAGCTGCGCCCCTCCATGTGTCATTTAGCCCAAGCTCGATGTTGAGCTGTCAAATCCACCTGCCTCGCAGGTATGCCAGTCCCGATGTCGCTGCCTGCTCCATAGCACTATGGTCTTTGAACGCACTTCAGTGTGAAGAATTGTTGTTTTAGTTCGTTGAGTACTGAACATTTCGTTGACGGACCTTTTTCGTCAGGTAAACACAGCTACAGAATCATGCCTGGCAAACTCAAGGCCAAGATTGTGGCTGGCCGCCACCTGCCAGTCATGGACAGAGCCAGTGATCTCACAGATGCATTTGTGGAGGTCAGTGATTGTGCTTAGCCAAGAACTCATGGGTTTTGGGTAGAGCATGTGCTTACAGTTTATAGGATTTTAAAAGAAGTTGTGTGTCTGTATTGTATTTTTTATATTTTTATATATTTTTATATTTTGAGCTGCGTCATCAGAGTTACACACTGATTGTTTATGCCTGGATACGAGTCATTCTCTTAGGTGTAATGTAATTTGAAATATAAAAATACGAGCCTACATTTTGGTATGTGAAGTTTCTCATTCTGCACTCCTCTCTTTTCAGGTCAAATTTGGAAACACAACTTTTAAAACAGATGTCTATCCCAAGTCTTTGAACCCTCAGTGGAATTCTGAGTGGTTTAAATTTGAGGTGAGTGTGTGTTATCTCATGTTCTCGGATGGAAGCTTTTGAAAAAAAAAAAACAGCTTACAAAAACAACATTAAAATAAGCCCTTTGATCAAAACCTGTCCAGTATGCATGTGTATTTCTGTCTGTCAAGGCTCTGCTAATGTCAAAGACAGTTTGGCTTTGATGTTGGAGCACTTGAAAGCTTTGGTTTTATGCCAGGCCTGGCTGGACAAGAAAATGTAGGCTTTAGCAGGATTTCATATGGAAATTATCAGTAATATGAGTGTTGTCAATGTCTAAGTTTAGCAGTCTCTCTCTCTCTCTCTCTCTCTCTGTGTGTGTGTGTGTGTTTTAATAGGTGGATGATGAGGATCTGCAGGATGAACCATTGCAGATCACAGTTCTGGATCATGATACATACAGTGCCAACGATGCCATTGGCAAAGTCTACATCGACATCGACCCGCTGCTCTGTAGCGAGGCAGCCACAGTTATCTCCGGATGGTTCCCTATTTATGACACTATACACGGTACTCACACACACATATACACGCACAATCATCTCTTGCATCACTTAGATGACATACTCGCCTCCACAGACACACCAAATCATGTCTGGTGCCAAGTTCCCTGTTTATGACACTATAATGCACTATAATGCACAGTGTAGTATTTAGTCCTACACATACACACACTTGGATCCTCATCCACATGCCCAGTCATCTTTGTACAGAGCACAACACACACTGTTATATTCCCATGCGCCAACTGCACACATACTATTATGTCTTGTGTAAAGGTACTGTGTGCTTCCCCGATATCACACACATGCAGGAGAAACACCACCAGCGTTGTGATCTCACAAATACCAAGAGCTGGCAATCCTCTGCTTCTGCCAGTGTAGGGGAATCTGCCAGTTATTTATTTATTGAGTATATTTTTGGGATCTTTTTGCAGTGACCATAGACAGGAAAATATGGGGTGATACTGGGTTATAGAGATAACCCAGTGGCTGGCTGGATTCCACCCCAGGTCCCTGTGGGCACTTGGCCTAGTTCCACTATGGGTACTGCAACCAGAGGTGCCACAGCATCCTAATCCTTGACTCTTTCAGTAAAACTGTTGTGTTGCTGCCTGTTAGGTATCCGTGGTGAGATTAACGTCCTTGTGAAGGTGGATCTCTTTAATGATCTCAACCGCTTCAGACAGTCGTCCTGTGGTGTCAAGTTTTTCTGCAGTGAGTATCTAAATCTTTCTGTATGCATGCTAGATGGTTTTCTAGTGTTAGGTCTAGCAGGGAGTCTAGTTGCGTGTGTGTGTCTGTGTGTGTGTGTTTCAGTGTGGTCAAAGATTATGTTCAAACCATATCTGCATTGTTAACATACTGTAATGTGTGTGTCTGTTTGTCCATCTGTTTATCAATCTGTTTTGCATGCACACACAGCTACATCTATCCCGCGGTGTTACCGGGCTGTGATTGTCCATGGCTTTGTGGAAGAGCTTGTGGTGAATGAAGATCCGGAGTATCAGTGGATCGACCGCATCCGTACACCACGAGCATCTAATGAAGCCCGCCAAAGACTCATCTCGCTCATGTCAGGTACACACACACACACACACACACACACACTCACGAAAAAACTGAATCTAACCACCACAAGTATCAAATATAGCCTTGTTTTGTTCATGTAAGCCCATGGAACAGCCCAAGGAACTGTGTGGTTCTTAGGGTAACCTCTCCAGTCAGTGGTTCCAAGAACTGTGTTCCTAGAACTGTTCTGTCCGTTTGTCTCTGTGTAAGACTTTAAGAGGAGTTTGTGTCTGCTCTGCGCATGTGTGTTTTTTTGCAGGTGAGCTCCAGCGTAAGATTGGGCTGAAAGTTCTGGAAATGGGGGGGAACGCAGTGGTGGGCTACCTGCAGTGCTTCGACCTGGAGGGCGAGAGCGGTCTGGTGGTGAGGGCTATCGGCACCGCTTGCACCCTGGAAAAGCTCACCAACCCCCCCAGCAATGCCCAGCACACCGCCAACTCCTCACCGTCCAAAGATACCAAGGAGTGAGTACAGCTCGTACACACACGTGCACACACATTCACACACACACATTTTTATTAAGGCTGCATGCCAGCGCATGAAGGAGGAAAAAAACACCCTCTGTATATATTAGGTAACTTATGACTTGTAGGAATGTAGGTGTGTGTCTATGTGTGTTTAAGAGAGAGGTGTGTGTGTGTGTGTGATTTTTAGATTTCTTTTTATAGCTTACTGTTTAAGTAAAGATATTGTTTGTTTTGATTACACTCTTGACTCTGTTCTAGTTCATATTTGATGATGATGGAGTGTGTCTGTATGTGTATGCTTATACCCGTCGTAGAGCAGAGTTTTTTTCATACACAAACACGCCCCACTCAATCCTGCTCCTGGCTCCTGCATGCGCCTCTCTTTCTCTCTTCTCCTCTTCTCTTTCCTTCCTTCTTTCTTTCTTTCTTTCTTTCTGTCTTTCTATCCCTTTCCGTCTCTTGCATGCCGCCTTCTTCCTGCTTTCATGCACGGCTGGCTTAGAGAACCTGCGGTTTGGATCACTGAAGACAACCGGTGTGTGGAGTGTGTTTGTATATGACAGAGTGTGTGTTTGTGTGAGCAAGAGACTTCATCTGTGCCCATCTGTGTATGTGTTTTGTTGAGTATGTAGCGTGGCTGTGTGAGCTGCAAGCACACTAGGCGCATCATTAGTGTGTTCTGTACATTCCCCATAGCAAAGTGTGTGTCTTTCATAACATATTATAAAAGGAATGTGACCTGATGTGTGGGTCAACAGGAGGAACCACAGACATAATTGGTAAACTGTATGTCAAGGTCATTCATTGAGATGAAACTGGCACACACTCTGTTTCTACTTGGCTCGAAGGCCATGTTTAAGATCACTAGTGGTAGGATGTGGACTTAGTCACATTTCTCTTTTAATCTTGCCACCAAAGATCAGTGCATCACATCAGTACTTTGTGCTGGTTACTATTCCATTTCATTTGCAGATATCGCAATAAAAAGCTAGCAGTCAGGCTGTTTCGTGAGGACAAACGGCTCAAAAGTTTGAAGCTGGCCATAATGCTGAACTAATCTGTACATACATGTGTTCTAACTATAGTACATTTTCATCTGATATCAACATCATTCCTTAACAATGTCCTCAGATCTAAAACCTGATTGAAATAGTTTTACACATTATTATTATTATTATTATTATAATTTTTTTAATGTTTGTCAGCCCATGAAAGCGTGAGTGGTTGTCTCTTGTGTGTATTTAAGTGTTGTTATTGATGTGTGTTCTCAATGTTTGTCTCCTGTGCTGTGCCTCTATGGAACATGAAGTGTGTGTGTGTGTGTGTGTGTGTGTGTGTGTGTGTGTGTGTGCGTGTGTGTGCGCGTGTGTGTGTGTGTGCGCGTGTGTGTGTGTGTGCGCGTGTGTGTCACTCTTGCCACTGCCTAAAGTGGTGGCAATCCAGTCAGAAAGTGGGTCTAACACATGTGAGTGTGCCTCTGCACGCATGCGTGTGTGTATGTGTATGTGTTCCAGATCTCCGGCGGCGTGTGTGACGTGTGTGTCGGGCTGTCGCTCGAGCCACAGCAGCCCGGTGCACGGCGCGGCGTCCCGTCTGGCGCAGGGCTTCAGTGTGTCCTATCCCACGCTGCTCTTCTCCGGTACGCTGGGTTCTGGGCGGCCCCCCAGAGTGGCCCCCCGCCCCCGCTGCGCCAACACCCCCCTCTCTCAGGCCCCAGCAGCCAGACAGTGTAGGCAGGTACCCTCCTGCTCCAGCCCCCACCCCCCCCCACCCTAAACCCCTTCAACCCCTAAAAACCCCAACCCAACTCCCCTTTCCACGATCACCTCCTCTGCCATTGGATGGGGAAGGATATGACATCACCAGCTCCAGCCAATCAACTCCCTTCAGCTGCCAAAGCATCCTCCTGCCTGCCACGCCCCCAAGATGGCTAAGCCCCATAAATAAGAATTGATGAGGAATATTCCTTAAAAAAAAAAAAAAAAAACACACACCCTCTGGTTCCTGTTATCCACTGAGGACCTCTGAAATCAGCAAATCAGTGAAATTTAGTGGCTTGTTTGTATTTGCCATCAACTAAACTTAGGCTTCCCCTTGATGAGCTACTAGGGGTTTCGCCCTTCAAATGGGTTTTCATGGTGTCTACTGACAGAACTCCATGTTCAGTGGTAGTGGTAGAAAATGTCCTGCAAAGATTCCGTGTTGTGCACGTGTAACCATGGCAACAGCTCGGTCACGCTTGTGGATCAGTACTTCTGCCGCACGCCCACTTCTTCGCCTGTGAACGTTTGTGGAGGCCAAGCAGCCAAACAGATGGACGTTTGCTGTGGTGGTTATAACTGTTTACTCTCACACGAGAATTTGGGGTCCACCTCCGCTTTCTTTACTTGAGTGTTCTGCTTTGGTTAGCTGAAACAAATGCTTCTTCATTTCTCTCATTCTTTTTCCTTCAGTAGTTCTGTTCTTTTCTTTTCTCCTTTGTTTCTGCCGTCATTCTCCCTCAGTTTGGAGTGGCACGATTTCATTTCCTCTGGTTCTGTGTTGTGTGTGTGTGTGTGTGTCCCGTGCTGTTGTTTGATTTCTCATCCTTCAGTCATGCACTTTCCTTCCCTACCTTTTTCACACACACACTCACACACACACATTCACAAACATCTTCCCTTCCTTCTGGTTTCCCTGCTGTGTCAGAGCGTGTGTGTGTGTGTGTGTGTGTGTGTATATGTATAGTCATGCATGTGAGTAAACATGCATGTATGTATGTGGATGAGTGATGGAGAGAGTCAGAGTGCAAAGGTATTTTTGTGTGTGTGTGTGTGAGAGAGAGAGAGAGAGCGCGTGTGAGCATGTGGTAGTGTGAGTGATGGTGTGTGTTTTTCTGTGTGTGCATGCGTGTGTGTGTGCGCGTTGTGTATGAGTTTGAGTGATGGTATGTGTGTGTGAATGTGAATGGTGCTTGGTTGTATGTTTGTGGGTGCTGACATGATGCGTGCATTTGTGAACCTGTGGGTGTGAATGTCAGGGATGTGCGCGTCTGTACATGCACGTCTCTTTGTGTATGAGTGATGGCATGCGTGTGTGTGTGTGTGCGTGCGTGCGAGCGTGCGTGCGTGTGTGCGTGTGTGTGTGTGTGTGTGTGTGTGTGTGTGTATGTGTGTGCACACGTGTGATGGTGTGTGTGTGCGTGCGTCTGTGAGCGTGAGTGACGGTGTGTGTGTGTTCCCTGGCAGGCCTGTGTTTGGGGAGGAGTGCCCCTCTAACCCCCTCTCCTCCGGACCCTCCACCCCCCTGAGGGCCCCGGCCTTCTCCTTCTCCCCTTCCAAGTCCTACAGTCGCCAGTCCTCCTCTTCCGACACCGACATCAGCCTCACACCCAAGACCGGTAAGGCCTGAGACCAACCCTGACCCCTGACCTTTCAATTCTGACCTTTTTTCCCCACTCATCACCTACTCCATATTCCAACCTTAGTAGAATCCTCCTGGCATCTCCCATTGGCCCTTGGCATCCATCTATCACAAGCCCAGCTCCCCAAGCTCCGCCCAAGCCTTTAAAACATCCACTGTCACTCATGATCTCTCTGTTATTATTCTTATCTAACTTCATAGCTTCATCCCAAACCTCAAATCCTCTGCCATTCTCCCTGAAAAACGCATCGTCCCTAAAAATTAACCACATTGGCCTACCAGCATCAATCCCAATCCCCTAATTTCTACTCTTAAACCATCAATGTCAACCCCAACCCTCTAACATGTACCATCACTTCCCACCATCTACCATTAACCCCCCCACACACACACACACCCACCCAGGTTTCATCCAAGCCCCCATATGTGTACCTTTAGTCCTAAAACCCAAACTCTCTTAACTTACGTCCTAACTCTTGCTGTCAGACCTTACCGCGGCCATAACTCATTCTCAGTCCTCAACATGACATCTTCTCCCTAACCTACCTCAGTGCCCTTATATATTTACTCATTACTTTTGTTCCTTCATTGTTTTTTTTATTTTATTATTATTTAAATCCCTATGCCATTACTTGCTTAAGTCCTTGCTCTCCTAGTTGTTTGACTCAGTTGTCCTTCTCTAGAGATTTTTAGTTTAATTTGTGTCTTGATGCCCCTCACCCTTGTTGTTAGTATTGACCATTTCCCTGAGTCTTGTCAGATAACTGAGAAAATTATGAAAGAAATTAGAATCTGGAAAGACTGAGGGAATAACTGCCATTGTCTCCTAGTTATTGTTTATTTTGTGTTTGGTCACCATGCATTTTTTTTTTCCATGTGAGAAGTTTTGTTGTTGTGTTTGTTCCTGGGACACACACATACACACATACACAGGCATGTGTGTCTCCTTTTCTGTGAACACTGTGCTCACAGATTGGAAGCTTTATAGGTTTGTTTGGAGGAATGTTTGTTTACTGTGTGTTATTTTTTTTATTATTTATTTTCTTTCAACAATGAGATTTTCACAATTTCTCATTCACTGTATATACAGTATTTGAGACTCCAAATCAACTTTACACGTCCATGTGGATAGCCAGTTCTGCATTCCTTTTTCAGAGGATAAATTTAATTGATTCACTGTTCACCCGTGTCCTCTAAACAAACATTCAGAAGAGTAGAGCATTGGAATACAGTTGCAGTGACCGATGAGCAGGGCCAGTCAACTGGTGCCCTTGTCTCCCTCAGAATTTTGCCTCAAATGACCTTATCTCGCTCTGATTAATCGCTCACTGATCTGCCCTAGAGTAGGGGCATGAGGGGTTACCTATCAGTAATCAGACTCACTCTACTGAACCACAGGCTGGAATGAATTTTGAAATCACAAGTTTAAAGTATGGTTCACTCATCATTATACAAGCGCCTGTGTTTCATTGCAGAGGTCTTCCTTCTCTTCACCTCTGATCTTCTCTTTTTCAGCACTGTTCCATTATCATTTCCTGTGCCTGCTCTTTTTTTTGTGTGTGTCCATCACCTGTTGTTTATTTCATTCCTCTCTGTCCTCCATGCATTCTCTCCTACCCACATTCCTCCTCTCACTTCATCTAATTTCTGTTTCTCCCTCACTCTCTCGTTTCCCCTTCCTATGTTCTCTTCTGTTCATCATGTCTTCCTCTCGTCTGTCCTCTTCATGTCCTCGTCTCCTTTCTCTCGTCATCCCGTCAGACGTCCGTCTGTCTCGTGCCACTTTTTTCCTTTCTCCCAGTTCTCCCACCCTCTCCTCAGACTCAGCCCCTCCCTCTTCCCCAATCAAACTCCGCCCCTCAGGATCAGTGGGAACCCCCAGGAGCACGACTCCACCCCCCTCACTTATGGCCCAATCAGAAGCAACCATGCTGAGAAAGAGTGTCTCTTTCAGTGAGGACCTGCTCCTGGCAGCCTCCGGTAGGACACACTCGCTGTGATATGCCCCACCTTTGCACCCACCCTCCAGCAATAACAAACAACGGCACTCAACCCAGACACTCACGGGACTAAGTTCATCTTCACCTCATTAGATTTTATTTGTGTGCTTGTGTGCTCAGTAACCCCACCCTGTTTTTTAATTTGATTTTGCCACAGTGTTTTATGAAAGCATTTGTTTTATGCAGCCAAGATCTTTGGACCTAGGGTGTCCTGTAGGAGTGACCTTCAGACTGTGGTCTACACAAAAGCTAACCTCTCAGTTATCACAGGAGTCCACCCTCTGACCCCCTTACTTTACCTGAACCCTTCAGGAGGCATGTCCAATTTGAAACACTCCCCTTCTCTCCATAGCTTGTGAAAGAACAAGATGGGAAAATTACGTCCTGGGGTCCGTTTCCCCAAATCATAGTTACTAAGTTAGCTACTTTGTTGGTTGCAATTCATTGCCAATCAATTAATTGCTAACAGCAACTAGGATTTTGGGAAAGGCACCCCTGATAGCTAACCCCCCAGTGCTGGAACAGGAGGTACCATTACACTAACTTACTTTACTGAGCTTTCTTCTCAGCTCTCAATTCATATGTATGAAAGTATCTTTGAACGACGGCTGAAAGGCTGCAGTTTAGTGACACACTTGTTGCTTGGACAGTTACCACCTGGCACCATGTAAGCTAAATTTATTATTAATAATGTAAGCTTGCCTGGGATGCTAAGAAGCTAACAGTGTAATTTTTGTTTTGATGAGACATTCTTTAATACCTTTGAGCCTCACAGCTTTTGCAGTAGCAAAATGCAGTTGTTTTGCATGCATTTGTTTGTTTTGTTTTGGGAAAGTAGATCTGATCTGCTAGCAAAAACTGAACTCTGTGTGTACATAAAAAACAACTACTTTCACTCATTGGTTTCAGCAGCAGAAAGGTTTTGGACTAGTGATAGTTAGAATTAATAATGCACATCAGTGAAGGGAGAAACAAGGCTTAGTGACCTAAGCAGTGAGATTTTTGCATTTAGAGGAGGGGTGGTTGAGGTCTTTTCTAAAACCATTTTTTGCTGATTCACTAAAAACTTTGCAATCCGGTCACAGTTGAGCAATTAAATGCTCTGACATCAAATAAAATAAATATCAGTCACCCTCAGAACGGACCAGGCTGTAAAAGCCCCATTCAATCATCTTGAACACTCTGAAACTAAAACATGGATGATACGGTCTATCAATCCGTGAACAATGTCATGGGTCTATACAAATAAAGAATTGCTATCTAGCATTGCTTGTTCATGTGCTAGTGAGGGGTTAGGAAACTTTTGTAATGTGTGATCTCAAAATCTAGCTTGGTTGTACAGTTTTTTTTCCTTCCAAGGACTCCTTGAATGAAACAGTGAATTTATGAAAACAGTGACACATTTCCACGGCAGTGAATTCTAATGAGAGACATTAGGTTGTGCACTGGTAACCAAAGCAATGAGATTGGGCATTAGGCTTGGTGACCCAAGCACAAGTAGATTCCAGATTCAAGATATTTGATGTTTGTTACACACCTAAACATATATGCATAGAGAGCAGTGAAATGGAAAGTAAATGAAACATTGTAGTTATGAGAATAGTCTGGTTGCTCACCAATGAATCAAACAGCTGGGTTGTTTGGAGGGCACTGAGGTTGTGCACTGGTGAATTGTGCAGTGAGTTTGTGGGTTCAGACAGCACTGGTGAATTGTGGAGTGAGGTTGTGGGTTCAAACAGAACTGGTGAATTGTGGCGTGAAGGTGTGCACTGGTGAATTGTGGAGTGAGGTTGTGTTTTTCTCCCAGGAATGGGCAGTGGGGGAAGTGGAGGAAAGGAGGCGGGGCCTCTTAAGACCCTGCTGAGGCAACAGACCCAAACAGCTCTGGAGCAGCGGGTAAGATGCACGTGCACACACACAAAATGCTAAACACACTTAAACAAAGCACACATATCAAAACAGATGTGTCCAGGCCTTGAGAACGGACCTCAGTGCTAATCTTAGTGTTGTGCCAAGTACATTTTGTTTTGGTTCATCTATATCACTTGTTGATATATTACAAATACTAAGCATTTAGCGATTACAAACCTGATGTGAATATTGCATGAAGTTATATTTGACAAAGAGTTTTTGTACCACTTTGACCATTTTAATATGGTAAGAGGTTTTTAACTTGGATAGTTGAAAATTAGAATGAATGTACCTGGCGTGAAATTCGTTGCATAAGTTTTGTTTGTTGAATATCTGGAGTGCAAAAGTGAATGAATGGGTGCAAGTCAGTTGCATGAAATGGACAGAAATCAATGCAAGGACAGCTTAGGTGAATATCTCAAGCAATGCAAATGACGTCAGAACTGCTCCCATCGGGAATGAGTAACATGCCTCTTCATCCTCTCATTCTGCTGACATAGGGTGTTCCCACCTCTAGTGGGTTTGTGGGTGTGAGGGTATGTGGACAAACTGCTTGGTGACCTTTGACCTTCTTGTGTTTCCAAAGTCACCTATCATTTTGTTTTGATTGTTGTGTCTGTCTGTTGTCCTTCAGAGAGTATCCTCTGTGTTGCGTTTGCAGGTTGTGACCATTTTTCTTTTGTTCATCTCACAGCATCTCCATCTTGTTTGTCAGTCTGAGGTTTAAGCATGTGTCTGTTGACCTAGAAGTCAGACACCAGGTGCAGTTTAGCTAGTGCTGACTAGAAACCTTGCATAATAGGACAGTCAGCTTAGCATAACAGTGTTTTTTACTGCAATGTTAGCTTACACTGCCATGCTGTCATTGATTACTGAATTGCTATTAATACCATATCACTAATACTATACCTCTGGATAGATACCATTATGGTTAGTAATGTTAGTCTTGGGTTTTGCAGAAAAAAAAGGCAGACAGTAGTAAGCTCTGACCAAACTGATGAAAAACAGTCCCTATGTAAAAGTGAATGGCTATTGATTGCACCATGCTAACAGATAGCTAGCAATGAATTTGAGGACCGTAGAGCTGTTTCTGTTTCTTTTTCCTGTGTCTGCTCTGTCATCCTCATATCCTAATGTGTGTCCCTGGCATGGTGAATGCGGTTTGGTTTTATGCGGTCTTTCTCTGTGGGTGAAGATGATTCCTTCACTGTCTGAATGCTACCTGCTCTTGCACCCAAGAAGCAGTTTGAATGCTAACTGGCGATGACTAAATGGGAATGCTAAGAGCTGCACATCACTGTTATGGTCTCACATAATAATGTAAATACTTTATTAGCCATCACCTACAAACTAATGCTACACTAATGAAAACTGTATGCTTCTATCAGTAGCTTGACTGGATATGTGAGGAAAAAAGTGCATAAATGATTACACAACAGCACTCCTGCCTGTGAGATGAAATGTGAAACTTTCCCTCTTCCTCTTTATCTTTTTGCTCTTATTATTATTCGCACACCAATTTTGTGTTTTTTGGAATAAAATGTCTTTGTTGTGAGTTTTATTTCCTCAGTGAAATTGTTTTCACTGGCTAAGACTATGTGACCTTGACTATGCTTCTGAATGACCTTGATCTGATCCTTCATGCTGTTGTCTCCCCCAGGAGTTTCCCTTTTTCACCCTCACGTCTTTCCCTCCTGGCTTCCTGTTACATGTTGGTGGTGTAGTCAGCGCCCGCTCTGTCAAGCTACTCGACCGGATACACAACCCCGGTGAGCCTCGCTCCATTTACCAACACTCTCTCACCTCATGTGTCTTTGCTCACACACATACATACAGGTGTGTAACATGTACAGTAATGCTTTGAAGCCTCGCCACACGTAGATGTACGTATACATTATCATGTCCGAACGTTTGCACCAACACACACATACACACACACACACGTTCAGCTATTCAGCTGTTACCACACAGTGCCTGTCTTTGTAGCCTCCTTAGAGCAGGGGTTCTCAAACTTCATTGGACCAGGGACCCCTCATGGAACACAAAAATTTCCAAGGATCCCTCATAATCACAACGCAAAAATCAACCATACAGGCTTATATCCATCTGTTCTGGTAAATGCTATATGCTATTTTGTGGCAAACTGTTTCACAGACCCCCTGGCAATGTGCTGTGGACCCCAGGCGGTCCCCGGACCCCAGTTTGAGAACCAATGCCTTAGAACTTCAGGTTCAGGACATGTCAGTCATGTAGTGTTGTAACTCGTCAGTTGTCTTATTCATGCAACTGAATTATCAGAAGTGTAAAGTCTCGGCAGAATTTGCAGAGGGATTAAGTACTTTATATGGGCAACATGTTTGTTTAGCTTTTAATTGTTTAGAGTCAGTTTTGTTGTAGGGTCATCAGTGTGATCTGTGATCTGATGTAGCTTTTTCGAGGAGTGTATGTTGTTAGCGTTGGATGTCTAAAGCATCTAAATTAGGATCTATTTGGAAGTAACATAAGCTGTAGTGTAGTATGCTACAAAAGTGAGTTCTAAGTATGCAAGTGTGAGTTGTTGCATATGTATGCATGGGCACATGAGTGTGAAGGAGAGGTCAAAGGTGAAGGTAGTCAAATGTGGTGTCTTGGAAGTCCTGCATAGCTAAGTGCTGTTTGTAGTGGCAATGCCCACAAGAAGCGACGAATTCATGATTTCCCTCAGATGTTGGTCTGAGTTCCAAATCTTTAATTGAAAACCATGGTGTGCAATGGGTTTATTGTGTCATGTTTTCTTTGACCTTTTTGGTCCATTCCGCAAACACACACACACACACACACACACACACACACACACACACACACACACCAAGGGTTCTAATTTGTTTTGACATGGTATGTGCAATGTGTTTATACAGCACAAACTAATGCTAATTTAATTAACTGGGCTAATACCAACGAAATAGCCACCTTCACACTGTCGGGCCAGTCCGGGCTAGGCTAATAGCCTGTGCTGCCAGCCCCACTAAGCCCAAAAGGGTGTTTTTTTTTTTTTTTTCAAACTTGTCCGGCCGATAGCACCTCTGTCTTGTTCTCATCCCTGCCCCACAAAGCTGCCTCAAGCACACTCACCAGAACCGTTTGGACATGTCCAGTCCACTCCAAGACAGAATAGTCATAGTTAATCTATGAAAGCTGTTGAGCACAACATCTAATCTCGAGTAACGGCATCTGCATTCCACTATTTGGAGAGTTTTGTTAAACAGCATATGCCTTTTCTGCCATTTTATTTTTCTTTATCCCTGCACAACCCACATTTGTTGAGACACTGGAGATACTGCAACACACCTGCATTTTTATTAAAAAGCCAATAGCTTGTGCAACTAAATATTTTCTTGTTTGCAAACTGCAAAGTCATTTTCAAAATGATTGCACTGTTAAGCTGTTTATTGCTATAGCTTCAGTTAGCCCTAACTGGCCAAAAATCTGGGTCTGGTAGCCCAGAGATGGCCCAGTTCAGCCCGGCTCAAGACGGTATGAAAGCTATTACCCTCGGCCCAGCCTGGCCCGACGGTGTGAAGGCGGCTAATGATGCACTCGATCACTAGCAGATGTATGCAAAGACAAGGATGTTTTCAGTGCAAACAGATGGAAACAACAATATTTGCAAACCAATGACACATCATGAGATGCAATACAGCAGCAATAAGTAATGTATTAATGTAATATATATATATATATTTTTTAGATATTTTTTTTTTACATTGAGCACGAAACATGATGTGTGTTTACGTTATATGTGGGTTTATCATCTATGATTTTGAAGTTTCTAGAAAGTGAAGTTTCATTTTCTACAAGTGTGTCGGGGCATAGCTGTGCATAATGAACATGGTTAGATAAGCTTGACGTTAAGCCTGAAATTAACTGTAAGAAATAGGTTTCTTTCTCAAACTCTGTTCAGCTGTATGTGCATCTTACAGGCTAAATGTCTGATCTAATTAATGAGATCCGAGATGCAGTTTCCCATAATTCCCTCAGCAACCCTTTAAGTGTGAACAATTAGCAGGAACTGTTTTATATCTTTTCAGATTGATGAGGCAGACCAAAACTCAAATCAGACTGAAACCAAATCAGTAAAACCAAAAACATTTTGAGTGATTTTAAATCGTATATAAATAGCTGACACCAAGGTCAGTCTAATAAGGTCAGCGTGTCTTACTAGCCAGGGATTCTTTTAAGGGTAAGGGTTAAGATTTTGGGTCTGTGTGAGTAAAGTTGGTTGTTTTTAGGTTTGGATGAGGTTTTTGGGTTTGCGTTTGATTATGGGCAAAGGAGGTTGTGGCAGACCAGGGGAAGGAAACCAGATGAGATCGCTGCCAGGGTTTCATTTTAGCAGTGTGACGATTAATAATCCATTACACACCAATGTCCATGCCAGGTGGTTGTTCAGAATTTATTGATATTACTGAGTTGTGATTTCTGGATGTGTTGAGTTGGATGTGTGGGTAAAAAAAAAAAATGATTCTCATATATTTGTGTACTAAATGTTATTCTTGTGTAAAATCTACAAAGTCTGTGGTTTAACATTGGCTCTGTCCTTTGTCAGTAGATGAATGAAAGTAAGGTTGTAGGAAGTGTGTTTTTGAGGTAGAGGTAATAGTGGAATCCATGAAGAGTTGAACACATTGGGATGTGGGTGCGCCTTGCAGTAGTTTTAGACTGGGCTACTGTTGTCATCAGAGCCTGTAGTTTCCAAACTACGGAAGCTGGGTCTCTTGAATGTGGCACCTGTGTAGATGTTTGCACAGTCAGGAATTTAGGGTAGGACTATGGGGTTGGGGTGGAGTTTTTGTGTGTGTGTGTGTGTGTGTGTGTTTGTGGTTTGTGTTCATCTGGTATTAGCTAAGTATCTTTTTGTTTGTAACAACTGCTGCACTGAAACCTTTTGGAAGAAATCAATTCAAGCTTGAAGGCTACATTCCTCTAGTGGGCTTTCCAAATTCCCCAAATTTTCCTACTAGAGTGATCATAACTGGGCTATAATCTGGTCTAGGATCAGTCTTTTGATTATATCTTTGGCATTAGTGACCAAACATAGAAGAACTGGCAAGTTATGTATTTGTGGTCTCTGCATTCGTCTCATGAGCTCTTAGCATTGTTGGCTTTTGTGCTAGCAGACGCAAATTGTTGTCTCACCAATGCGGGACTATGTCTTTCAGTCCTGATAACCATTTCTGTTCCCTAATACCAGTTTAACCTAACACATTTCTAGTTCTTAGTAAGCAGTGTTACAGGAAATGTTGCTTCACATTTTGCAACTACCCGTAGACAACTAGCTAATGTTCAAACTAAATGCTAACTGAACCAAAGCTACATAACAGTATCTAGCTCATCTGTCTCAGCCTTAGCCTGTTAGTGCTGTGATGATTCATCTACCCCACAATGGCTCCTTAAGCCAAAAACCAAGGGGAACACAAACCATTTTGTCGATGTGGTGTGTGTGTGTATGCGTGCGTGCGTGTGTGTGTGTGTGTGTGCGCGTGTGTGCAAGTGAGCCGGTCGAACTCTCTTGCTGTGTAGTTGTACTGATTTAGATGAAATGCTATAATTTGTAGAGTGCTGCTGCATGCTCTGTCTCTTTTCTCTATTTCTCTGTTTGCCTCTCTCTGTTATTTTCCTCTTTATTTCTCAATCCATACTTCTCTCTCTCTCTCTCTCTCTCTCTGTCTCGCTCTCCTTCCTTGTCCCAGTTTATTTCTCTTTCTCTGCTTGCCTCATTCTCTCACTTTCTCACGGTCTTCTCACTATTCTCTTGCTGCTTTTCCAACCTCTCACCTTTTTTAACCTCATACCTCTTTCTCTCTTTCTTTCTTTCTTTCTTTCCTTCTTTTTTGCTCTCTCGCTCCTTCACTCCTCTCTCTCTCATTTTCTTTTCCCTCTCTTTCTCTCCTGCTGTCCTGTAGTGCCCTCTGTGATATTAACTCTCTGGTCTGTCTTTGCAGTTCCTGTGGAGTGGTGTCGTCCAGTGTTGTGATCTTGTTTGTCGTCTGTTTTTTTTCTCTGTTCTTTTTTTCTCTATTTTTTTCTGTTATCTTTCTTTCTTTTCTTTTCTTTTCTTCTCTCTCTCACTCTGCTCCTCTAACCGGTCTACTAATGTTGGGTTGTGAACGCAGCGTTGGGTAGCAGCAGATCATACAAACTGCTAGACTGGAATAGTTGCACTGCAGGTACCTAATTAAGACGCATTCTGGCATATCCCTTTGGCACTATGGCAGCTCAGTGAAGGACACACACACACACACACACATACATACTTGCACTCATACACTCACTCACGTGGACGCGTGTACACACTTGCTGTGCTCCATATTTTTAGCTAAAGTAAAAACACACAAGCCTCGCAGCACACAGACTCACCTACTCTCTCACACTTTCACACACACACACACACACACACACACACACACACTCACACAGATTGACTTGCAGCACCGGAAATTCAATTCAAGCGCAGCTCAGGTTTTTTTCAGGCCTTTTGTTCAGTGAGCTGCCATACCCTCTGCTGGTGTGTGTGTGTTTGAGTGTGTGTGTGTGTGTGTGTGTGTGTGTGTGTGTGTGGTGTGTGTGTGTGTGTGTGTGTGTGTCTGTGTGTTGGTGGCTGCGTGTCTGGGAGAGGACAGGGAGAGTGTGTGTGCATGCGCTGTCTGGCTGCTCTATCTCTGCTTTGGCTGTTCCTGCAACCTCACCCCAATCCCCCCCCCTTTCCCCAAACCCTGATCACATGATTAGCTGTGTGACCAATCATATAGCGGAATAGAAGTGGGTCCCACCTCTGTCTCCTGATAGACAGCCCTGACTCCACCCTCCTGTTTTTACTGTTGCTGGGCCAGTGAAAGAGTGATTTGATTTTTAGGAGGTAAATGACAGAAAGGGAGGGTGAGAGAGAGAGAGAGAGAGAGAGAGAAAATGGAACTGAGCAATGAGGTGTTTTCTCTCCCTGTGCAAAGTCCCGTTTGCTGTGTGGAATGGGCTGTCTGTCCTTTTCAGGGGGATTGGAGCTTGAGCTGGGGGAGGCCTCTACTGTTGATGTTTGGAATAGTACCGGTATAGCAGTACTATACTGTTCAGTATAGTACCAGGGCTATGGACAAACCTCAACTCATAAGGGAGGAATCTCTGCACTGTTACATTGTGTATGTTTGTTTGGGTGTGCATGCGTATGTGTGTGTGTGTGTGTGTGTGTGTGTGTGTGTGTGTGAAGTGAAATGAAATCGGGGCATGTCTGATCCACGATTGATGGGGGCTTCACAGTGTATGAATGGAGTGTGAGTGGGACTGGTTTGATTTAGTAGCAACTGGTGAATTCACAGTAGGTGCACAATGCTAGCTGTGTCTTCAGATTGGCGTTATCACTGGTTCCCATCAGCCAAGTCATTCACCTTGTCCAGATATGGATTACAGAGTAGATTCTGTTAATCATAGCAATTTGAATACATTCTGTGGAAATGTGCTAGGCTATATAAATGACTTGATTTGACTCTGCAGGTGAACACAGATTGAAGGATGGTTGTTGTATATGAGCCTCTGCAGAGAAAAATGAGACTTGACATTACCTAAATCCCAGTAGAGTACTGTAGAGTACCCAATAGAGTACTGCAGTCCATATCACGGAAGTAGCCATAGAACCTGAGTGTAGTGACTGTAGACTGCTGAGTAAACCATAATTGTACTACCCATGCTGCTGGCAACAGCAACTCTCACTGCCAACAGACTAGCGGCTACCGCTCATGAAAGCAAGTTTGTGAGCACTTGTGGAAGCGTTTGCGGACAGACAGAGGTGACTATTCACCGGGAAGCCTTACAACATGCTGTTATCCACCTGATGGATTAGCAGACGAGTGTTTGAACGTTTAGCGTTATGAATAAACAAAGCAAATAAATAAACCAGTCACAAGAAACATGTGTCTGCATGCCAGTGTTTGAGAGATGAATTACCTACCCTTTAACAAGGAGCTCTCCCCCTCTGTCTCAGCATCTAACTGTCTGTCTCTTTCCTTTTTCTCTCTGTCTCTCTGTCTGTCTCTCTCTCCATTTGTCTGTCTGTGTGTGTGTCGCTCTCTCTCTCCTTCCTTTCTTCCTTCCGTTTTGTGCATATACATGTTGTTCCTCTTGGCTCTCTGTTGGGGGCGGTCCCACTCTGCAGTATGCATGACTGCTCACTCATGAATTATTAATGATGTGGGTGGGGCAGCCAAAGGCGATGACATCACTAATGCTCCATCCTCATCGTCACTTTCCTTTACCCAAGTCAGCACGGAGTCCTCTGTCTTTTTGAGGAGTGTGTGTGTGTGTGTGTGTGTGTGTCTGTCTGTGCTGTGTGTTTGGTCAGTTGGCTGGCACCATGCAGACTGTACACATCACTATTTTCAATTATGTGTTTATGTCTGGCTTGTTTGTTCATCTGTGTGTGTGTGTGTGTGTGTGTGTGTGTGTGTGTGTGTGTGTGTGTGTGTGAGAGCGAGAGAGAGAGAGATAGAGCACACGTGTGTGAGTCTGTCTATGAGATACATGAGTAAATATTTGCCAAACCAGTGCAACTTTCTAATGTTTGTTTGTCCGCTATGTATGTGTGTGATGGTGTGCTTTTGTGTGGATGTGCACATTGTGTGTGTGTGTGTGTGTGTGTGTGTGGTGTGTGTGTGTGTGTGTGTGTGTGTGTGTGTGTGTGTGTGTGTGTGTGTGTGTGTGCGTGCATGCGCGCATCGTAGATGAACCAGAGACACGTGATGCGTGGTGGGAGGAGCTTCGCCAGGAGATCAAATCTCACGCCAAAGCACTTGGATGCCACGCAGTGGTGGGATACAGCGAGTCTACCAGCATCTGGTACATACGCATACGCACAAAACACTCTGAGTCACACATACACATACACAAACTCGTACACTTACATTCAGCACACACACAAACACACACACACCTAGTATGTAAAAAGCATGAAGACAGCGAGTCCACCATGATCTGGTACATACACACAAAACACTCTTACACACAAACACATACACACACAGATAGTTCATAACAAACACAAACTCATACACTTATATTTAACACACACACACACACACACACACACCTAATATGTAAAAGGCATGAAGACATGAACTTACTTGAAACACAGACACACTGTGTAAACTAATTCATACACTGATATTCCACACCTGCATACCCATGCTTTGAAAGAGCACACACAACTTTTACGCTGCATTGTGTGTGAGTAATATGAGTTTGGTCTTGACGTGTGTGTATGTGTGCGCTGTGTGTTTTCCTGCAGCGAGGAAGTGTGTATTCTGTCTGCAGCGGGTACGGCTGCAGTGCTCAACTGCCGGTTCCTGCAGGATGGTTGTCTGGACGCGCTCACCGAACACAGGTTGTCACGGCAACTGCCCCTCTTTCCCTCCGGGTCAGACAAGGTCGAGTTTGATTTGGGTAGTTCAGCCTCACTAGGGTAGGTCACACACACATACTTACACACACACACACTCACAAACACACACACATCCTGCCTTTTCCCCTCAGAGCTCTCAACTAAACACTACTAATCTGGACATCGGTTTGTGTGTGCTTTGTGTGTGTGTGTATGTGTTTGTATGTATGTGTGTATGTCTGTTTCTGCCCTAGGCCAGTGTATTAAGGTACTAACCATAAAGTGTGAATTTGAAATGAGCTTTAGTTAGAAGCTGTTTGTTCTGTTTTTGAGCTAGCCATACCCATATTAATGCACTAATGTGCCTGGAGCATAGGGAAACATGACAAATTGAAACAGAATTTGGAATATGTAAACTTATTATCAAAATATTAAAAGATTTGTTGGGTTGTATGAGCCCAAGATGAGAGTAGACAACATCTGTAGAGGTACAAGCCCTACTATAAGCATTCTGGAGACGCTGCATACGTTCCTTACCTTTTTTGCCATCTTGGATGAAAAGTCAGAGTAAAAGTCCATCTCTGGACTTGAATGAACGGAGGGGGTAATTCACAATTAGCCCGCTTAGCTGTTCATGCCGACAGCTTTGCAGTAGCTCTCCACATTTTTTTCTCTACCAAATCAGAGACAGTTTAATAGGAATTTGCGTTACATTGATGTTATGTTCAGGGATGGACTTTTATTCTGACTTTTCATCCCAAGATGGCGAGAGGAAGTTGCAGAATAGGAAATGTGCTGTCCTCAGAAACATACGTATTGCTAAAGTCTGTGTACACCAACAATGTGCTTTATGTGCAAGTTCATGTGTAGAGACCCTGATGATGCTGTGCCCGAAGTGTCAAGCGATGCCGAGACTTCTGATTGTTTTAAAAATAACCTTTTCAATGCATCTGCCCAAGTGCTTTGGGCTCACTCGTTGAAAGCCATTGGGCTGAAAACGTGAACAACGGAAAAGCTATAGAACGCTGCTAGCGACATAATTTTCTCTTTACAACAACGTTTGAATCGTGCCCATGCAGGAAAACAGCCTACAATCGAAAAGCGCTGGTGTTACAGTTTAAGTGTGTGTGTGTGTGTATGTGTTTGTTTGTGTTGAGTAGGGTGTATTTCAAGGGAGGCCGGTGTGGGTTTGTTTTGTGTATGTGTGTGTGTGTGTGTTGATCTGACTTTTCTGTTGTCTGTGTGGGGCAGGTGCGAAGATCTGGCGCCCCCTGGCTGTGGTTTCTGTCACATCCCCTACGACGAGCTCAACATGCCGTTTCCTGCCCAGCTGTCCCACTGCTACTGCTGCCGCAGGGCCAAGGTGCCAGACGTGCTCTTCACAACCATAGACCTGCCCACTGAAGCCAACATCACCGGCAAGGGCTGCCTCATACAGGCCAGGTAAACACACACACCACACACACACACACACACACACGCACGCATGCAGGGGTATACATGTGCTCTCCACCACCACTAGCATCACCAGAGAGGCTAGCATCACCAGTAAGGGGTGTCACACACTATATTTATTCTAATATTTATATTCTAATTCTTAATTCTAATTCTTAATAAGAAGGAGAACAACAATAATATCAATGAAAGATTAAGAATTAATATTCAAAGTGAATGGATGACTTTGATTTGTGCAGAGTTCACAGCAGATGTGACAGTAGCATCAAAAGGCGAATCAAATTCGAGCTTAAGCAGGTATCCTGGCAACCGGCTGCTAAGGGCCCATAATGTGCCGGGCAGAGAGCCCATTCACTGAGCAATGAAACAGGGCATCTCCAACACACAGGCTAGGCCAAGGGAAGCCACTGTTTACCTCTAAACACATTTAATACATTTCTGCAATGGCACTAGACATCAGCTCTGACACTTCCAGGCCACAGACATCACCCACACATTTACACTCATACGCACACACTGATGTTGGTGCTGTGTGCCTGTGTGTGTGTGTTGGTGATGTCTGATGTCTGTGGCCTGAAAGTGGCAGGGTTGATTGCAGAAATCTAGTGAATGTGAATAGGAATAAACAATGTTTTGTTTGCTTGTCTCTCAGATCCAAATGAAAGCAATTAAGTGTGTGTGTGTGTGCGTGCGTGTGTGTGTGTGTGTTAGGTTGTGCCGTCTGAAGAAGAAGGGACAGGGTGAGGGCAATGCTACGTGCATTAGCAGCCTGCTGCCCTTCATGGAGTATGAGTTGCACACCCAGCTCCTCAACAAGCTCAAGCTGCGCGGTATGAACGCCCTCTTTGGCCTCCGCATCCAGATCAGTGTCGGAGAGAACATGCTCGTTGGATTGGCGGTGAGTGTGTCTGTCTGTGTGTGTGTGTGTGAGTGTGTGTATGTTATTTGTGGGAATGCTGTTTGAACGTGTGTGTGTGTGTGTATGCGTGCGTAATATGCCATGAACACCTTTTTCGACCTGCACGTCCACAGCTGTCAAAGAAGACTTGTTTGTCTGGCTTGCGTGTGTGAGTGAGAGACACAGAGAGAGGGAGTATGTGTGTGTGTGTGTGTGTGTGTGTGCGCATTACGTTGGTCAGTCGCTGTAATGTGCAGTGGAACAATGTTATTATGCAGAATGGCGTGTTTGTGAGTGTGCATTTGCTAATGGTGTCATTGATCTCCATGTTCACTTGTGCACAAAGCTTTCATGTCAGGGCCAGATATAGAAGTTAATGTGCAACTCTTTCAATAGGCTTTCTGTTTGGACGCTGTGGACTATGTATTTGTCCTTGAATGTAGTGTTCAGAAGAGGAAAGACTATTCCTAATGTATTGTGTGTGTGTGTGTGTATTTTCCTTGTGTGTGTGTGTGTGTGTGTCTGTGTGCTTTTGCCTTTGCACTGCAGTCAGCGACAGGAGTGTATTTGTCGGCACTGCCGTGTCCGGGAGGCATCCAGATAGGGGGGAAGGCCCCAGGAGACCTCAGCTACGAGCAGCACGTGTCCAACATGCAGCGCAAGATCAACGACACCATCAACAAGAACCGAGAGCTCTACCAAATCAACCCCCCGGTGAGTTATATATGTATATGGACACACACACACACACACACACACACACTTGCAAACTCAAGACACCATCAACAAGAACCGGGAGCTCTACCAAATCAACCCCCCTGTGAGTTATATATGTATATGGACACACACACACACACACACACACACACACACATGTTTGCAAACACAAGACACCATCAGCAAGAATTAAGAACACTACTGAATTAATCAACCTCCCCCCCCGAGAGTTGGGGTTATACACACACAGACTCACACTCTCTCACACACACACACACACACACACACACACACACACACATACATAGAAGTAAGACCCCTTCTGCGAGAACAACCAACTCATGACTTACTATTGGGATACACATACATGCATAAATACACAACATGACAGCGTAAGGAAGTAACATGGAGCACAATAGACGGGTTTCCTTTCAGCTTGTTAATGCATGTGCAAGTTATGCCCATAAGAAATGCTTTGTTGGAAACACCAGCAAAGTCACATCAGTTCCTTAATGTGAATATAAATTGAATTGGCTCTCTGGGATTAGATTAGCTCTTGATGTGAATAAGGCATAACACAATTAAAGTCAGTGGAAACAGTTTAAATTGCATATATTCTCATTTTACCGCATAACCACAGCTGGTTAGAACCCATCAGTTGATTAGTCTAATGTTCATTTTTATATTGGCATTACACAGTTGATGGAAACGCATGCAGGCGCCCAGATTCTTGAGCCATCTTTGTTATGCGAACATGAAAGGCGGATAAGTTAAAAGGTAATGAGTTCAATAACTCAGCTTATGACACCAACCTGCCGTTGACCCTCACTATGTCTGGAAACGCGCATCACAGACAGACAGACAGACACACTCAGACACACGCTGATTTGAGTTACTTCTGCCTGGTAATGTGAACTTAATCTCTCTTTCTCCCTCTCCCTCTCTCTCTCTCTCTCTATCTCGTTCACACACACACACACACACACACACACACACGAATGGATAATGAAAACGATTGTCTATTTTATTGCGCAGTATGCATTTGAGGTGCACAGTCTCACAGGAGTAAAGGCACCTTACATTTCTTCTACTTGAACAGATGTGTTTCATGGCACTTATATGTGGCTCATTGGCTGTTGTGTGTCTGTGGATGTGCCTTGCAGGAGGTTGTTGAAGAGCTGATTGGTTCTCCCATCCCTGAGCCTCGCCAGAGGTCCCGCCTCTTCCGCTCCCATTCCGAGAGCTCAGACGAGCTATCAGAGCTTGACCTGTCTCATGGCAAGAAGGATGCCTTCGTCCTCGAGGTGTGTGTGTGTGTGTGTGTGTGTGTATTAGGATCATCTTTGCGTGTGTGAGTGAGCAAGATGTGTATGTATGCGTCTATGCGTGTAACATTTTTCGGTGTGTGTTTGTATAGATCGATGACACAGATGCTGTGGAAGACATTCATTCACTCCTAACTGATGCCCCTATTCCTCCAGGTACACAAATACACACTCACAACACACTCTCTGACTCCACACGTAGACTCAGACACACACAGGTTTTCTCTGCCTCCTGAAACATGCACTCACAGACACTCGTCTAGTCTTACTAGCTACTGAAGCAGGCAGGCACACGCACACACACACACACACCCTCCCCACCCTACCTAAGTTTATGTCTCCTCTCTCAGGATTTTTCAGTTGTAACACAGAGATCATGCCTGGGATATACAACTGGACATCAGGACTCCAGGTGAGTTCACACGCACGCACGCGCACGCACGCACACACACACACACACACACACACACACACACACACACAAAGCATCGCCCTGACTTTAACCCAGTGGTCTGAAAACACACACTGATCACCTGTGAGACTTTCACCCAAAAGCCTCCACCAAAACACTCCTTTCTCACTGTCTCCGACGTTATTGTCGGTGTGTGTCATCTGTCTCTGACTGGGCTCACTTCAGTACGTTTGGCCGACGGGGGCCATCTTTGACGCTGGTGTGAATCCCTACTCTCTTCCCTGCTGTAGATGTTTACGTCCGTGAGGGTGTTCCGCCTGAGCAATGCCAACCTGACCAATCAGGGACTCAACAAAATCTTCAATGAATTGTGTGAGAATTTGCTAAAGGTGAGTCTTTGCTTTATTCTCTCTCTCTCTCTCTCTCTCTCTCTCTCTTTCTCCTTCTTTTTCTCTTTCTCTCTCATCTGTCTTTCTTTTCCCCAGTCTTTGCGTCTTTCTATCTTTTTTCCTCATCCACCCCACCCCTCACTCCACTCCACTCCACTCCACTCCATCTCCACATTTGGATTCTTGTTTCTGTGTCTTTTAAGGACAGACATGAAGTGCTTTGGATGGTAGTACCAGTCCTTTACCAGTAGCACCAGTCCAGTGTGTGTGTCAGAAACATGCATCCATGTGCACGTGTGTGTGTGTGTGTGTGTGCGTGTGCGCGTGCGTGCGTGCATCCATGCGTGTGTTGTGTGTTGTTCCTCCTTTCTAGAGTCTCTACTTCAAGCTGCGCTCAATGGTTCCCTGCTGTCTGTGTCATCTGAACTTCACTGTTGCCGTACCAGAAGATGAGCTTATTCAGGTCTGTATTCCAGAAGCAGCACTGTGTGTGTGCTATGTTTGTGTATATGTGTGTTTGTGTGTATGTGTTGTTGTATGATTGTGTGGCTGTATGAGTGTGTGCTGTGTTGGCTCATGACAATGTGTCGTAATTTAATGATTTTTGTATAATAACATGTAATAACATGTACAATAACATGTTTATGCATGTGTACATACATGAACAAAATGAAGGCATTTGTTTATTAGTCTTATTTCTTGTTGTAGGTGACATTCCAGTGTTCACAGGCTCTGTGTGTGAAGTTGCATGTGAGATGTGAGTGTTGATTGGTTGCGGCGAGATCTGAGTGTTCATTGGTTGGTTGTTGCAGGTTGCTGTGACTGCTGTGGCGATGAGCTTTCACAAAGATCAGACCCAGGACAGCAACAAGTCTGGGGAAGACCGCGCTCCAATGAAAGGTGACGGTGTGTGTTTGACCACACGGGTGTTCTCAGTGACAATACTGTTTTTTATGTGGGTAACATAAAGCGACTTACAAAAGAGGATAACATTCAGGCTTCAACTCAATGAAAGAACAAACAAGGAGTGCATATAACACCAAGTGTATAGTGTGGTTGAGGATGTGGTTGTTTACCCGTGTGTGTGTGTGTGTGTGTGTGTGTGTGTGTCTGTCTCTGTGTGCTGCTCTTGCTTGCTCCAGCAGTCATTACTGAGAATGAAGAGCAGCTTCAGTTTCCCCTAGAGCTCAGTGCAGAGACCCCCCCTCAGCCCCTCAGCACAGTTAAGAACTCAGGTAACATTCACATAGCCTACACACACTCACTCACACACACACACACAGACACACACACACACACACACACACAGACACACACACTCTAATACACTGTCACTATACCACTAGTTTAGGGGTGCCCAACCAGTGGATTGTGGTCGACCAGTAGATCACCGAGGCAGAAGTAGATTGCCAAACTTAGATTGCTTTTTAGACATTTAATTTGTCTTCGCTTTGGCTTTGACATGCAATCACCCAGGGAGTGCGGGGGGGTGTTTTTTTTTCAAAGAGCCATGTGGTCGATCTTTTTGACCCCGTCATTTCAAAAGTAGTTCTTAAGCTGGAGAAAGTTGGGCACCCCTGCACTAGATCCTCTACGTTCTGAAATACATTACCTGGGTCGGAAGCCGGTTGCCTTCTTGTCCACAATACTTTTTACTGATCTTTTTTTTTTTGGACTTTATTTTGTTTGTGCGCGTGTTTGTGTGTGTGTGTGTGTGTGTGTGTGTGTGTGTGTGGTGTGTGTGTGTGTGTGTGTGCGTTCCACAGGGCCCTCGGACGGCTCCGCCGGTGGCCTGGCCAGAGGTGAGTGTGTCCGGTGCGAGGCAGTGCGGTGCGTTTCCATAGAGACGCTAGTGTGTTTAATTGGACGTAGTTGGGGCTGGAGAGCGGCGGCAGCCATTTTACCCTCCTGTGTTTTTTTCTGTTCTCTTCTTTCTGTTCCTCTGTCGTCTGTCCTGCCCTCTTCTCTTCTGTTTGTCTCCCTGTGTGTGTGGGCCTCTGTCTGTGTGTGTCTGTGTGTGTCTGTGTGTGTGTGTGTGTGTGTGTGTGTGTGTGTGTGGTGTGTGTGTGCATGCGTGCGTGGTGTGTGTGTGTGTTTCCAGCTCCCTCGGTTGATTACAGTTCCTTTGCAGACAGATGCAGCTCGTGGATAGAGCAGCTTAGAGTGAAAGCTCACACCATAAGACGAGGATCAATAAAGACAAGTAGGAGTGCTCTTACTGTAGTCATTCTCACACACACACACACACACACAGATGTGCACACATACACACACACATACACACAGACTCAGACAGACGCGCATGCACACACACACACACACACACACACACACACACAGACAGGCCCGCACGCACACATACACACAGACACGCACACATGCACGCACACACACAAATAGTGAAGACAAGTAGGAGCACTTTCTCTGTAGTTAATCATACACGCACACACACACACAATCACACAGAGTAGTGGTCAATGAAGACAATGAAGTAGAAGCACTCGCTTTAGTTAAACACACACACAAATAAATACATGCATACACACATTCATCTTCACACACACACACACACACACACACACTCCAACATGGTTGATTAAAGACAAGTGGGAGTACTTACTGTAGTCAACCACACATAGGCACACTAATTCGCGCACACACACACAGTCACACAAATAGATATTAGCCAGGGATCAACAAGGGCAAGTAGGAGCACTCTCTTTGTAGAAGAAAGAAACAATCACACACACACTGAGGCTTTCTAACCTTCATTAACTATTTAACAATTGGCTCTCATAAACCTTTATTCATTCACCCGCTCACCCCATAATAGCTCTAATAGTTCGTATAACACACGTCTACCACCCACCTACTCACCACTCCATCTGATGCACGCAGGCACACACACACACACACACACACACACACACACACACCCACACACACACACACACACACACACTCTGCCACACATGTACTTACTACATTCTTAATGCACATACTCTCACTCTCTCTCTCTCTCTCTCTCTCACTCACACACACACACACACACACACACAAACACTTATACTTGCACTCTCTCTCCCCTCTGCTGCTGGGACCGGAGTCTGGTTGCCCTTTTTTGGCATGTGCAGGTTATGCCAATTTGAATAGCTAGAGACTGTGATGAGTAGATCCACCTTCCCTGACAGAGTGCTTTGCAACACCTTCATGGCTGATGTGGAGCTCTATCGTCACACACGCAGACACACACACACACACACACACACATAGACAGCCTCAATGAGCCCTTGTTACAAGCTGTACAACATTTTTCATAGAGAAGGCCAGGCACTATTTCAAAGACCTCCTCTAGGTGGTGCTGTTGAGCCCCTTCTGTATAGTGCAGCTTTTAGCTCCAATGGAAGCAAACGTAACAAGACTGGAATGTGTCATGGTCTCCACTGCATCCACGTGTGGTTTTTTACACATACGTCTCAAGACTTGGACCTTTACATCTAGAAGAGTTTTATCAGTGTGTGTGTGTGTGTTGTGTCTGTGTGTGTGGGAATGTTTTTTTTGTTTGTTTTTTTGTTACCATGAAGGTGTTGCTTAGCACTCTGTTGTGGCAGCTGGACAGTCGTGTCATTCCCGTAGCCTGACACACACGCATACGCACACACACACTCAAACACACAACGCCCCCAGCCACCTGAGCCATCCACAGAAAGCCAGCTCGGTACAGTCATGAGCTCCAAATTGGAGCAGAGGTCTTTACAAAATGCATCTCTGGTGGGGGAGCTGTGTGTATGATTGTGTTTGTGTATGCGTGTGTGCGTGTCTGTTCTGAGTATCGATGTGTAAGATGGCCCAAAGGTAGGTCTGGTATGCATGTTAGGGAAAATGTGGTTGTGTGGTATTGTGTATGTGTGTGTGTGTGTGTGTGTGTCTTTTGGGTGGTGTGTGTGTTGTGGTGTAGGGTTTGGAGGTATTTGGAGTGTGCGGGGTGAATAGACTCACTTATGAATGGGAGTGCATGGGAATTCTCCTCAGCGGTAGCTGGTTAGCATGACCGGGATGCTGCCTGGTACATTACTATGCCTACATACTGTCACTTACTACAACAGTGTCGTGCAAATACGATTACAACTCATTCATGACTTTAGACAGATGCTGCTAGTTAAATTGACGTACAAAAACTACACAGAAACAAAGTGCATAACTATGAGGTGTGATGCTATACTTTGTTATGTTCTGACTCTAACTCTGTCTCCATCTCTAAGTTACAGCAGCACCTGAAGAGTGTTGCCTAGTCATGACAAATTCTAGACACAAAATGAGTCTTTATGTTATTAGCCTCTTTGTTAGTTGGGGAATGACAGTAAGTAGGCATTAAGTTGTGCTGGTGTTGTTAATGTAAACCTCAGAGTTGTGAAAGTGCATGTGTGGGAGAGGACGTTCTTTCCAAACCACGGAGTTGATGCATCACTTTGTGCCTTGTGGGTGGGTTTCAAAATCATTCTGCCTTGTCGATTTGAGGATATGATGCTCTTGTGGTCAGAAAAGGGGTAAAATTCAAGAGCCACGATAATGACGTGATTCTAAAACAGAATATTTTCTCATGCCAACTGTTGAACTTGACTTTTTTGTTGAGAAATTAGATAAACATGTGATGTGGAGCTCTATCATCACACACTCAGACACACACACACACACACACACACACACACACACACATACACAGCCTCAATGAGCCCTTGTTACAAGCTGCACAACATTTTTCATAGAAAAGGGCAGGCACTATTTCAAAGACCTCCACTAGGTGGTGCTGTTGAGCCCCTTCTGTATAGTGCAGAAATTAGATAAACAAACGAATTAAACAGTTACATAAATTAAATACATGTAATAACACATGTATTATGTTTATAATCTACCTCACGAGAATTATTTCATTTAAGTGGCTCTGGAAGATGTTAGTGTTGACTGAAATTGCACTGGGATGCCCAGATGCCCGTTTGCTTTGAGTTTGTTTTGGTTGGATTGGGCTGAGCTTGGTTGGGTTGAGTGTGCCGTCTCTAGTGCATGTGTTGGTTGGTACAAAGCCAACAGACCCCATAGACAGAGAGGGCACTGATTGGGTAGAGGCATGGGTGAAGAGGGAAACAAAAAAAACTTTGCCCTGGAATTTGCCATCACGTGGCTCGAGTCAACAAATCACTCCTTCATTTGTGGAGTTTGTGTTGGGATCATTTATAGACCTGAAATAATGAGCGACACTTTCCTTCTTTATGTGTCTTTACAGAAAGCTCGAAAGTAAGTTGAATAATAAACAAGTCAAACAGTTTACAGAGGGCCCTGCAAACATCTGATGTGCAGCTTGGTTCTCTAAGAAGGCATAAAACTCACATTATTTGTGCTGCCTTTCATCAGTATCAGATCCCATGTTGTAGCTTTGTTAAGACTGCAGCCTGCTGTTTGTTTTACTTCCTAGACTACTAATTGTCCCACAGGGACATCGAGCAGAGTGACTGATTAGATCTGTGCCATGTCCTGCTCTCTTCTCCATTCCTTCATTCTCAAGATATGTTGACACTAGGATTTATTATATTGAATATATTGCATGTGTCAACATGAACACATTTTCTTTCTCTCTCAGCAATTTTCCTCCATTTCGGGGATGTAGGCAATAAAAATCTTTTAGTATTTTTTGCTTGGAATCTGTACCATGCTATTTGTATCGAGAATAAACACACAAACACACACACACACTCACTCACTCACTCACTCAGGCACTGGTGGTCAGACAGAAACAATTAGATTGTTGTTTGACTTGGAACACATACTTACTATAACTGACATTGTAAATGACAACTGTTGGCTAAAACAATATTGGACACAAGCTCTGTTTAAAATAGACAATATTTATTTATTCCCATCTCAATTGCAGTGTGTTAGTTATTTAGTCCTCTAGAATTCCATTTTCGTACCTGACTTACATTTACATTTACATTTACGCATTTAGCAGACACTTTTATCCAAAGCGACTTACATTTGTCAACTATCAATTACATCAGGGCCAGTCTCCCTTTGAGCAACTTGGGGCTAGGGCTATGTGCCTTGCTCAAGGGCACAACGGTGGCAGCCAGGATTCGAACCAACTATTTTCCAGGCTACTTGCATGCTAGCCAGGTTCCTTAACCACTATGCCACCACCACCTGGAAACCATGGCGTTGAGGCCGTGCATGGACTAATCTGGCTTTTTTTCTTTTCTTTTTCTTTCTTTCTTTTCTTTTCCTTTCTTTTGGTCTCACAACTTCCTTGCCAGTTTTTATAGATGATGCAGTGAGAATATTAAAGCCCCTGTAATGAAGCAGAAGGAAGGTCAACATGGTTCACCACATTGCACTTTGGCCGTCATAGTGGAAAAAAATAACCAGACGCAGTGAAGCATCTAGTGGTTCCATCTAGAGGGGCAGCTCTGTCTGGGCAACTTGCAGGGGTTCAGCTATAAGACAAGTCTAGGGGGGGATGGAGGACTGTGGCCTGGAGGAACAACGCACACACACACACACACACACATTGTAATGATCGCCCTTTGATGACGTCACTGTCAGTTGCCCTCTCTTCCCTTTTTCCTCTGATCCACCTTGCAACGTGTGTATGAATATGCATTGACGGGATCGTATATACATTTATAAAAGGATCGTAATTGTATTGTTTAGTCAAGCACTGCAGGTTATGTTCGCTCTGTGCGTTTCCTTAGTGCCCCTCATGGTAATAAACGAAGAACAGCACTTTTACTTTGTGTCCGGCTGAGTTATATGACCAGATCCTTACAAATGGCGCCTTACAACACACACACACACACACACACACACACACACAGCTTGTACCTTTAGATGAGTATTTCATGAGGCCTTATCTCGTTTATCACAAGGCATCTGACAGGTGTGTGTGTGTGTGTGTGTGTGTGTGTGTGTGTGTGTGTGTTGGAGGGGGTGTGTCTGGCGCCATAGTGTAAACCTAGCTTGTGTGAATAACGATCAGTGATGTTTGCATTTATAGTTGCTGATTTTCATGAGGCCTTATGTCGTTTCTCACAAGGCCTCAGACAGGTGTGTGATTTTGTGTGTGTGTGTGTTTGGAGGTGTGTCTGGCGCCATAGTGTAAACCTAGTTCGCATAAATCACGAGCAGTGATGTTTCCTGTAGCCTGTGTTATTGCTCAGGTATTTAGAGGTATTAAGTATGCATATAGTGTGATCCTAGTTGCCGGTTGCTAGGATACCTGACTCGGTTTACCTGTATTTCCTGATTTGTTGCTTCGGTCCCACTTGCTGTGGCCTCTGTAGAAATCAGTAGCATCCATTCACCCTTAATATTCAGTTGTCAGTCTTTTATGTGTTTCATGTGTTTTACTTACTTTACACAGACTTGCTTTGAATAGAACACCAGGGCCTCCAGCTATCTACAGCACAGCGTGTGTGTGTGTGTGTGTGTGTGCGTGCGTGCGTGCGTGTTGTGAACGCGAGTGAAAATTGTTTGTGGCTGCAAAGCACTGCAAAGGCCTGTCTGCCTCCTCTGCCTTCTCAGACAGAGTGTATCAGTCTGTCTACTTGTCTGTCCTGTCCGTCTCTCTCTCTCTCTCTCTCTCTCTCTCTCTTTCACTGTCACCGTCTCACCACCTCAGTAACCTCGATCACCTTGGTCATCAGTAACCACAGTCACTCATTTTGCTTCTTAGTCTTTCACTCTCTCAATGTGTCTCTCAGGCTCTCTATGTTTCTCACCAGTCTCATCTCTCTTTTTTATCTTGCTCCACATCCTGGCTTTCTATAAGAGTGTGTTTGTGTGTGTGTGTGTCTGTGTGTGTGTGCGCGCGCATGTGCATGCACTGAGCTGCGCTGCATGGTCACTTGTGCTTCTAGCCGCCATTAATTAGCATTCAACAGCAAACGCTTTCCTAACCACACAAATTTATTCATGCTCACACACACACACATCATTTCTGTGTTTAACTGGACAGTTTTTCTCTTTCTTACACACACACACACACACACACACACACACACACACACACACACACACACACACACAGTCACACATTCCCACATAAGTACATATTCACATGTGCACTCTCGCACACAAATTACACACACACAGATATTCTCACTGTGGTTAACCACGCTCAAACACACACAAAGGCACAGTCATAGACACACACTGTTGTGTATGTTTGCTAGCTGATTTTCCGTCTATGTAACACACACACTGTGTGTGCCTTATAGCTGGTTGTCTGTAGCGCCTCTGAAGGCTGTGTCCACCCCCTCCTCCCCAACCTCTCTTTTCTTCTCTTTTCTCACCTCTATCTGTTTCGCTTTCTAACTTTCTCTCTTTCTATCTCATGTCTTTGCTATCACTCCATATCTACCTACCTTTTTTATTTCTTCTCTGTTCTTTCTCTTTATCTCCCCCCCTCTTTTTTTTTTCTCTATCCCCCTTGTTCGCTCTCTCTCTCTCCTTCCCTCCCTCCTTCCTTCCCATCCTCAATATCTGTCCCTGCTCCCTTTCTCTTTTTCCCTATCCCTTTCCCTCTCTCATTCTCTCTCTCCCCCTCTCTGTCACTCTCTCTCTCTCTCTCTGCATCCTCTCCCCCTATCCTCCACTTCTGTCCCTCTTCCACCCTCCTCCATCTCCTTGTTCTCCCTCTCCCTCTCTCCCTCTCCCTCCCTCCTTCCTCCCTCCTTCCTTCCTTCTCTCTCCTTCTCCCTCTCTCTTCCTCCATCCCTCCCTCTCCCTCTCCCCCCCCCCCCCCCCCCCTCTCTTCTTCTCCCCTCCTCTGTCTCTGTCCCTGCTTCTCTCCCTCCTCCAGCCTCGTCGGCGGAGAGGGCAAGCCCACTGCCAGATGGCCGCTCACGGTCACTGCGCTCCACACGCTCCTTCCCCGGGAGCACCGTCGCTGTGGTGAAGATGACTCCGCTGTCCTTCATCCCTGGGGCCAAGATCGTCAAGTACCTGGGCATCATCAACATGTTCTTCATCAGAGAAACAACCTCCCTCAGAGAGGTCCGTGCTCTCACACACACACACACACACACAGCAGAGATCTGTTTTCCTAGTTTGCCTTATCTCATTATGTTTTTTACTGCACTCTTATATATAATCAGGGGAGAAAGTAGTTTCATATTCTAACTGGTAGTATTGAATAGATAAAAGTGTGCGTATAGCACCAAAAAGTTTTTATCATGCGTTACTTTATACTGTTAGTTGTAGAGCATCATCAAGGCCTTTTGTCTGAACCATTCTCACTACATGCTTTCTTTGAACCCCCATTGCCTTTCAACACTCCAGAATATGGGCCTATTGATTATGATCACGTTCCTTTTTTATGGTAACATCTAAATAAGCCAATGAGCTTGTATTATTTAATAGGCCACCAAGATGCTAGCAAACATCTACCCATGCACAGAGTAAGAACTAGCCTAAATGTGGCTTGTCATTTTTACACACAGCTTCTAGTGTCATGCATTGGAGACTGCAGAATGATTTTTCTTGGTGGTATTACACACCGTCTCTGAATCTTTTAGCGGTGTGGAGTGCCGGACCGCACCATCTTACTTCCACCCCTGTATACAATCTGATTCTGAGCCGTCGTCTCTGATTGTGTGCGTGTGCGTTTTGTTTCTGCGTGCGTGCGTGTGTGTGTGTGCATGCAGGAGGGCGGTGTGAGTGGGTTTCTGCACTCGTTTATAGCGGAGGTGTTCGCCATGGTCCGTGCTCATGTGGCAGCCCTGGGGGGAAACGCAGTGGTGTCCTACAGCATGAAGGAGTGTGTGTTCATGGAGAACCCAAACAAGAACCAGGTCAGCATGCTCACACACACACACACACACATACACACACTCATCATACCACATAAGCACAATGCACACATGCATGCATTCTGCCATGCTGTACCCAACCACAGACTGCAAATGCAAAATCCACCGCAGACACATCTGCACACACACACACACACACACACACACACACGCACACACGCACACACACACACACACACACACACATATACACACACTCTTACTTGCTGAATTGTGTTTAAGGTGATTAGGAAGTGCCTTATTCCAGACCAAGGGTTCAGGCTCTAGGCTTTGGATAGAGCAGCTCTGGATAGTTCCAGTGTTAATTGCATCATATAAATGAATGAAATCAAATAAAGTGCTTTCTTCTTCTTTAGGCGCAGTGTCTGATCAATGTCAGTGGTGATGCAGTCATCTTCACCCGAGAAACAGAACTGGAGGTGTCCTCTATACAACCACAGACTGCAAACACGCAATCCAGCGATGACACGCCTGCATAAAGTCACACACATACACACACACACACACATACACACAGAAATTCTTTTGTTTCTGCATGCTGAGGACCTGCTTGTGTTTGTTTCTCAAAATCTACATTCCACTGGAAGAGGCAGCTAGGATAATGGAAGGTGTTTGTGTGTGTGTTTGTGTGTGTGTGTGTGTGTGTGTGTGTGTGTGTGTGTGTGTGTGTGTGTGGGTGTGTGTAAATAGATGGGACGGATATACAGTACATCTCCATCAGGATATCCTTTAGCCAAAGTATGCTCATCTAGTCTTTGTTGTTGAGTCCAGTAAGGATTTGTTTAGTTAGGGTGTTGCTCTCAGACAATCAAGATGATGTTCTAGTTGTTCTGAATATTTTTGTTGAATTTCCCTCCATGGGCCAAACTGTGTCCGGAGGGGAGTCAGGAAGTCTGAGCTGCCCTGCCGTGAACCTTTCCCAAAGAACCACACAATGCCAGGTCCCTCATGACCAGCCACACTAACATTTGTGCAGCCCATCCAGAGTGCCAGGACTGTCTGTCTGTCTGTCTGTCTGTCTGTCTGTCTGTCTGTCTGTCTGTGTGTGTGTGTGTGTGTGTGTGTGTGTGTGTGTGTGTGTGTGTGTGTGTGTGTGTGTGTGTGTGCGCATGCGAGTGTGTTCCCTCTGGCCACAGTGGAAGAGCATAGCCTCGCTGGCATGTCCCACTTAATGCAAAGGCTTTTCATCAAGCTAACAGACACTCAGAAACTCTGCCAACTCTTGCGATGGCAGAGAACCTAATTACAGCAGTCCAGAATCCTGGCGTTTAGGTGGAGAGCCCACTTTGAGCAGTCCAGAACCTCTCCCTTACGAGGAGGAACATCCATCTTGTGAGGTTTCAGTTGAGGTTCTTGGATGGGATGTTTTGATGGTGGAGAATCTTCCTTAAGCAGTACTGGATGCACCTGTAGTCCGCACAGTCTTTGTTATGAGAGACTTAAGCACTCACTATTTAATGAACTGTCACTGTCCATCCGTAGGGTTGAGTCCAGCTGAAATGGTACAGGCATTCCTCTCCCAACACCATAGTTCCTAACTAGTTAACAACTTTGGTGGTTTGCAATTGCATTGCAACCACCTATGAATTTGGGAGTCAGTCCCCAGTTTAGCAAAGTGCCAATAGTCCTGATGGGGCAGGCTTACAGGTAGCCCCCTACGCTACATAGCCTTCCATAACTCACTTTAGTAAACCTGGCCTGTGTGTGTGTGTGTGTGTGTGTGTGTGTGTGTGTGTGTGTGTGTGTGTGTGTGGTGTGTGTGTGTGTGTGTGTGTGTGTGTGTGTGTGTGTGTGTGTGTGTGTGTGTGTGTGTGGGGTTGCCGACATGTGTGAGCCAGTCATCTCAAAATTAACCACACACACATTTCAAAAAGCCATATTGTTCACTGTCTTCACAAGCTGTTTGCTTTGACCATCCCTTTGGCCTGATATCTCGCCTGCCTATAACTGGGTTATCCACACAAGCACAAGCTTCCTGTACTACTACTACTACTACTACTGACATCCTTTGAATCATTTGTAAATGCTGGATTTGTTTTTGAAGTTTTTCTTTTAGTGTAGGTGCCACAAAATCAGTTTGAAACTGTTTTACACCAAGGGGAAGTTTTTTTTTTTGTTTTTTTTTTAAAGCTTTAGCATCTAGTGTCTTTCTCTGTGCATGTGCATTGGTATACATAGACTGTATGTGGGGCGTGTGTGTGTGTGTGTGTGTGTGTGTGTGTGTGTGTGTGCGCACGTATGTGTGTGTGGAAATGTCCTGTCAAAGACTTGAATGCTTAGAGTGACTCTGGTCAGCTCTCTCTCTCTCAGTCGTCCATTTCTCTGCCTGAAGACAAATCTTGCACAATAAATAACAAAGAATAAACTTGTACGTAAAAAAAAATCAAAGGGCTTACTGTGGTGTATGCATATAGAGGGGACACATGCACATCTTAAGAATCTGAAGCTTGTTTCTTGTCTGTTTGTATGTATACACATATGTGTGTTTAAACGGTGAAGTTAAAGCTTTGCTACTCTATTTTGGGGGGATACACCAAATCCATTGCACCTTACTCAAAGCAGCACCTAACTCACAAGCTGATAAAGATTAATGTCAGCTCAGGTTGTAGTTATTATTTATGATAAGACTCCATGGTGTATTGGCTTTGTGTAAGGGTTTTGTTTTGTAAAGTTTTGTTTTTAAGATGATTATGAATAGAAGATTATGAATAGCCTAAGTCTTGTATGCAGCTCTGACATGACTTTTGTATCATCTCTATAGTGCACTGAGCACAGCAGATATATTTTTGAGACGACGTGAGACAGAGCAGAAAGTTTGCTTTGTCTATATTGATCTGTGGAGATCATTCCAGACAGAGGCTCAGGTCTGCGTCATCATTGGGGAATGGGACGTTTTATGTGTGTATGAATGACCTAAACTGGCAGAGACAATGACAGATAGCCAGATAGACAAAGCCTGTATTCACGGGGTACATATTAATAGTTTATAGCTAGCAAGTTCTTAACTTAACTTCCTGTTTGGGCAATGTGTGGAACATTCCATGTCTTTTTTTATAGCTGAATCACAATGTCTTTCTCTGTCATTTTGGAAGACCATGAATGGAGAGCAGCATCTAAGATCTTTTACAAGACACACACACACACACACACAATTGACTATGACTGTGTGGCACTAGTAGTTCTGACTGATTAAATCACAGCAACTCTCATGAGTCCCATATGTCACTAAGTGATATGTAGGGATCAATGTTCTGCCTGCCACCATATATCACCAATATTTTAGTTTAGGAGAGGCACCTTTTAAATATACATTTTAGAATGCCATTACCATCTATGAAAGTATAAAAAAACATCAGAAAGCTGAATTGACGACTCATATTTAATATGATGTTAATATGCATCAGTCTGTGCATTACCTAAGGTAAGGGCGCCGTCACTTCATGGGGAAAAAGCAGTACGAACATCATATCCACAATCAGCAGGGAGCCACTTTTTTCTGAAGAATGCCTATGCATAAATTGCATGAAGATGCGGTTTGTGACTGCTTGCTGCATTGCACTGCATGCAGGCTGCTTATTATGACTGACACTACCAGAGTGTGCTTATACCCTGTAGAAGCCAACATGACTTCGGCGCAACACTGAATTTGTATGTCCACCATTGGTCTCTAAAATCATTCACTCACTCTCACACACAGGCCATATCCACCCCTCTCACACACAGAGACAACTACCCATACGCAAAAACACCCCTGCACCCTTACTCCTGAGAGCTATTTTGCCACCCCCTAAGACTGCATAGAAACACATACACAGAAGACACACATGCACAAGCACATGGGTGTGTGCACCCACATAAACACACACATTCAATAATGATAACCCAACAATAGTGAAATACTCATGTTATTTTAACTAACAACCACAGTGATGCAGGAGCAACATTTTGGAAATATAAGTTACATGAGCCAAAAATTTAAATTGACCCCATTATATGAAATGTTGCATGAAATGAGGATGATGCTAAGGGCCTGGTGCTGACAGGAGCCCCAGAGAAAATTTGAACATCATAATCAGTGTTTAGGTGGGCCATGTTTAGGTTAGGTGATTTTTTTGTCATAGGGTCCAAAAATTTCTAGCAGCGCCCCCTGTCGACACACGCAAGCCCAAACAGGTAAATAGTCTGTTAAAATCTACATTTAAAACCAGTGCTGCTACCTGAACTGTCTGGATGATAACTGGACAAGAAACACATTTGTATGCAATTTTTTTCAAATTTCTTGTGTCATAATGCTCTAGTAAATGATGATTTGTATGATAATATAAATAGTTTTAAAAAATAAATTAAAACTAAAGATCATGAATAATAAAAATTGAGACAAAGACAAATAAATGAATAAAATCACTGTATACATGGCCCATGCGTGGCATAGAACCAGTAACTGTGTTATAAAGAGTAAAGTCAAATTAATTACAGGCAACAGAAAAACATGCAGTCTTTAGAGCTACTGTGAGGGCAGATCTAATATCTAAGGGGAACAGATTCCAACTGTGAAGAGCATAATGGCCAAAAGCCATTTTGCCTTGTATGTATCAGCTGACCAGTTCCATTAGATCTAAGTAGTCAGTGGTCTGGCTTTCTTGAAGATAAGCTTTGCATCTGTCTTGTTTCTGATTTGCACTTTAAATCCACAGATTAGGCCTACTGGGTCCCTCATCAAACTTTGTTTTCAAATAGTGCAGCAGCACCAGTGTTTAACTGCATCTGTTTTATTTTCTGGCTAGACATGATGCACAACTCTGATGCCTCATTTGCTTTGTCGGAGAATTCATAGAAAGTTACGTTCTTCAAAAAGTAATATACTTGTGGCCCAATCGTTGATAAAAAAAGGAACTGACCTTTTTGTTAGCTGTATATTTACCAAGATATATGCACAATCTGATATCACCAAGTAATTTTGTTCCATCAACTTTTTGTTTGTCCAGGGTTCATATTATAACCAACCAATCAGTCACCGGCTTATTTACCAGCTCAGATTTAAAGGTTTACTTTCAGGGTGTGGGTTGTATTCAGTGACAAAAAAGTGTGTGTGGAAAAAATTGAAAACACTTGTGGTAGTTGTACCTGCTAAGCATTCAAGGTAGCTTGTTCCTAGAATTGTAGAGTTGCTAGTGGTACCATAACCAGTGCATAAGCCTATAACAAGGGCTAATGCTTGCCTGTATAATATGATAAAAGCACACATGCTAAGGTGCAGGTCAGGTCTGTTAGCTCACTTGCTTTAGCTAAATCTCCAGTAGCGGTAAGAACAATAACTGTACTGTACTGTTGCTGGTGTCTTGTGCCTTTTTACCCACTGTCCTGGGACCTGTCCTGCACCACTCATCAACTGTCTTGTGCCACCTGCCAACTGTCCTGTGCACTGTCCCACACCACTGGCTTGCTGTCCTGTGCAATGTTCTGCACGACTCATTCGGTTTTGTGACACTTACCAACTCACATGGCATTCACCGTCTCATGTGATGTACCTACAGTAACTCCACTGCTGCTGCTGGTGGCTCACACCCCTCATTCACTGTCTTGAGTACTGTCCCACTGCAAAGTGTGTAATATGGTAACTGCAAAGTTATAGTGGAGACAATGTTTTGTCTTAAGTGAGATGATGTACACAGGTTTGTGACCTTTAGGAAACAAATATGTTCCAAATTGTGGAGTGTGGATTTCAGCTACAACTGTGCAATTAAGGATAGGCCATGTAAGAGCTGCCTTGACAGAAGTTCAGAAGTATTCTTTTCTTTCAAGTAGTCCATGCATCACTGTGCAGCAACCATACTACTAGGCAGAACATCCTGTTTCTGGCCATTGTACAGAGCCCTTGACCATTTTTTAATTTAGGAGAGTGGTCCTCTGTCTGATGTGCTGCCAACCACTTCCAATATGTCACTCACCCCTCCCCCACCCCCTCCCCCCCTCTTCCTCTTCCTCCGTAATCTCTGCCTCTTTCCCAGTGACAACTTTCAACATGGATTTCAATATTTGTGCTGTCCCAAAGTGAACCAATCTAGTACAACAAATCTGTTTGAGCATTTACTAAAACACACAAAAATATAGATTCTCATCACTTGCTGATCAGCTTCTAATTGTCATTTTAGTCAGGGATGGACAGCAATTAAACAAATATACTTGAGTGCTGTACTAAAGTATATGTTTATTTCTTTCATATCGATACTTTGCTGGAGTACCAATATTTTTTTGGAACTTTTTTAATTTTCACCATATTTTAAAGACAAATACTGTACTTCCAGACCTGATACATTTGAAATATAAGCATTGTTGGAAGTTCTCTTTACTTTTAAGCATAATCTTTACTTTTAAGCATAATCTTGAATCTTGAAGTGTCTTTGTTGTTGTTGTTTTGGGAACAACCACAGGGCATATAGAGTATATAAATGTTCACAGTGCTATGCTGATTTTTTTTCCTAATAGTTGAACTTTGCCGTGGTAATGATTGATGGTGGCCACGGATAGGGATGACAATTCTTTATCTGAACATTACTCTTCACAGTAAGATCAACTGTGAGATGATTATTTAGTTGTGTGTAAAAGCAAAGATCTAGATATTTGTTGAATATCTGGTCAAATATTGTGATGTTGGCAGTAATAATGCTTGCACATTGGGCTGATGGCCGTACTTCTGATAGTGTCAGGCTCATTGATGACTTTCTGTAGCCCAAATTTGAGCTGTATGTGCAGCTCAACCTGTAATGGCAAGCCTCTGCCGGAACAGTGGAAGCTATGAGTCAGTTATATGGTCAGTTTTGTTAAATTGGCTCAGCTCATCATTTGAAGGACTACAAGTCATGATGTACAACCAAAAGATGTAACTTTCAATCTGCATATCAGTGTCAGTGGCAATCGTACAAAACATAAAAGTACATATATGCTGTAAAAGATGACATAGGAAAAGCAGTATGAATGGAGTAATTCAGTAATATGTATACTTTGACAACAGTAAAGTAGAATTGTTTGTGTGTTTGTATTTTAGTGCGTTTGTGTGTTGTGTATTTGAGTGTGCTCAAGTGTGTGTGTGTGTGTGTGTGTGTGTGAGAGAGAGAGAGAGAGAGAGAGAGAGAGAGAGAGAGAGGGGAAGTGTGTGTGTGATTACAGCCCGGACTTTGGGGCTAATCTAATCCTTTTAATCGCGCACACAAACTCAGTGCGCGCGCGTCACCGACACCGCGTCGTTCCTCCATACAAAAGAGTCGTGGCAGAACTCAAAGACCCGATGATGTGACGTCAGTTCTCCTTAGCTGTCGGGGGAGGACAGCACGGAGATAACGGAGCAGATGTGTCCACTTAATTTTGTGTCGTCCGGCTGCACTCGAACATTAAAATGGACTTGTGTAGATCCCCGAGTAGGACACATTCTAGGGAGCTAATATTTGCGTGGGTGTAGGCTTACGAGAGCAGGAATGTAAGTCAGTGGCAGTGAGGATGGATGCAAAATCTCTGCGAAGCAGCGAGGCAAGTGTACCGTCCTCACGACATATCTTCGGCGTCTGAAAGATGTGGGCTTCAAAACTGGCTTAGCGGGCCTGTCTAGCTCTAACTTACGGGTATCTGTCCTTCTGGGGATAGTTGTGATTTAAGGATGACTCCTCTCAGGTGCACGCGAAAGTGCCCTTGTGTGGCGATAGTGCTGGTTTTGCTTGCGCTGTGCTGGTTTTGGATCCAGGACCGGAGCATTGACTCGAAGAGGCTCATGGCAGAAATACAAAAGCAGTATCGGTGGAGGAAAAACGTTACGGCCAGCCAAGCAATTGTGTAAGTACCCATCGCTCTAAATGATTTGATCGCGATTCCGTGCAGAAGAAGATAACCGATGCGTAAACGCACACGCACCTGCACGCAAAGACAAGCACACATGTTGAAGCATGAGCATAATCCTAAAATATGTTGTTGTAATGTCACAATGACAAGAAACAGAGCGGTCGGGTTGTGAGAGAGTGTGCGAGACGGACTGTAAATTCACTGACACAGGCTATTGAGGCCAGTCTTTGTCCTCGGGGCTTCGGAGAACAACCCCCATTTACAGCGAGAGGTCGAGCAGCGCCCCTTCACCACGTCAAGCCAGCCATGCATCCATGTGTGATAATCTCCATGTTCAGCCAGCGTCGCCTCACGGACGTCCTGGAGGTGTGACAGATGGATGCGTGGTGTAAAGTTAAAACAGCCTAAAATAGCTCGTAAAAATATAGTATTAATACAGCTTAATTGTTGACCAGTATGATTTAATATGACAAACGCAATTATTAAAAGCTAAATTATTGATCCCTAAATTGAAGCAAACGTGTCCGTAAGGCGACTGGTAATGTTCCTAAGTGGGATGGATGCCAATTTTATGAGTTTGTTTTCATGGCAGCTGAAATTCTTTTAGCCATTCTCCTCGTGTTCAAAACATATTTGTAATGCTGCATAGAATCTTTCTCGTTTTTTTCGAAGGGTAGGCTAAAGATTTACGGTGCTAGCCAAAAAGTTGAAAGATGTCCTGTGCACTGTCCTGCGTCAGTTGCCCACTGTCCTGCACTCCTCAACTGTCTTGTGTTCTGTCCTGCACCACTCTCCCGTGACACTTGCCAAATGTTACAATGTAAATGTAAATGTTACAAGACTAACCTATGTAGCACTGGACAATGGAGGAGAACATACACTCAGTAGATACATAGCACAAAAACACACAGACTGGCGAACAGAACAAAACAGAAGGACAGTGAACAGGACAGTAGGCGTGTGGCATGGGACAGTCCAGAGGACAGCAAGCTAGTGACACAAGACATGGTGAGGGCTGCGAAACAGTCCATAGGACAGTGGGTAAGTAGCATGAGCCACTAGAAGTATAACGCAGTTATTGCAAAACTGACTGTTTCTTTTTTAAAGCTCAGGCTATGTTGAATGTGAAATATTAAGATTGAAAATTTCGGGATGCACTACTACTAGACCTATGAACAGCTGCCCATTGAAAATCAATGTGTTTTAAAACCTTTTAATTCCACTGGTAGGATGGAGGAAGGTGGGAATGTTTCAGTGCATGTTAAATCATATCTAGAAGAAAAGCTTTTAGAAAATATATCATTCGTCCCTTAATGGAGACCAAATGGAAAACCATTTTGCCTCGGCTTTGATGGGAGGTTGTGCAGGGCCAAAGAGCTATCATGAACATGAGGCATGGTTGTGCCCTCCTTCATATGAAAATCTCGAGCTTAGTTATAGCCACTAAAACAGGGGCGAATTAGAACAAAGCCTACATGTTGTGTCAAATAGCACAAGGCAATTGTAGTTTAATTGTGGTTTGCCAAAACCACACAACCACCACATTCTATTTTAACATCAGATAACAAGGTACAATACTCCATTCATCCACTCTATGGCCTCTTTAAGGGTATAAGGCCAAAGTGTAGCACCTGTCCACATATGGGCCTATTTTAAAGATTTTTATATCAAGACTGAACCACTTAAGTAAACAGGTTAAGCAACATAAACTACATGTTTCCTGAAAGTCTGTGATTTTTAGGCCTATAAAGGATTAATCAATTTGCAGAGCCATCTTTTGAGGAGTGTAGCTGTGCATTGTCTTCATAAGACAGATAACAGAGGTAATGGTTAATCAAATAGTCAGTAATCAAGTAATCCAAAACAATGAACACATGCTATCAAAAGACTTCTCTAAGGGAGTGCCAGTGTGTGTGTGTGTGTGTGTGTGAGCAATAAAGTGTAAGGGAAGGGGATTTGCAAGGGGGTGATATTGCGTCGAATAATGGGGTAGCTGACGATGGAGATATGTTTCACCACCCAGGTTGGCTACACTGACAGTTGTTTGCAGATAGCGTGATGTGGGTCTCCAGGTCAGTTCCCTCTACAGCAGCCTAAATTCTCACCCATACATGTGGACATGTCTAATTAAGGCTAATTTAATACCTGGGCAAAATCAATGTTATAATTGAAATAGTGTAACGGGATGTTTGTATACTGCAAGATCACAGAAATAATCAAGCATCTTCACAGCACTTGAAGAAGTTGATTTACAGTGGTTAGTTGGTGGTTGGTGGGTGGTTTACAGTGGTTGGTTTACAATCAAGGTGATTGCAGCTAAACAAACAATAACATTAATTATCAGAAAATAATAAATGTGTGCATCAAAATAATATACAATAAAGTTAGCAAGACAAATGAAGCAACAATGTAAATAAAAAGTTGGGAAGAAAAAGAAAATTCTAGTTAAATATATATATATTTCTCTCTCACACACACACTCATGCAGTATGAACTAATGGCAGTGCATTTTACCAAACCAGTGTAACAAATAAACCATAACACTATGTGTGTGTTTGTGTCCATAACAGGAGTGAGTTTGAGAAGTGCTGTGAAGTTAGAGCATGTGAGTCGGAGCATTATTCTTTGTCACTAGCGAATGAAAAAAAATATCCGTAGGCTAGTACTATATGTTAGGCATTGACAGTTTACTCTCACTTTGTAAGCGAAATTACAGTTATAAACACTGATGTACTAGTTCCATTTAAAGCCATGCCGCTGTTAGGACATAGTGGGGCCTTAATGAGAAATTTAATTAAAATCGCGGAGCTCATAAATGTTACTGATGATTGCTAAACAGAGCGACGCACCTGGACAGTTTAATTAAATGATGAGGAGTAAGCTACTGTAGCCTCACATCAATGTTACTGATGCTGTACCTAGACAGTTTAATTAGGGTATGAGGAATAGGCTACTGTAGCTTCACACCTACACAGTTTAATTAGGGTATGAGCAATATGATACTGTAGCTTCACACCTACACAGTTTAATTAGGGTATGAGCAGTAGGCTACGGTCGCTTCACACCTACACAGTATAATTAGGCTATGAGCAGTAGGCTACTGTAGCTTCACACCTACACAGTATAATTAGGCTATGAGCAGTAGGCTACTGTAACTTCACACCTAGACAGTATAATTAGGCTATGAGCAGAAGGCTACTGTAGCTTCAGACCTAGACAGTTTAATTAGGGTATGAGCAGTAGGCTACGGCCGCTTCAGACCTAGACAGTATAATTAGGCTATGAGCAGTAGGCTACGGTCACTTCACACCTAGACAGTATAATTAGGCTATGAGTAGTAGGCTACTGTAGCTTCACACCTAGACAGTTTTAATTAGGGTATGAGCAGTAGGCTATGGTCGCTTCACACCTAGACAGTATAATTAGGCTATGAGCAGAAGGCTACTGTAGCTTCACACCTACACTGTTTAATTAGGGTATGAGCAGTAGGCTACGGTCGCTTCACACCTACACAGTTTAATGAGGGTACGAGTAGTAGGCTACTGTAGCTTCACACCTACACAGTTTAATTAGGCTATGAGCAGTAGGCTACGGTTGCTTCAGACCTAGACAGTATACTTAGGCTATGAGCAGTAGGCTACTGTAGCTTTACGTGAAGAATGAAACTGCAGTAGGAGCAGAACTAGCAAAATTAGAGATACTAGAGATTTTGTTTGACTTTTTTTTAATAAGAAAAGGATTATGCAAAATTTCATCAAAACAAACTGCATAGCCTACATAACCCAAATACTGTACTTTGAAAAAGGAATTCAATATTTCAGACACACAATTCAATCCGAAATGTTTTATGCATGTTGATTGAATGCTAGCCTACCTAGAATATGGGATTCGCTATTGCATTCTTAATGACCAGAGGTTTTACATAATTGAAAATCTGGTCTGGCCATTTGGTAGAGAGAAGTGATTGCTTGCAGGGAGTGTTTAAGTTTAAAAAGATTGGATCAGCTTTTGACTGATGGCCTGCCTTGACTAATAGCATTCTAGCTCTGCATTCACAACACCTCCGTCTGTTCGCTGATTGGATGCGGTTAAAATGCCAAAACAAATCCAAATGCAAGAAGCACACAATCTTCTGTTTGTGTTCCCAAGACAACGAGACCTATTAAAACAACAAAACTTAAGGTAAAGAAAGGATTAATCTGCCTGCAGAGTGTTAGAACCCACATACACAGTACATACATACTTCAATTTGCATGAATATTAACATGGTTAGCGTGATTTATGCAGATGAGAACAAGCCCTCTGAGTCTGGTCTTTCAATCCATGCCTGTAATCCCTCTGAAAATCCTATTTATTAGTACTATTAATATTAAAATGACACCACTTTCAGTCAGTGCTGTCCTCTCTAAATGTGATTAGTTTGACCAGAGGCTAAAGGCTTTTTCCTCTGCTCTGTACGTCTTTAGGATGAGTGTGGACAGGCACTCATCGATCCAGCTGAGTCGAGTCAAATTGAGCACCCCAGCCCACAGATTGCTCTCAGTTCAGACACCCAAAATACAGTAGCAGTGATCCACAACAAAACATAGAGCAATAATTTGAATGATGAGGAAAGTGCAGTCTTAAGTCTAACTAAGGCTAATTTAATACCTGGGCAAAATCGATGTAATAATTGAAAGAGTGTGACGGGATGATTGTATACTGCAAGATCACAGAAATAACCAAGCATCTGGTAGTCTTGCCAAGTTTTCAAATGAGTCACTGAAAAGTGATGAAATACACAGGTGTTAGGCTATTTCTAGCAGCCATCCTGGATATGCCCTGAGCAGCTTTGGGCGGAGGGTAGGAAACCTCCACAAAATAAAAGTAAAAGCTTTACAGCATGACATTGACTATATTGTCACACACACACACACACACACACACACACACAACAAAACTACTTTAAATTCCAAAGGTTCACCATTAAACCCTTGAGAATTGATTTTAAATGATTGAAAATGGTCAGGCCAGACAGAAGTTGATTTACAGTGGTTAGTTGGTGGTTGGTGGGTGGTTTACAGTGGTTGGTTTACAATCAAGGTGATTGCAGCTAAACAAACAATAACATTAATTATCAGAAAATAATAAATGTGTGCATCAAAATAATATACAATAAAGTTAGCAAGACAAATGAAGCAACAATGTAAATAAAAAGTTGGGAACAAAAAGAAAATTCAAATTAAATATATATATATATTTCTCTCTCTCACACACACACACACACACACTCATGCAGTATGAACTAATGGCAGTGCATTTTACCAAATCAGTGTAACAAATAAACCACAACACTGTGTGTGTGTTTGTGTCCATAACAGGAGTGAGTTTGAGAAGTGCTGTGAAGTTCAGCGCCTGTTTGCAGTGACCAAGCAGAACACTCCTCTTGGCGCAGTGCTGTGGTACGACGCTGAAATCTTCCACTCACATACCGTTGATCCACACACCTATTCACTGCTTGTGAAGGTAACCCTCCTACACACACTCTCCTACACACTCACACACCACACCACAGAAATTTGTTGGGAGGATGAGTGTAAGATAAGATGAACAGTAGTCAGCATCTTTACTGGCTACCATGTCACACACACACACAAAATCATGCTCCACTGCATACCAGAGTTGCTTAGTTTGCTTGAACACCAAGGCCATTGCACGTTCTGACTTGAGACATGAGTGCCTGTTTTTTGTGTTTGTTTTTGTGTATGTGAGTAGGAGACCCCACTTCCACATCATCTGAACTCCTGTGCGGTAGTTGGGAACGGGGGCATTCTGAAGAACAGTGGCTGTGGCCATGACATCGACCGGGCCCAGTTCATCATCAGGTACACAAGACCACAGTATACATTGCAGTAACATTTTCTCTCGTACAAAAGAAAGCATGTGCACACATGTACACACACACATGCAATTACTCTCTTTCTCTCTCTCTCTCTCTCTCTCTCTCTCTCTCTCTCACAAACATATATATATATGCAGTATGCACACTGTTTGGACACAGCGTATAGCCTACGATCCAGAGATTTCAGTTGTTGAAAAGTGTTTTTTGTGTTCTGCATAAAAAATGTGTGAGGACCTTAAGACAAGCCTACCTCTTATGAAGTATAGGATCACATCCTGGTAATAAAACCAGCCCCCCGTTCTCCACCTCGTCTCATACCCTTGTTCTCCACTTCGTCTCGTACAGAGGCTCACTCTGCATTCACAACCCCTCCCTCTGTTTGCTGATTTGACAGGTTAAAATGCCTCCTGAGATAGCAATCTCAATGGGATCAAATCCAGACCAGCACTGTAGGGAGATGATAATTGAATGGAAGTGCATAGGCCAAGCTAATATGATTATAGAACATCTCTGTTTTTGCTCTTTGGCGTTTTCGTCTTTGCCAAACAACCAAGCAAACACATACAGCTGTGCAGATGCACACCACTGCAACATGATCATTTGGTAATGTTGGTTTTTGCAATTTTATGTGAACAAATTTTATTAAGAATCAAGGAGGAAAAAACACACACATACTAAAGATACATTAAGATATACTTAAATAAATTACCCGTCTATGTGTGGACTAGATCTCTATGACAGTGACACTAAAGAAGAAAAGTACAATACTTAGATGGTAGTCTATCAACCTAATCTTAAATTCATAGTGAGTCAGCATGCACAAGTGGAAGCAGAGCAATGACATGTTTGTGTAAGATATGTCTCCAGTTCAAAACGTAACAGTATAAAGTGGTTCGAATGACCTAGTAAAAACTGAATATGACAGTTTTATATGTATTGAAACCTTCCTTTGGGGAACACAAAACCCAATTTTCTAACCACTTGTGAAACCCATTTACACCACTTGTGAACCCTGTGACCCTTGTTGTGAAAATGAACAATTTCCTTAAACAATTTCCAGCACACAAAGGTCACCAAGTGATGTTGGAAAATTAATGTGAAAATTAGGTAAAACCAAACGGCAGATAATGTAATGATGTTATTAGCTATCAGGGGCAAAAAAAACCTCTACCAGTTTGCTATTTGGTTTAAGTTGTACGAAATCTTCCTGTTCTTTTTCCTATTGATAGCACTCGCTGACCTTAAACAACAGCGGTATGTGTGTAACTAAATAGTCTACAATTCTGGAAAAAGGATCAGTGTGATAAATGTGTCCAGGCCACTGAGCATCTGTCTATCTATCTGTTAACACTTCTTTGGTATGATCAGATATAATTCATATAGTTAATTCCTCCATCTTGTGTTAATTTGTTGTTTGTATGTGCAGATGCAATCTCCCTCCTTTGACCAGAGCTTATGCTGAGCATATCGGAAAGAGGACTCACTTAGTGACAGCAAATCCAAGCATCATAGAACGGAGGTACACACACACACACACACAAACACAATGGTATGCCACTATGCACCTCCAAAATACTTCTAAATACACATAACTTCAGCTGGATGGACTGTTTTGAAAGAGTTGTTTTTAGATGATTCTACACATGCACAATGCAAGGCAATTGTGTTTTTGCATAGTGTACCTCTTAAATGTATACAGAGATCCTGATATCCAAGTATATATTTGAGTTAGTATCTTTTGCGCTTATCTAAAGATGCAGTATGTCTGTTGGTGTGTGCGTTTTTTTCAAGATTTGGAGGTCTCGAGTGGTCCCGGCGGCCGTTCCTGGACAGCGTGCGTGTGTATGATCGGAGCTACATCTACATGCCAGCCTTCTCTTCCAGTATCGGCACAGAGCCCTCTTTCAGAGCCGCCCACACCCTTGCTGACGCCTCAGCCAATCAAACGCTCCTGTTCGCCCATCCAGAGTTCTTGCGGCGCGTTAGTGCCTTCTGGGCCGCCCGGGGCGTTGGTGCCCGGCGTCTCTCGACGGGTCTCTTCATGCTGACGCTCGCCGTCTCCCTCTGTGACCACGTGGACGTCTACGGCTTCTGGCCTTTTCCGCATGGGCTGGACGGCAAGCCGCTCTCCCATCATTACTATGACGACGAACCTCCCAACAGTTATCACGCGATGCCGCAGGAGTTTCTGCAGCTGTGGCAGCTGCACAAGAACGGAGTCATACGCCTGCAACTGGGAAGCTGTGTTTAGCGCAGGTCGCTAGAAGTGCTAATATGCCTACACTGAGGAGCTGCGTCTAGCGCAGGTCACTAACAGTGCTAGCATACCTGCAACCCCTGAACTGCGTTTAGCGCAGGACGCTAGCAGTGTTAACACGCTTGCAACTGGGGAGCTGCGTTTAGTACAGGATGCTAGCAGGCCTCTTCCAATGTGACCTAGAACTTAAACAATGAAAATGTGATTTATTTAAACACTGGACACTGGAACTGATGTTGTTGACACCCTGAAAAAGAGTGTCCAGTGATGCTGGCAAAAAAAAAAATTTAATTCAATAGCCAAACAAATGCACTCCTCTCCTGAATGCTCTTGACAGTGTGCTAGTATCACCTTTTGTCACTTCTCTCCACTAACCCATGCATCAGCCTAAGGCTGAAATGAGACCAGATGTGGATTTCTGCTTGTATTCGAGACATGGAAAAGACCACAGTTGAAAGAAGAGAAGGTAGCTGCAGATTTTCTGTTGCCATGCTCAGACTCAGCTTTAACATTTTACTTTTACCAACTGAACATCTGAAGATTATGTAGACTTCCTGAATAAAGATTAGGCCTATGAAAGGAAATACATAATATCTCGCTTAAAAAGTTTCATAGTATTTATTTTTTCTGTTCTGAGAATGAAAGGAATCTTCTTATTACACAAGTGATGTCAGGCACATCAAGTTAAGCTTTTTTCTACTTGATGCCTTCAAGATGCAATATAGCCTAGTGTGGATGGACCATGGGGGAAAAGCTTACTGCCAATATGAAAAAACACGTGTCTCGTCTGATTTCAGTCTGACACTGGAGCTGATTGTTTGTGTGCAGTGAAACTTCTGTGATGGTTTCCTGGAGGCAGGACTGTGTGTTAACACCAGATTTTTTTTTCAGCAGCCACACAGAAAAGACATATTCTCTACATGTGACAAAAAGGTGTAGGCCTATTGGCTTAGAATGCTCCTAAAGCCCCCTTTAATTGACTGTTTGGTGATCTGACCAGCACCCCTCACTGTGAGCATCCTTGTCAATGTGGAAACAGATGCATCAATGGCCTTGACTTGACTTGTGCCAACTCACTTCTGCTGACATCATGACGCCCCCAGAAACATGCAAAACACACCACATAAGTCACATGACTTGCATGAGTGTTCTTTCCTTTTTCATGTTTACTCCGTTTTAGCTTGCAGTATTGTCAGATGCTACCTAACTCTCAGGCCTCTCATGAATGCTTACTTCCTGTCCTGGTGCATTCAGTCTTGTTCAGTATTGTTAGATGTGCATGCAGAAGGCCTGTTGAAAGTGCCTTTGTGGAGACCTCCGAAATTCAGCAGCATTTGAAATAGCAACTAAAACATTAACGTTGAGGAAATTAAGTGACTTTTGAGGTCAGATTTAAAAGTAAAAAACAACAACAACAACTAAAACGGCTGCCTCTGCTGTGGCAGGACTGAACAAGGAAATGAACAACATTGGGCTTACCACGGTTAATCTCTTGGGAAAGTTGGAATGACAAAATTGTGTTATGAGTAAATTGTTTATTTTTGTTTTTGCATGCTAATGTGAAGGGACATACTATTCTAGACAAAGGGAAAATAAACAACACAGGAATTATAGGGGTAAATGAAGGGACTGCATGCTCATGGAGCCATAATCATGCATAGGCCTATCTGAGTGGATCTCCAGACAAACAGGAAATAGCTCAGCAAATGGACTAGCGATGAAATGGTGCTTGGAGGTCCGTAATACGTTTTATGTTCATCACCTCCCTGTGGTGGTATCTGCAGAAATGAGCCATTTTATCTGTAACAAGGTTGAAACGTGTATTAAACGATCCAACAAAAATGTAATGTCTGGCCAGCGACTGTTATTTCTGTTCTGCTATGTGAGAATAAATACACTGCTCTCTGGCTTCCCTAAATATAATAACAGTGGTAATGTAGTTCTAGTTCTGTAGTAATAATAGTCAATGAATTCTGCAATTCCAATGCAGTGAAGGCATGATAGGGTGTGGAGTGCTGATTTGTTACACTATGACAAAGTGCTCTCCCACACTATAAAAAATAAATCATGGTTTTAACTTAAAAAAGTTAGTGTCCGTGCTGCCTAACTATTTTAAGTTGACCAAATTTAAGATAATGAGTTGTGGTGACTTCTAAAGTATTTCAAACAAATACAGCCCGGACACTAACTTTTTAAAGTTAAAACCATGATTTATTTTTTACAGTGCATAGTTATGAATAGAAGGAAATATGATTTTATCAATATTGATGCCATTGCTGATCCTGCATGTCAGACCAATTCTTTATCAGTTCCTTAGTTGAGAAAGAAATCTACACGTTTTTAGTATCAGCACATCAGTGCCCTGGAAGAGCTGATTTGGAGGCAATTTCCAACTGTACATTTCATATGAATCTACAATTACTGGTCTTGTGCTTATGTAATTTCCTGCAAAAGTAAACTTACTGTTAAAAAAAAAACAAAAAACACATGCATGATTAAGGTCTGTTTACTGTATGTCCTGGGAACAGGGGCTCAGGCCATCAGGGCCTGCAGCTGGCCAGAAGAGTGGACTGTTTGTCCAGCTGGCAGCTGGACTGAGACATTTTTTGTACACATACATCACTTGAGACATTTTCGCAATTGAGGGGTTTAAGCATCTGTCAGCCCATTGTAGACTCTCTTCCACGCTAACAGTCAGTCTACATGAGTGGCCAGTACTTGATTTTAAGAAAAACGGGCTCCCTGATTGACATTTCACAAGCATCCAGATTACATGTGTTTGTCATCAAGTCAAGCCTCTTTTGTGCCTATGCTACATTCATTTGTCTTTTACATTTATTTTGAGTTAACTTTAAATTTTAAATTTGATTTAACTTTATTTAGCAGATGTAGCAATGTAATAGCCCCACTCAGAATTAATTAATCAAAAAAGAATTAATTTGCACTGATTTACAGAAAATCATCACACGTGAACACGTTTTTTTAATGGCTACTCAAAACCCCATAGAGAAGAAAATGTTCTTAGGCATTTGCAATGGTGCCCCCTGGTGGCCACTGACATTCCTGCAGAATCAACAGAACAACCTCCTCAACTCTACTAACCGTTATTGGAAACCCTCAGTAGATCCGCCCTAGATAATAATTCACCTGACTGCAGGCACCCCATCTTGGGCTTAATGGTTATGGTATTATATATGCTAAGTTGCTAAGGGTTAGCATCACATACCTGTAACTAACACAACTGGAACTTGAACAAATCAATTTTTTTGGCCTACTTTCACAGCTGTGAAAACCATGGCGGAAAGCACATTTTCACATGTTTTTATATCCTTTTACTGTCATGACATTCATCAAAAGAGTGTCACATCACCTTCTCCAGATGTTTCAATCAGTTGAGGGAAAGGTAACAGATACAATAATTTGTAACGCTGTGGCAATGGCTGTGAATACACTTGTGTAGACTACGTCATCGATCATGTCAGATGTGCCAGGTGCTCTGAGTGAGTCCTCTGCCAACGTCCATTCTACCATTCACCGTATATAGAATATACCGCAGGTGCACTCAGTGAAAATCTCGTCAAAGCACATTCGATTACTGTGCCCAGTCTACAGACAGGACACTGCAGGTGCATTCAGTGATTTCTAAAGCAATGCCCATTTGCCATTCGCCATAAGCTATACACTCATTTTTAAAACGTCCTCAACTTACTTTTGAGAATTGTCTATCATTATTCTTTATCACTATTGCTATTGTTTATCTTTATCTTCATTTATCATTCATCTTAATAACACTATTGAGAGTTACCAAAAAAGTAGTTAAGAACATCAAGTCATCAAAAAAACAAAACACACACACACACACACACACACACACAGGAAGTAAGACCTTGTCATTTATTACAATTCCTTAAAAATTGAAAATGTAATAAATAAATAGATAGATAGATAAAGAGCTGCTAAATGTCATTAGGGCTTGACTTAAAGTTGTGTCGTAAGGTTAAGCCTATTGAAAACACGTCGCCTATGGTGGGTTTACCATACGGAAGGTCCCATGCCTGCTGCTTTGGTAAATTGTCTGTTATTTTAATTCCGCGGACCTGTAAGCGTGAATGACATGATAATCTCCATGACATCGCCATTTAAAATGTTTTTTAGCTCACATTTCCCGAATTTGTCAGCGCCTGAATGAGAAAATAAATTGAGTGAGCCCTATTTTAACGCTATTGTTTGCAGCACACGTCTCTCCTCCCTCTCCGTCCACATAAAAACTGGTGGATGAAGAGGGAGGAAAATTAGCTTCACTTATTCGCATCAAGCAAGCTGACCTCATCATCGTAGTAAGCTAGTGCCACTTTTAAGGAACTGATGTGACATGTTGCGCCCACTGCAGTTTTTTTTCACAGCAGATTTTTCCTTCCTCTTGCTACGTGTCCGCCCTCGCGTGCGTGCGTGCGCGTGTGCAACAGTCCCGTCTAGAATCCCGACTTTCCGCACCATTCCTGTAGGACAGACTCGGGAATCTGGCGTGGCAAGATGGGAGAAATACGGCTGCCAGTGCAAGCGTTCCTTTGGTGCATGTCTACCATCTACTTGTTTGCGTTTGCTTCCCTATACGTACAGATACCAGGTGATTCACCCGTTTCCCCTTATAAACTGTTAAGACCAGGTTGTTTCAGGCAAATTCTTTTTAGCTTACAACAGCTAGAGCGCATGCTATGCTAGCAGCATGTTAATGTGAAGTGTTATTTTAGCACTGTTGTGAAACTTTCAAGAACTTGGTAATGTAGCATTGTACATTAATTTAAATGTGACATGCATTTGTGCTCATTGTTGCAGGGTAGCTAGCTTAACTGGTGACAACTTTTAATGTTAACGTCAGCATACATGTAGTATGACCCTAGGTTGGTCTTTAGCAGATCTAAGTTAAGTTACCCTGGGCGTCGTTGGTCTTTATTAGTAAATGGCACCTTGATAGCTGTATCCGGTGATTTTTTTGGTCTCGAGATTTGCCCTTGGAATCTGTCTCAAAACATCGCATTCCTGCTGTTCGTACAACTGCTAACACATGCTAACTTGATGTTAGTGTGTTTAGTAAAACCGACATTTTTTTAATGAGGTTTGCGCTGCCCACTTCGCACGATAAGCTCCCGATTAACAATTGTAATGCTCTTTGGAGAGAATTTGTTTTCGTGTACCTGTATACGAAATAAATTACTGTAAGATTAGATTAACTCATTGTCCCTATAACGTTAACGCTAGCTAGCAAAATTCGAGCACAATTTGAAGTATTTAGGAAACATTAAACCTTTCAGGTGACTTTGAAAGTTACACAAGTTATTGTACTTAAAACTATCCTTTTGTTTCGTTGATGTGAGATCGGCTTTGATCGTATGTTTTATAAAACCGATAACGGTCCTCATTTGGAAAAGCTAGCCTGAACTTGTATACAAGTTTGAACACGCCCCTCTTCCGCAATAGGTCTCTATGGCAACGACGGGGTGCTGCCCGCGCGCTGGATGCTGCGCTACACGGGCAAGGGAATCTGGGAGCAACTTCGAGATTCTCCCACCCTGCTGTGGCTGGGTCCCAAACTTGGGCTGGACACGCAGCAAGGCATGGAGCTTATCGCGCTAACAGGGGCATTACTCAGCCTTCTATCGACACTGACGCACAGGCTACGGGACTGTCGGCTCTACCTGTGCCTCTGGATACTGTACCTTTCACTTTATCAGGTGAAGTACACACACACACACACTTCATACACTTTGAACGGTATATATCGTTCATGTACACAGTCAGGGCAACAGATAACATACCTTGCTTGTGGTGTGCGTGTGTGAGTGACATGTGGCTTCTCATTGGCTGAGAAATGTGAAGAATTTGTTTGTGGTGGGTGTCACTGTCTTAAACATGACACACACAAACACACACTGACACTGACGTCTGAAACATGCACACATGCACAAACATCTCTCCCTCTACCCTTTACTGAACATCTTTTTCCCCTTTTACACAAAACAGGTTGGTCAGGTGTTTCTCTACTTCCAGTGGTGAGTGTTGTTCTATTGTGTGTGTTTTTACAATTCATCAGAATGCATTATTTGGTATAATCAAATATCCACATGTATTGATAAAGTAAATGCTGTGGAGGGAAAGTTTACATTAAATTTTCTTCAGACTTTGGTATTAGCCCAAAAAATCCACACATTAAAAATCAAAATCAAAAGCCCATTGATAATCATGTCATGTGTTATCATTAGCGCCCATTAATATCGAGGTGAAATTCAAGTGTGGTATCATGAGTAGTATCATATGTGCAGGGGGCTGAGTGCTGAATTTTAAAGGGGGGAAAGTTTCAGCACAAAGTGGAGGGGGGGGGGGGGTAAATGCAATTAAAATGGGCACGGCAGCAGAATAATGTGGATTCAGTTTTAGAGACAATACAATGTTCTTTAATAGGAACAGCAGTGGGATAGGCACTGATTGTGCACTTGGCAGTGCCAAACTTTCTCCTCTGTCAGTGTTTAAAGCCCATCCCATTTGTAGCCATCGTTCAGGAGCATAGCAAGGAGACGACCGCACATTATTTAGGTGTAGGGATGGGCTGACCTCAGACTGACCTCTGAGCTGCCCCCCCGGTGGGAATTGAGAGCGTTCATGGTAGGGATCCTGGTGCTGCCACTGCACTACAGCTTCCTTATTCTCACCTCTTGAGGCCCTGAGTCTCTGTGAAATGCTCTGGGTTAGCATGTCATCTTATGAACTAAATAAATCAAAGTAACTGCACATCTCTGTCTCTCTCCTTCTCTTTCTCTTGCTTTCTCTCTCTGTCTGGCTGTCTGTCTGTCTGTCTCTCTCTTCAGGGATAATCTCTTGCTGGAGACAGGGTTTCTGTGTATCCTGGTTGCACCCCTGTATTTGCCATGGGGGCGGTCGCGGGGCTGTTTCCATGACGGCGTGACACTCTGGCTAGTGCGCTGGCTTCTCTTCCGACTCATGTTTGCCTCCGGAGTGGTCAAGCTCACCAGCCGCTGCCCCACATGGTGGGGTCTTACAGGTGTGTGTGTGTGTGTGTGTGTGTGTGTGGCTGCGTACATACGCGTGTGTTAGTATGCACGTGTGTATGTGTGTGTGTGGCGTGCATTCACAAAAAACGTTTGTAAAAGCCGGAAGCATGCTAATGTGGATCTAGCTCAAGGGTCAAGAGAAAACATGATCCATTAATGCTTAATATTCTTTCAGCAAACACACTCATGCAAAGGGATCAGATTACAGATGCACTTTTTTATTTCAGTGTTAACTTCAGTGAGGAAAAACTATTTGAGTTTGTTAAAACAAGAAGTTTGTATTTCGGGCTTTTGAAAGATGAATAGATTATTAGCACTAGCCTTTGAATATGGTAGCTATTGCTCTTCACATCGAATCAAATACATTTAGAGCTAGTAATATTTTGAGCGTTTTAAATGATATTTACTAGTAATTTTATAGCCTGCAGCTGTCCGTCTACTTTAATATAAATCTTAACCTGTGAACTCATAAAAAAACAACTCAAGCGTGTGGATGTGAAAAAGAGCTCTGGACACAGAGATGTTGATGTGTGTGAAAGTCTATGCTCTACTAGTGTTGGTGTTCGACTCGTCCTGAGGAACTAAATTGGACAGTGTTTGCTATACAGGAAATGCTCAGGAAAGTGCTTTTAAATGTTCACACATTAACATATGTGCCTGCTATATTTTTTCACATTCAGACAGAAGGTAATATGCAGGATGTAGTGATTAGCGCTCAAGCTAGAGAGTTTGTCAGTCAGCATATGTGAGCATGTGCATCTTCACGTACATACATTTTATGTGCATATATCTATTCTGAATCTGGTGTGTGTGTGTGTGTACGCATGTGTGTGTGTGTGTATGTGTGTGCGTGTGTGTGTGTGTGTCCTTAAAGCACTGACCTACCACTATGAGACCCAGTGTATCCCCACCCCTCTGGCTTGGTTTGCCCACCAGCTGCCAGTGTGGTGGCAGAAGCTGAGTGTGGTGGCCACCTTCGCCATCGAGATCCCCGTGCCCTTCCTCTTCTTCAGCCCCATACGACGACACCGACTTGCAGCTTTCTATGTGCAGGTGTGTGTGTGTGTGTGTATAAAGAAAGTATTTGTGCTTCTCTCTTGTGTGTGTGTCTGTGTCTGTCTCCTTACAATGGAAAGTGCGTGTTTCTCACTGGTGTGGGCATATGTGAGAACCTGAATATTTATTTAGTCTGTGGCCTTTCTGAATCAATGAATGACTTGATTTGGTTGGTAGAAGTTCCCTCTGCTAAGCAGTTATGATAGCCTTGTGGCCATCAGATGTGTTGATTTAAAAAAACAGAGTGTTTTTGACTCTTTCTTTGTTTGTGTGTGTGTGTGTGTGTTGTATAGGTGTTGTTGCAGGTGCTGATAATCCTCTCAGGGAATTATAACTTCTTTAACCTGCTGACACTCAGTCTGTGTTTCTCCCTGCTGGACGACGAGCACATCAACTTCCTGCTCTGCAGACCCTCTACAGACACGCACAAACCACAAAAGAGTACGACACACACACACACACACACACACACACACACACACACACACACAAACATACATACACATACATATATACACACACACATACTGCCTCAGAATACATATTCACACAAATACACACACACCAGGATGGATTATTGCAAAGAGGTATTAGATGTGCTGCGATGTACAGCATTGCTAGGAGGATAGATCAGGTGATTTGGTGAGCAGTAAGTGGCAGTGAGCCAGACCTTTCTGTAGTCTTACACATAGTCAGTGTACAGAGAGGATATGTAAATATGGACACATATATACAAGGATTCAGAAGGATGGTAATAGTTTGCACATGTTAGTACTTCATGTTAATTCCTCTGTCTCTGTGTGTGTGTGTGTGTGTGTGTGTGGTGTGTGTGTGTGTGTGCGTGTACGTGTACCAGCAGGTGTGCTCTTGAAAGCATGGTCATGGTTGTGTGTGTGTGTGGAGTTGACTGTGTATATCCTGTTAGTGTATTGGACCGTTCTTCACTTCAACCTGCAGATGGATTGGGACAAGAAAGAGGTCTCTTCAAAGACTGGTGGGTATCAGTATAACATGGAAACCTCCATCATGGTTCTGTGCAGACTAAATAGAGAATGCTTTATAAAAGTATAGTGGGGAATTTTACAGAATTTACTTATCGGGTTATACTTCAGGACAAATCAATGAATTTTATTTATATGGCTTCCGAATAATTATAGGGATGTGTCTGTAGCTTTTACGTGAACCCACAATGTGGACATATATATACTCTATGTGTGTGTGTGTGTGCGCGTGTGTGTGTGTCTCCAGCCTTCACCTATCACCAATTTATGGCATCGTTGAAGGATGTTATGACTCCCTCCATCTGGGTTGGAGTTTTGTCCCTCACCTGGGAGATAGTCAGAGCGATGGTCAAGTGAGTTGATTTTGTGCACATCAGAAGTGTGTGTGTGTGTGTTGGTGGGGGGCAGTGTTCTCCTCAGGTGCGTACGTGTGTGTGCGCTCGCTTGCACGGACATTAGGCCCTTATGGCTGTTCTCCAAGACCAGAGTGTGCTGATTTCATCAGTCTTAGCCAATACGTTTTTCACCTGCACACGCACGCACGCAAGCATGCACGCACGCACACACACACACACACACACACACACACACACACACACACCAACTTTTGTGTTTAACCCCGTCACATGCCTGCAGGAGTGAATGCATGGGTGTGTGTGTGTGTGTGTGTGTTTGTGTGTGTTTGTGTTTGTAACATTCTCTCTCTTTCCTGCAGGTGTGCATGTATGAGGGGTGTGTTGTTGCGCTTCTGGAGCACACTACAGTGGGGTGTGATGGCAGCTGCAGCTGCAAGCTTGTTTGCCATCAGCCTGGTCAGTAGCAAGTCAGCAGTTAGACATGTGTGTGTGTGTTTGTGTGTGTGTGTTTGCGGGCGTGCTTGTGTGTGTGTGTGTGTGAGAAAGAGAGAGAACGGTGACGTCTGAAGGTCTTACATGAATTCCCTTACTGAACTTTACCAGTACATTCAGAATGGGAATTGTATGGATTTTTGCGTGTGTATGTGTTTGCGTTTTTAAGGTCTGCAAGTGTATCGTTTAACAGCCAACTTACTAATGTGCTTTTAAGAATTAGCACTTGTGTGTGCTCTTGTGTTTACTCAGCGTTCATTCTGTGTGTGTGTGTGTGTGTGTGTGTGTGTGTGTGTGTGTGTGTGCGCGTGCCCCCTCCTCAGGTGCCCTTTACCTTTCTGGACTACGATGCGAACAATGCCCTGTGGCCGGGCGTGAAGAGGGCGTTTGAGGTGACTGACCGCTACCAGCTGGCCAACTCCTACGGCCTCTTCCGCAGGATGACCGGGGTTGGCGGGCGCCCAGAGGTCGTCATTGAGGGCAGCTGGGATCGCAACACTTGGACGGTTAGTGGTTCACACACACACACACACACACAAGTAGGAGAGAGTACAAATTTAAATTAGCAAAACCAGGCATTCTTCTGTCTTGTTTTTTTCCCCCAATCCTTTCTGTCAATTCTTTCTCTCTCTCTTGCTATTTCCTCTCTGCCTCAGTCCATCTCTGTGTGTACAGTTGAAATTGGAGTCACTGCATAAAATACATGACATTCAATGTCTTTTCCCTTCTCTCCCTCTCCTTCTCTTTGCTTCTCTGTTTATCCCCCCCCCTCTCTCTCTGTCCCCCCCCCCCCCCCCGTAGGAGATTGAGTTCATGTATAAGCCTGGGAATATGAGTGCGCCTCCTCCTTTTGTGACACCTCACCAGCCCAGGCTGGATTGGCAGATGTGGTTCGCTGCCCTGGGACCCCAGCAGCAGAGCCCCTGGTTCACCAGCCTCATCAACAGACTACTGCAGGGCAAGAAGGATGGTATGAAAGAGCTTTTCTGTGTGTGTGTGTGTGTTGTCTGTCTGTGTGTGTGTGTGTGTCTGTGTGTGTGTGGGTGTGTGTGTCTGTGTGTGTGTGTGTGTGTGTGGTGTGTGTGCACTGACACTAAATGGCCCTTAGGGCCAAGATCTCAATGCACGTTGCTCACTCTGATTATTTTGGTTGACTTGGTTTAGTTGAACTAATCTTGTGTGTGTTGCAGTGATCCGGCTCATTCAGACCGATGAATCCAGTTACCCATTCAAGGATCGGCCCCCTGCCTTCATCAGAGCTCACCGCTACAAGTACTGGTTTACTGAGCCCAAAGAGGATGGGTGAGCTGAGCTATACAGACAAACACTTGGGACACTTAGGACCACTTCAGTCAGAGAATTAGAGAGCTGGATTAATTACTATCTATCTATTTATTTATTTGTTTGTTTATTTGACAGGGATGGTGCACATTAATAAACATAAAATGTAAATATGCCAAAATTTGCGAAAATGGCTATTTTACATCCGTTGTCCATGGACCAGTGTTAAAAGTATACACAATACACATGCAATCACGTAATCATGTAAAAACGTAAAAGGAGACCTACCACATAAAACATACAATAAGTTAGTATGAATACTCTATGTATGGTATCTTTGGTGGTATGGTTCTGTTTTGGGGGCCCATTGTCTTTGTACAAACATGGAAAGCCTAAGGTAGGAAGAGCTACAGCAAGAACCCCACCACACAGTACAAAACAAAGCAGGCATCAGTGACATAACCTGACATTCATGAGGCAGAAGCAGTGTGAACGGAGGAGTTGGGGAGGAGGTGAAGGTGCGATGGAAAGGCATGGTGATGTCGCTTTAAATAAGGGGCTTCCTGGGTAGAATTAGCTAATAGTAAACATAGCAGGGAATCAGCTTAGCTGACGGCTAACTTAGCTGAACTGACCGAGGCGTGAGCGTGACTCCGTGGCCTATCAGAACTAATGCTGGGGCTCCATTCCTCACCATCCCAGCCCTGAACAATCATTAACCTTGAGAATTCACTGTCAGTCTTTCAAGCCGAACAGACTGTGGCAGTTTCCTGTTTACGGATTAAGCCTAGCCTTAGATAAAAAGCTAATTCTCCACTGAAAAAAGGAAATCTCCTCTGAAAGCTTTAGTCTAGAAGTAGGCTTAAGCCATGTACCAGAAGCTAGTCGAATGCGTGCAAGTCTGCTATGAAGTTTATGTAAGTGTGTCTGTATGATTTTTCAGGACGTATCCCTCTCGGTGGTGGCGGAGGGTATATGTGGAGGAGTTCTATCCCACAGTGCAATTGGGTGATCCTTTCCTAGAAAGCATGTTGAGTCAGCATGGACTAAAGGTAGGAGTGTGTGTGTGTGTTCATTTATTCACTTGGCTAAATTATGTGTAATATAAAAGAGTTCATGTTAATGGAAAGCCCCTAAGTATTAGTGTGTGTGTGTGTGTGTGTGTGTGTGTGTGTTTGTGTTTCACTCGTTTGGATCAGTTCTATGTACAGTACATTTTTACATGAGCGAAAAGTCTGTTATTTATATTTGGGCGTGTGTGTGTGTGTTTGTGTGTGCGCACCACTCACAGGACAAGGGTTCGTCCCGGCGCGGCTCCAAGACGACTCTCCCCCGGGTGCTTGCCAAGGTGCGTGAGGCTGTGGGTGCGCTGCCAGCCACAGTGGTTGTCTGGTCTCTCCTCGTCGCCACAGTCGGAGCGCGTGTGCTGAAACAGCTGCTGTCCCCCAAACGCACGCGCACGCGCAAGCCCAGCGACTCGAACAGAGACCACGCTGGACAAGAGAACAGCCACCCGCCACCGGCGGCACACACACGACTCAACCAGACGGAGGAGAAGAAAAAAGTGGAGGAGGAGGAAGAAGAAGAGGAGGAGGAGAGGGGCACGAAAGCAGCTGGAGACGGCAACAAAGACATGATGAAGGACGCAGATGAGGAGGAGGAGGAGGAGGAGGAGGACGGCGAAGGAGAGGAGGGTGTGGAGGAGGGGAGCGATGCAGGAGAGAATGAGGAAGAGGAGGAGCAAGATACGGTGGCTGGAGGAGAGGAAGGAGCAGAGGATGAAGAGGACGAGCCAGCGCCCAAAGACAGCACCGCCACCACTGAGTCACTGAGAAAGAGGAAGTAGCTCAGTCAGAGGGATCGCACCCCAGATGCCACTTGCTTCTGTGTGGATTTCCTGCTGAGCACTTTTCACCTGTTTTGAAACAAACTCACACATGCCTCACGTGTGTGTGTGTGTGTGTGTGTATGTGTGTATGTGTGCGCGCATGTATACACATTTCTGGGAGTATTGTGTATTGGCTTAGCTTTGTACCAAAGCAGAGCAACAGGTGTTCACAAATTCACTCTTCCTTTCTTGCCTTGCAAGTTCATGAGTGGTTTTGTTTTCTGACAATCGTGCTTGACCATTCACTGTTATTTTTTATTTATGTGTGTTTGTGTGTGTGTGCCCGCAAGTGTGCGTGCGCTTGTGTATGTTCGTGCGTGCTTGAGAGAGAAAGAGAGAAAAAAAATGCATGTGTACATGCGCGCACGTGTGTGTGTTTGTGTGTGTCTTTGAATGTGTGTGGTTTGTCCTAGTTAAGCCTTTAATCCTATGCTTTGATACAACCTTGAATTTGACCTTTGCACTTGTTTGTTCTCTGTTTTTTTGCTCTTGCTCTTTGAGGGGATCTGTTTCCTGTGTTGTGTTTGCTGAACGGCAAAAAAAAACCAGGATAAACTTTTTTGACTTTTTCAGAGTTTATAATAAAACCCAATCATCTGGTTGACATGTGGTTTTTCTCTTCCTTCAACAGCACAGATCATAATATCATAATTTTTTATGATTAACATTCAATCAATTCAAGTTAGATGCACAGTAATAGAGGCAGGAAACAACATTATAAAATCAATGTCAGTGAGTGTGTCATGGCTATACAGAGACTTGGAATGAGTGATTTATTTGGCCCTGTGGTGAAGATGCTGAGCCTGATTAGTTCTGTGTTTATGTGTGTGTGTGTTTGTGGAGCACCAGTTCCAGCCTGTATGCATGCATTCGTCTGTGTGTGTGTGTGTGTGTGTACGTGTGCGTGCTTCACCACTGTAAGACCCCAGGGCAATATTTGTCAATGAGCGACTGGTAGTAGGGCCTCAGTGCTTCCACGTTAGGCAGCTCTTCACTCTTAGTGTACAGATCAAATTTACTGTGGAGTAAAAATACACACACACACACACATACATCAGATTTCCTGTGCAAAGAAAAGGGACACACACAGGATGGCAAAATGCATTCACACTTAAACTGATCAATGAATTCTCAAGGTGTGATGGAGCAACAGTAATGTCACTTGGTCCAGGTTTGGAACCTTGGATAAAGATGTTGCTTCTGCCAAATACCAGCTAACTTGTTCTAAAACAAACAGAAAACTTGGACCATTTGGTCATTGATTTTGTGTTCTGTTCTGTGACTGAATGTACACTCTCTCTCTCTCTCTGTGTGTGTGTGTGTGTGTGTGTGTGTGTTCCTTACTTGAACTCTTTTACCCAGGGCAGCATTTCCATGTCTTTGTCATTACACAGATGCATGTAGCTGTTCCCACAGTGCCAGGGGTAGAACGAGTGGAACCGGAGCATGTACAGGCCCTGAAATAGGATGAACCCGGAAATCAGGCAAACTGCATTTAGAAGGCTAAATACACCAATGCACGAAAAGTGTGTGCAAGCGTGTTTACGTAAACTCTCTCCGAACAGAAACCTGATTGGTTCCCATGCATTAGCAGCCAATGCATTGTCCTCAAAATGTGAATGAAACACCCTTTGGCACCATTCCAGGTCTGGTAGCACTCTGCCTTATCAGAGTGTCTGTGTGTGTGTGTGTTTCCTCACCTCTTCAGGGATGGGGCACTTGTTAAACTTCATCACCTGGTACAGGTATTCTGCAATAGAACAGAAGTCAGCATGTGCATGGTGTACACACTCCAGACACAGCGTATGGAAGCAGCAGCTTTACCGTCGTGTCCCCAGGACATCAGCACATTCTCCAAGCCACACTGGGGCTTATAGATGCCACACTCAGTCCTACACAAACACAGATAGGGAACACAGGGACACAGTGGCAAATTATGAAGAGGAACAGCTTTCTATAATGCTAACTAATATCTTAGTCATGACAATGACGTGTGTGTGTGTGTGTGTGTACCTGAGTACAGGATCACTGCTGTCTGGGTTGTCTTTAAAGGTGGTGTCTCTGAATACAATAGAGTCCTGAAACTTGCAGCCAACCGGGAAAGTGTCCCCAACTACAGCCCACTACAGACACACACACACACACACACACACACACACACACACACACACACACACACACACACACACACACACACACACACACAAACACACATACACACACACACACACAAACACACACACACAGAACTCAGGTAAATGGACTGAATTCTTTCACATGTATGTACTCTCTACTTGTACTCACTGCTTATGGACTTAGTCATTTGTAATGTAATTTGTTATCATGTTTTAACCATTTCTGAAATTATATATGCTTCTATTTTTACATAAATATTTATTTTACATTATACATTTTAAATATATTTGTATTGCATTTCGCTTTGGATAAAAGTGTCTCCCAAGAACCTATAAGCAAACATATGTCTTTATAAGAAAAATTATCTCCCTCTGGTGTGTATGATTATACAGCCTCATGAAGAAAAGCTTTAGGTTGGGACAGGTATCCATCACTCACCTGAGGCTCTCCCCAGAGAGCCATGATTTTGCCGACATCATGGATCAGACCAACCAGCTGGAACCAGTCTGCCGGATGGAGGAGGAAATGGACGTGTCACAATATGGTAAGCCATATTAATATTTAACAAGAAGCGGTAATCCCCATGAGAGATATGAGCAATTGCAGTGACACAATCACAGCTGATAGGTTTGATGAATGCCTCTTTTCCGAGAATTTTCGGTTGTTGCTGACCCAGCCCCCTCCCCATAGCAGACCATTCAAAGAGACTGTGACCCAATCATACTCAAGTCACATCTATGACACTTGGCCCAGGTGCCCACCCCCCTCCCTTCCCATTGACCTTTGACTCCTATGGCTAACCTTTGTCAGGGTGCTGGGCGCGGATGCCCTCTGCGGTCTGGAAGGCGTGGAAGGAGTTGGGGAAATCCACGTCCGGGTCGGATTCATCCACCAGCTGGTCCAGGGAGTTAATGGCCTGCATCATGGTCATCTTTGCATGAGTACAGTTACTCCATTCAATATGCTGCCAGGGACGGAAAGAGAGAGAGTGAGAGAGAGAGAGAGAGAGAGAGAGAGAGAGAGAGAGAGAAAGGAGGAGGATGAAGGGAGATAGAAAGAGAGAAAGGAGGAGGAGGAGAGAGAGAGAGAGAGAGAAAGGAGGAGGATGGAGAGAGAGAGGATGCAAGTACAGTAACTTCACTCAGACAACTTTACTCACACAGGATGGAGAGATGGAGTGGAGGGAAGGAATGATATTTGAAAGAGAAGAAGCAAGATACAAAAATTTTATTGCAGGAAAAGACATTGGAAGATAAGAAATAGCTAAAAGAGATGTGTGTTGGACCTTACTGACAGGTGTTACTCTGAGAGTGTACAGCATCACACCAGCAACTTAGGGCCTGGCAAGTGCAGTGGTTCCAACAGTGCAATCCCTCAGTCAAAGAAAAGAACTCACTCACGGGACAGAAAAAGTTTGGCATAAGCATATCTGGTGCTCTTTGACTGAAGGATTACTCTGAGAGTACAAGATACATTGCCAAGGCAAGTATACTCAATTCACAAGGCAAGTATACTCAATTCACTTCTCAGGTAAAAGTGTAGATATGCTTGACTGCTTCACAAGTGTGACACGGAACAGACACACCTCTCAGATAGCAGCGATTGTTCAGTAACTGAGCCTTACTGCTATGTAATTACACTTTAATATAGCCTGTTTACAAAGACCTGAACAGAATTTGGCAAAACATCAACCTTTGTCCTCTTAAATAAGTGGCTCCTGTAACTGTGTGTGTGTGTGTGTGTGTGTGTGTTTGTGTGGAAGTGTGTGTAAAATTATAAGACCAAAAGTTACACAGACCTTCTGTTTGACGAAATCCAAAGTCTGGTTTGTATGCATAAGTGTATATGTTTTAAACACCCGGTCATATAGCTCTCCACTCTGAAAATACACACACAATCACATAAGCACTTATTGTAAACATTACTTGCAGTGGGAACCAACCTCAGTGTTGAATAATTGTGACATGACACTTTAGTGACTCTGAGTTTATTACAGTGTAATAAATGCATTTTTATTTGATTCTGTACCTCTAAAACTTGTCTTTCTCTGATTCATCAGAACAATGTTGATCAGAATTTTTGATCAGGTACATTTTGGGTAAGGCTCTTATACCTCATAGTTCCGGAACTGTGTCTGGTCCTTGCTATTGACAGGCTGTATGTCTGGCCGGTAGGTCAGAGAGGGATCAGGACCCTGGAAAAGAGATGAGCTTTAGCAGACAGAACTCTTTCAGCGATTAAACACACACATACATACACACACACATACATACATACAAAAAACTCCAGGCCTCTTCAAACAGAATATCTAAAGCCAAATTGCTTATTTTTCTACATCAACTCAATAGCTCAGTGCTTGGTTTGTATATGAGCATGCATGAGTCCTTACTTTAAGTTTCATGACTCTGTCCAAAAGAGTGTATAAACACACATGCACAGAAAGGCTTTAATTTCAGATTGTAGCAACCATTTTAAAAAATCACACAAAGATACATAGGTACTGTACCATTTTGATGATGCGCATGTTGAAAATTGGGAAGATGGAACTTGTCTCTCTTGACCACACACTCTCTTAAGTCTTTCTTTCTCTCTACCAGTTCCTCTTCTCTCAAGTCTTCACTATTTATCTCAACCTTGTGTTGTCACATGTCTACACTCCCCCCCTACAGGTGTGTGTGTGTGTGTGTGTGTGTGTGTGTGTGTGTGTGTGTGTGTGTGTGTGTGTGTGTGTGTGTGTGTATGTACGTGTGTATGCACATGGGGTCCGTATGGCTGTACTCCAGGACCAGAGTTTGCTGTGTTCATCAGTCTTAGCCAGTAAGTTTTTAACCTGCGTACACACACAAACACACATATACACGCACACGCACACTCACACAAACACACATACACCAACATAGAGAAGTGAACATTTCCCCCTAAACTTTGTTCTGCCCCAAACCAGATCTTTTCCACCCACAGTGACTCAGCACACACTTAGCACAATCAGGCCAATCACACTCACAGTCAGCCAATCATACACTCTCAGTGTATGATTAGTATAATCAGTATAGTATAAATCAGTATAATTAGCCAATCAGAAGCTTTCAGTTTGTGCCATTAGCCTATCACATGGTTTTGGGTCTGGGATGCATTTCCCAAGTGTGAAACTACAAATGTGAAATGACAGAGCAACAGAATGGGAGATTATCACGTTGAACTCTCTCTTTTCATGTTATGATGATGATTACTCAGTGCTTCTGGGACACACAGTCCCTAATTCTGGGGACACACTGTCCCCAATTCTCACTCAGCAGTGTGTCTGTCTTTGATTGGCTAAGGAGATCCATCAGACATCAATCATCAGTTGACCAATCAGACTGGTTTCACCTGATACGAGTCATGTCCTTCTTCAGCTGATTGAACACATATTTTCTGGATAGTCTTTTATGTTAGGTACAGCATGTCTTATTACAAAGGAATATATTAAAAGATTACAAGTGTATGTCAATATATAGTGAATATACAGTTCACTGTGTTATTATTTCATTCCCAAATGATTACTAGAAAGCTATAACAAACCAGAATGCTAATTGCATACCTGAACCTCAGCTTGTCTACACTGACATGTATATTGACTGAAACCCCAACAATCACATCAGTGCTGTTTTTACACAGACCAGCACACACACACATCCATTGATGTAAACAGATCTGCGTTCACAGACATGGGGGTAAATAAATATTGACCCATTTGCCTGTCAATGGTTACTTGCTCTGTCAAGGAGGTCACTACAGGGTAGCAGGACAGTATTTGTGCTGACTTGCTGTCTCTCTTCCCTTATGTGAGTAACTTTCTTTGATATTTGTGTGTGTGTGTGTGTGTGTGTGCGTGCGCACGTGCATGTGTGTATGCCTATGTTTGTGCTATAAGTTCAATGGGAAACAAGGTATTTCAGCTTTCTACTTCAACTAACTCCAGCTGCTATATATCATTAAATTGATATGCTTTAAAATTCACTAAACAATGTTTGTCTAAACAGTGATTTGTTCAATTTTTATTTTACCCAGGATTATGTGGGATGTCATAGGCCTAATTCCTATATAATTTCTTCTGACTTCAGAAGAAGTCCCTCAACTTACTATGGTAAACTAAATTAACTAAGTCGGCATGAGTAAGTGAAGTCATTACATTTGTTTAACCTTTAGGACTATCAATTATTTCAGTTACGGTAACAAACGTTTTTGTTGGCTTACAAATCCAGTTTTTCCTTTCAGTGAGGACGTGAACATAGCTCTGGTTGCTATTGTTGAGTGTTTTGGTTGTCATATTGCCAGACTGACTAATTTAATGTGCAAGTGTTTATTAATCCAGTTTTGGAGGATGAGTTGTCTCACTATCTCCTTCACGTACACTTTGCCCTTCTCTCTCTGGGCTTTAGGAGTAACAAAAACCTCTGCTTCTGTTTTATGCACTTAAAACACAGATGTGAGAGTTTGACCCACTTGCTGTTTAACTCAGCAGGGAAAGCAATGCCCTCTAGTGGTTGATATGGGTAATGGTGGGGATGCCTGTTGAAAGATTTTACTCAGAAAGTCATTACAAATTCTAAGACAGCTTTGAACAGGTGAACAAAGACATTATGGTATGTTTTGTGCATTGTGTATATGCATTGTGCAATATATTGGTTTGTCTTTGCGTATGTGTTGTATCTGTGTGTGGGGTGGTCTTTATTTTTCTTAATTCCTATTTCTGATGCTCCCTATGTGAATGTGTGTTGGGATGTGAATTCATTTGTCACAGCGCATGAGTGTGCTTTTACAGTTGCTTTGGCCTCACAAGCTGACACAAGGAGGCAGCACACACACGCACACACAGACACACACACACACACACACACACACACACACACACACACACACACACACACACACACACACACACACACACACACACACACTTAAATCCATGTGTGGATCCACAACATTTCACTTCTTTTAGGGTGTAGTTTAAAATAAATCTGCTTTTGAATTATTATATGGTGAATATCAAGGTGATGACTCAGACGACTTTCTGTATTCTGTGTGGAGATTTTGTGAGTGCATATGTGTGTGTGTGTGTGTGTGTGTGTGTGTGTGTGTGACTGTAATATGATTTGTAAACTCGTGCTGAATTTATCTGCAGCACAGTGCCTTGTTTGCAGAGCTGCCCTACATGTTTGAATTCCTGCAACAACACATTTGTCTACTGTACTTACACTTTATGGATATTTGCACTCATGCGTACCTATGGGTGTTTAAGTGTCTATGTGCCATACATTTAGGTGTGCCAGTCGGGTCAGTGTTAATTTAGAGGCCAAAAGGGGTGGGGGGTTGGCTGGCTCACAGGATTGGGAAGGAGAATAACAGGGCTGATAAGCAATGAGGTGTTTCCATTGTTGGGGCCAGTAATGACAGCCTGTATCAGCTTATTTATCTGTCCAAGGCTCTTGCCCTCTCTCTCTCTCTCTGTGTGTGTGTGTGTGTGTGTGTGTGTGTGTGTGTATGCGCACGCCTGTGTCTAAGGTATGTGCGTGTGCATGTGTGTGTGTGTGTGTATTTGTGTGTGTGTGTTAGAGAAAGAGCTATTGTATGAATGTATAATTTATTAGCCCTGGTAAATTTCCATGTCTCCACCTGGGCACAAGCACAGTTTACTGAATCTCCCGGCGGAGTCCTTCTTGATCTTTGTCAGGGAGAGATGAGTGTTTACCACTCCACTCATAATGAAGAAGCTTTACTGTCTCACCCGGTGTCCTGCTGCTGCTGTTCCCTGTGTAGAATCAGAATCTTTGTGCACATTCTAGAATTCAGTGCATCCTCCTGAAGCTGAGTTTGGTGTTTCTCTCCTGATTAGAAGAACACCAGGGGAAACTGTCTGAAGCACTACCTTGAATTTTACCCTCTGGCTCTGACACATTCTTCTAGGCAAAGGAATCTGTGGGGTGTCCCCCAAACAGATGGTTCCACTAACACTTCTAATTGGAGGATTCTTGGTAAAACCGTTCTCTTTTGAGGACAAAGAACCCTTATTTCTCAGAGACCAGAGGCTGTCTGTTGGCCAGCAATAGGACAAAGTTTCCATGTCTGAAAATGTGACTTAACTTCCTTATAGCAAAAAGACCCACTCGAGACCAAAAAGAAGTATTACCTGCCACTTCTTAGAATCCACCTAGCCTGCCAGCTAATGTATTTGAGCAATATACTTGGGGAAACTGTGTGGTCAAAACTGAGCCAGAATACCCCTGGTAGCTGGTGGAGTGACAGGTTTACCTCTGCTTTATGTGACTATATAAATGAGTTTGGGTGTGCTATATGACACCCTCCAACAACAACAAAAAATACCTTAAAAGGCATCTCAGTTGAGGGACAGGTAAGGGATCTCTATTTCGTTGTTTCTTTTAACCTAAATTTTATTTGCTAGAGACAGTTCCATTCAACATAGTATACAGAGGATGGGAAAACCTGGACAGACTTACCTGTCTTCTCTGTGTCCTTACAGACACTTGTGGCTGTTTTCCCACACTCACAGTTCATAGCTACTGCCAGTTTCAACTCTTGTTGTATCACTAAACTACAATGCAATGATTTGGAAATATAACAAAATGCTTTATTTACATGTGTCATATAGCCATTTGGTATGACCATTTTGAAGATGAAGTATGGTCACAGTCTAGGTGTTGTACTGTTCTTACCTGTCTAGTACCTGTCTAGCGGATTGTGAATGCAGTAAATATTAGTGATTGAATAACACCAGCAGTAACTAGTTCATCTCTGCGGCTGAGGTGTGTTACCTAATAAGTGGGTCAGGTTGATGGGTTGTGGTGACAAAGTACCAAATTCTCCAAAATTCTGTGGCAGGTGGGCATTGCTGTTTATTCATTGATAATGGGAGAGCATGGCTGTGTGGCTGGGCCTGGTAAAGTAACTGTGCTGTGGGCTCTAATTACCGGTGAATAAGTTTCAGTGCTGAAACCTCAAGGAGAGTCTGATGAAAAGCCACACCACTGCTGCTCAGTACTACTCTTAACCCATAATACCCCTGGCCCTGTGAAACATCTTCCAAACACTGCTGCCCTGTGTGACATTGACTTAGGCGGAGAGGAATTTTACAAACACACACACACACCACACACACACACACAGAGTGGCTGTAATACCTTGATCACGATGCCCCTCACGCCACTAATGAGGGCAGAGTGTCTAATGTCACGCTGTACCTTCCCCACTCTGTGTGTGTGTGTGTGTGTGTGTGTGTGTGTGAGGTGTGAGAGAAAGGAAAAGTTATTGGCTGACTGGACATTTATTAACTGATACAGTCATTTCCCCACACTTACTCTATACAAGGACTTAACTGTGGTTACACACACACACACACACACACACACACACACCACACACACACACACACACACACACACACACACACACACACACAGAGAAATGGAGAATATGCTTTTATACTTTATTTAAATATCACAACTAATTTACTCTCATATGTTATAATGATTACAGGCCCAGAGTATGTACATATATTTCATTTACATTTAAATAACATGACTTTGCCTCAGTTTTTAGATTAAACAAGTACATTTGTTTAAAGTGCTTTGAAATGTTTTGAAATGATCTGACCTCTCGAAAGCTTTACGTACAAGTAGCATGTGTGCAGGTTTGAATAAGTGTGTGTATGTGTGTGAGAGAGAGACAGAGAAAGCAAGAGAAATGTATGAGACCTCATTGATCTGTGTTTAGGTAACGTGTGTGTGTTATGGTTAGTGTCTGTCACAAATATATGAAGCCAGAGAGAGAGCCAGAAAGTGACAACAGGAGTTAGGCATTAGTGGCCATTTAAGTGCAGTCATACACAAACACAAGCGAACACACACACACACACAACACAAACACAAACACAGTAATACACACTCATACACCACATATAACATGAACTTCCCCTACTGCTGACAGATGTGCTAACAGTTTCTGATTTGTGATCGGTCTTGTGCTGTGGTGTCTCATCCATAACTATGGGGACTCCGTGGGTTGATGGGGGAGGTCTCTTCCCTCCCCGTCTGGCCAATCAGCTGGTAGAGACGATGGCTGAGGTTCTGCACCTGGCACGTGCCCAGGACACACCCGACACGCATCAGGTTGCCATGCCGATTACCCCGTGACCTCACAATGGCATGGCGTCGTGCCCGTGACCCTTTGTGGCTGTTTTCCATCAGGTCCTCTCCATCGGTAGGTGCACTGTTTTGAACAGGCACTTCTCTGGGCTCTGTCAGTGGGGGTCCTTTCTTCAGGAGGACCCTCCAGACGCTGTGTCGCTCTCTCAAGCCGTTGCTAGGGGGAACAGTAGGCCTGACCACTGTTCCCAAGGCGATGGCACCCCACTCCTCATCTGACTTCCTTAACTTTGTGGGAAAATTCAACCTGAGGAACAGAAAGACCATGAAGGTGAAAGCCCATATATAAACACACACACACACACACACACACACATACCTTAAAAGCAAGTCATGTGACACATATAACATTGGTTTCACACACAAACATCCATTCATCTTACATAAACATGCTTAACACCTATGCCATGTATAACCTATATAAACACAAACAGGAAGCACAGAATCATATGTAATACCACACACACACACACACACACAGAGAGCACATTGTGTGTGTTCCCCACTGAGTGTAGATTGAGTGTTGAGGTTGAATATAATTAGTGTGATAGATATTAAGGCCATTTCACTAAAGCCTTAAACTAACAGACTCCTGATTTAACACCCACCAACACACAGCATGCACACACACACAGGAGCACAAACACATTTGCTGATAGATTAGTGCAGCTGTGGTAATTCTGATTAATGAAACAGATTAAACAAAACTTTAGCAAAGGCATCAGACGCATGGGAACACTGTGTACTTCAACATCCTTCAGCCTGGTCCAACCACACATGCACACACGCACACACACACATACACATACACATAGACAAAGGGAATGGATGGAGGTCGTACAGGATGAGAGAACTAGTATTCTGTCTCGCTCAGCCACCCTGCTTGCCAATTACAGACACACACACACACACACACACACACACTGCGCTTAGAAACTTGTTCTGTTTATCGTCACACACTATCTTCCTTCACTCTTTATCTTTACAGGTGTTGTGGTATTTAGATAACAGCTATTATGTGGTCATATAGACAAATACAATAATTCTTCTTTGGTTCTGATTATTTTTTTACAATACATAATATGCCTCAGTTATGTTTTGTGTGCTGTGTGTTTACACTGTTTGTGTGTGAGCTTTGTGTGAGGTGCTGTGATGTTGTGCAAGTGTGTGTGTGTGTGTATGTGTGCATGTGTGTTGAGTGGTTGGCGCTGCATTAAGGGGCTTTAGCTGCAAGTGTCTGAAAAGGATTGGTGTTGTTTGAGACACATAAGGCTAATCTACCAGAGTGTTTGTCTTTGGTATTATACCACCAGACTGGTGCTCACACACACACACACACACACACACACATGCACACACACACTCACACACACACACACCACTCACACACACACACTCACACACACGCACTCACACACACTCACACACACACACACACACACACACACACACACACACACACACACACACACACACACACACACACACACACAGCTATCAAGCTATCACAGCTGCTTACATACACCTGCAGCTCATTCATCAAGCTGCACAATAACAGAGCAATCACACACACTAGACTTGGGCCAACGGACAATACCATCATCGTTATGTGTTCTGATAGCTTGCTATTCAGTCGCATTCTTTAGGACGCTTCAGTCGTCACACATTTCCCAACCCTTGTTTTTTTGTGCTGATATCTAGGGGCACCATTAGAAATTTTGGGCCCACTGACAGGAAGTAAATTTTGGCCCCCTAAACATTGATTATAATATTTAAAAGATTATCTGGGGCCTGCTGTCAGCGCCAGGCCCTTAGAATCATCCTAACTTTCCCCCTCCAGGCGGCACCGCTGCCAATATCACATCATGTCTTATTGCACACATCATCAAATGCTATTAAAGGACACATTGCTAACCCTACACACACACACACACACACACATACACACACACACACAGTCACAGTCTCATATCTGCACTCTGTTAGTTGTCTCTCTTCTGCTGTCCATATTTCACCAAGGAACTGCCTGACACCCAGAACCTGGCTCTTGCTTTGCAGTCAAGTTGCAGGTTTGGTGCCCTGCAGACGCAGGTTTGAAGCTAAGGTTGCATGACATCCAAAGGATGGGGCAGCTGTGGTAAACAGCCTTGTGACCGAAGAGTGGCAGGGTTAGGAGACCCTGACCCTGATAGGAGAAATGTGCCAAGGCCACATTACTGGCCAATCAGAACAAAAAAACTCAGGCGATCAGCCAATTAGAATGTAGTGCTTCAGATGACCAGTAGACTCATGATGAAAGTTGCCGTTTGGAATCTGTCCCTTAAGAACAACAATAAACAAATAACATCTCCCTAAAGAACCATAGGCTTAATGTGTGTGTGTGTGTGTGTGTGTGTGTGTGTGTGTGTGTGTGTGTGTGTGTAAAAACTTGAGGATATAGGGCACAGTAAGAAGTTTACTTTGTAATCCTTCGGAATGAAAAGGATAAGAAGCTACTCCACTTAACCTGAACCCCTTCAACACACACGCACACACACAGTGATCAACAAACACCGAGACAAAGTCTAAACTCAGCTATAACACTCAGTTTAAAGCAACACTAAGAAGGTTTGAAGAAGCCAATGTGCTACAGCTTCCAAGAGGCACACACAACCTGTAAACACCTCCCAGAGCCTACTAGAATATGAAAACTGGCGCTTGTGCACAATAAATTCAGTAATGCACTGTGAAAGCTTTTCTTTCATATTTGTGGTGCACAGAACTGCATGGTGCACGTCCCGGATGACTGGGGAGGATAACACATATTTCTACTTCATATGCCTGTAAACTTAGAGGACACTAATTATCTGATAAAAGGATGCCTCAAGTAGTGACAAATTGTTGCTTAGTATTGCTTTAAAGACACTCACACATACAGACACACACACACACACACACAGAGTGCAGACACATTCCAACAGGTCAAGATTGTTCTTTCCTTGCCACATGCAAAAATGACCTAATCTGTTTTCATATGTTGGACTCCAGCAATTCAACAAAAAAGTTCATGAAGGAGTTCATGGCGCGGCTCCTGAGGATGACTGCTCATTATGAAAGACAAACCCCGCATTTTTCAAGGCTTTTGAAAGGGAGCAGCACAGGGAACAGTGCAGCAATCCTGTACTAATTAAAGGTTTGGCAACCACATAGTAGCGCATTAAAGTGAAGTGAAAGCAGTGTCCTCCCAAATGAAAGGCCTTAAATATAAATGAACGGGTGTTGTAGAGCTGAAAAAAGTCATTATGTCTCCATGTGTTTGACTGATCTCTGCAGGCTGTCTGACTTCCTTTACAGAACCAATGATACCAGTGGTACTTGCAACCACTGTTTACTGACTACAATAATTTAACAGTGTTTGGGAAATGTCACTGCTCCTGACGTTATGTTCTTGCTTATTCTTTCTCAGTCAGATGGCTTGCCGTAGTCGTACACTACTGCTTACCTGATGGCTTGCCATAGTCTTACACCACTGTTTACCCTGATGGCTTGCCACAGTCTTATACCACTGTTTACCCTGATGGCTTGCCATAGTCTTATACCACTGCTTACCCTGATGGTTTGTATTGACCATTAGCGTCTTAGCTGTTCCTGTACAGTTTCTGTCTTAACATTCCATATGCTGTTTGAGGTGATGTAAACATAGCAGAAATAGTTTTGGGAATGAAATAGAACAGGGGTGGCCAAACTTTGCTGCCAGTGGGCCACATATTGAAAAATCTAAGCTGCCAAAGGCCAATGCAAAATGAAGACCAGTTTCAAGTAAAAAGGTGAGATCAGATCAGAAAACCTTCAGGCTTTCTAATGCTACCCTGTTTAATCATACTATTGACAAACATGTCACACCAGTGCTGAAACTATTATGTGTGATCGATATACACTACAGTATAATATCAGATTAGATTAACAATGGGTCTCATGAAATTACATTTTTTGACTTCATGGTCGGCCATATGAAAGTGAGCAGAGGGCCACAACTGGCCCCCCAGGCCCTAGTTTGGCCACCCCTGAAATAGGATTTCTTTGCTTGTTTTTACCATCAGAAAGCTCTATTATTTTCATCTTCCTCACGCCGTAGGTTTTCCATGTTGTCATCTGTTCTTATTGACCCAGCTGACTTGCCATAGGATACCGTTGATCTTTTTCTCATTTAGTGGGGCTTGCCATGTTGTCACAAACTGGATTGGATTGTTTATGGGGAAATCCACTTCTACTGTGTGTCCAGCGACAAACATAAAGGTGAAAACTGAATAGACTGACCATAAACCATTCATCACTGTCCATTCTAAACCCTCAAGGCTGCTCTCAATTACATGCTCAGTGCTAAGAATGGACATGGATGCAGACAGTGCTGTCTGTGCTTAGCATTCTTTGCTTTGTCCACTTTCAGTCAAACTCACAAATATGTTAAAAACCAGTTCAGTTCAGTTTCACTGTATGAAATGGACGCATCTGTTTTTGTCTGAAAAAGTAAGCTAAGCGGCGACGCTAATGTTTGCTAACGTGTCACTGTATGCTGTGCACCTTTTTGCCAGACTGCTCCCCTGGCAAAAACGACACAGCACTGCGGAGACGGAGGAGGAAGTTCACTCATTTTAAGAGATGGGCTGTTGTTCCCCATCTGTGGCCAGAGCTGATGTTCTCCTGCCAGTCTACGCACCAACGCCACTCCAAAGGTCACACAGCCCTTTACTGGCTGACAGTGGTGTGTAAAATGTATTCATGTGTCTCAAGCGGGCACTTTTAAATACTAAACTCCACGTGCTGGTATATGTCAACACCTGGCACCAATGTCTGTGTGTGTGTGTTTGTCTTTTTGTGTGTGTGTGTGTGTGTGTGTGTGTGTGTGTGTGTGTGTGTGTGTGTGTGTGTGTGCCTGGCGTGTTTCTTTGTATGTGGATGGATTTGGCTGTGTAACAAAAGCCTGACTGTCAGTGCTTCGCTTTGACTAATAGGAGATCACGGTAGAATAGGAAGCCAAAAAATAAACACACACACACACACACACACACACACACACACACACACACACACACACACAGAATCACTTGAAGAACACAAAGTCAGTAAAAAAAGCAACTGGCTTCTATCCTTCTCTGAAAACAATCAAATGTAGGCCACAGTGAAGAGACAAAGACTTAGAATGTCCCTGAGTGTCTGTGCATGCTCGCATTTGTGTGTGTGAGTGTGTGTGTGTGTGTGTGTGTGTGTGTGTGTTTGTGTTTCCCCAGCTGAGTGGAGTCCTAATTGATGTTAATGTAATAGAGTCCTGAGATCAGACGTCCTCCAAGATCTAAACTCTAAACCAGTTAAAAGGCTCAGTCCAACCGCCTGACTCAAGAATGCATTTGAGTTCATGCATGTGTGTGTGTGTGTGTGTGTGTGTTGCAGAGGGAAGGGTAGAATGAGTATTCTTTTATTACTTTGTCCGTGAAATGTTTGTATCTCAAAATATGTAAAGGCCCAACTCCTCCTGTGCCCCTTCCCATATAAACTTTAAAGGAGAAACTATTCATCGCCATCAAGAACAAAATTAAGCTTCTGATAACTGTAATGGAGAAGTGTAAGACTAGAAGGTGCTGCCTGTTAGTCTGAGGTGTCTCTGTGTTCTGCACTATTTTAGCCAACATTTATAGAAAGAACGAAATCAGTAGGCATGGAGAATTAAAGATGTAAGACTAGAAGAGTGTAGGAGGGGAGCAGCACTCTTTGTCAGTGGTGCCTCTGTTTTCTGGAATATTCCAGCCAGTTGAGGTGAAGAAGGTGAAGCTCGAGCTTGATCTGACATGGATGTCCACCCTCACTCACAGTAACTTCAGCCTTCAGTCTGTGATTTCGCTCAGTCATCATAAAACGGATCTCTCTTTATCTTTGAGACTCCCTTTAGCCTTGCTAGTTAAATCCTAATGCATTTCAAGGCAAAATCCCAAAACCATTAAACAACTCTGGTATGGAACAGAGAGACCACAGCTTGCTCCCATCGCTCTCCATTCTGCGTAGAGATTTAAATCATTTTGACACGTTTCCATTCAGTGTTTTGAATTCAAGGATAAGTGTGCAAATATTTGCCACAGGACCCACAGCCTGACTTGTTTGCATTGCTTCTCCACCACATATCCTGATGTGAATTTTAGTATTTGTCTGGCAAATGGTTAGGCTTGATTTGAATGCACTGGTTTCAGTGTTTACACCTTTGTGTGTGTGTGTGTGTGTGTGTGTGGTGTGTGTGTGGTGTGTGTGTGCATGCGTGTGTGTATGTGTGACTGTAAGTGACTTGCTTTACACCTCACATGCCACCAGTACAATGCCCATTCAAATGAATATGCTCTTGCTGGAATGATGACAGGCATTGTTTCTATTCTAAGTGAATTCATAAAGTATGCCAGTAATTTTCCACTGTGCAGAAACAGTCATGACTGGCAGAGATTGGCAAAGAAAATCACAAAATGGCAGTTTTAAGCAAGTATGTTTTTCCTGACCACGCAATCTGAACTGATGGAAACTCACTGTACTGTATTTTTATGTCTTGTGAACCCCTCTCAGTTTGGAAAATCTAGTAAGCCAAACGTGATCTCTTGTGATCTTTGCGTGAAACAGAATGAGTTGCCTCCAATAAGTAAGTTCTTGAATAAATTGCAAATAAGTTGTTGGACCAAAAGAAAATACTCAGAAGTCTTGTTTGGGCATAAGAGACAGAATAATTCATTGGCAGTTTTCAGGACGGCAATTACAGCAATGGTAATGCATGTGACAGTAATAAAGTGAGAAAGCTAATGACCTTCCTGGCCATTGCCTCACTGTCACTTTGTTTTGCTGATGACCCTGCTTGCGCAACAATGGCTTCTAGCTAATCTCACAGCATCTGCTGTCATGGTTACAGAACTGCTCAGGGAACTCTGGAACTCCTGTAGAATAAATAGGCACCTCAAACACTCCCTTATTAAGACCTACTGGTGTTATGACAAGCACCCACTCTCGCAGGCTTTGTTTTTAGCGACCAACGTCAAAGTGTTTTTAGGTTCATGCGTCATGGCTGTCCAAAGACCTTCATGCATTAGCCTATTTGAGTAAACTTTTAACTGTCAAGCTTGAATAAACACAATTTCTCCTGTCAAATTTAGGAAACAGCCTTATGTTCGCTTCCAAATGAGAACATCCGAGGATACCTGACCAGGCCCATTTACGTTTATGGGACTCTAGTTTAATTTCAATAGTGACCTTATTTTCCTCTTGTTTTATGACAACATGGCAAGATTTTGTTTTTATGTTATAGGGACATGCACACAGTGCAGCACAATAGGTAGTGTGTGAGTGTGCCTTTGTGTGTGTGTGTGTGTGTGTGTGTGTGTGTGTGTGTATGAGCACATGTGTGAGTGAGTGTGTGACAGTGTGTACAGAAAGAGCACAAATTAAGCTTTTAAAAGAGCAGTTCCCAGGTTACAGCACAGCATGGTGTCCCTACAAACACACACACACACACACACACACACACACAAGCGTGCACACACAATTGTGAAGATGTTTCTCTAGAGAACTCTGGTCACATGGTGGTCTGTCCTTTTGACTTGCAGTGAGCAGAGGTACACTCTCCAGTCCAGCCTGAGTTTGCGAGGGGCTAAATGAGGCGACCCTCAATACAATCTGCATTACATAAGCGGCTTGCCCTCGGCTCAGGCTGTCAGATGTAACACTATGCCAATTCTGGAAATATTAGTAAAATAGTCACTGAGGTCACCTTTGAACTGTGATCTACAAGAACTCAGACAAATTTTCTTTACACTTATGCATCTCCTTATGGTCCCCCCCCCACCTCAGCCCACTTAATGTCGCCATCATTATGTCTGTATGTGTGCATCCTTGTACAGAACGAGAGAGAAAGACTCAATGTTACAAATACGTCACAATAAATGACAGAACACAAACTTCCAGTGAAATTCCTCAAAGTGTATTGATGTTTTGTTTGTATATAAGAGATGCTCACTTGAGCACATGGCTATGCTGTGTGAGAGACTGAGTCATCTTAGACTACATGTTAGACACCTGCCTATTTACATCTGTGGAGTGAAATTCCTCAAAGTGTGTTGATGTTTTGTTTGTATATAAGAGATGCTCATCTGAGCACATGACTATGCTGTGTGAGAGACTGAGTCATCTTAGACTACATGTTGCCTATTTACTATCTATGGAGAGGCATAATATCCTGGAAAGTGTGCAGCTTGCACGTCATGCAAAGGAGGGTAATTTGACTATGCAAATGTTTGTCTGTGTGTGTGTGTGTGTGTGTGTGTGTGTATGTCTGTGTCGTGTGTGGTTTGCGGGTGTGTGTTTATGTGCATGTGCATGTGCCTATATTGTGTCTGCACATGTGTGGTGTGTGTGTGGTGTGTGTGTGTGTGGTGTGTGTGTGGTGTGTATGTCTGTATGGGTGTGCGTGCGTGCGCGTGCGAGGTAAACCCGTGATGTTACTAAAAGTAATCTGACACTGTGACTCGCGCTTGAGGAGAAACACCCGTGAGTCAGGGACGGGTCAGGCAAATGCCTTCCTCAGAGCTGAGTGGTCTGCTGGTGGGAAAGGAGCAGTTATGCAACTCGTGACTGGAGGCAGGCCGTTTAAGAGCAGGCTCAACACCTGGCACTGCAGTGGCACAGTTTCAGTGGCTACTGAGAGAGATGCATGGGACAGGGATATGGGCCAGCATCTGTGTGTCTCTGCTGAGGGACCAGTGCTGCTCTGACTGACTGATTCATGAGCTGAAGAATGTCATGGTGAAGACTGTAGACTGAAGACTCTATCCTCTCTCTCTCTCTCCCTCTGTCTCTCTCTCTCTCTCTCTTTTGTCTCTCACACACTCTTGATATTTTTGTGGAGAACGTTTGTGTGTTACAGACTTTTTACTTAGGCTACTTATGACTTACTAACCTAAATATAAATATACTTTCTCTTTATGTCACACACACACACACACACACAAACACACACACACACACACACACACACACACACACACACACACACACACACAGTGGTCCAGAGGTCCCACCTTTATCCTCAAGTTCCCTCTGGACTGTTACCCAATATCTGCAATCCTCCGCAACTGCCCCATTTTAGAACATTGTGTAGTGGTGGTGGTGTGTGTGTGTGTGTGTGTGTGTGTGTGTGTGTGTGTGTGTGGGCGTGCGTACGTGCACGCATGTGAATGAGTATAAATTAAATGTGTAAATGATTGTGAGAGACAAAGTAGCCATAGCACAGGCAATTATGATGCAGCTTGTTAGATGTCCAGTCACACTTGCTGGCTGTAACATTAAAAAAAAACAAAAAAAACAAAAAAAAAAACAATTCCTCCTTACCTGTTGGGTACCGCTCCGGTGACCGGCGGGGTGACGGCATGAAGAACGAGGCAACAGCACAGACACACCGGTAAAATCGCAAGCATCACGGGACACGGCACGCAAAACTCCCGGTTAAGATCCACACTGCTTTACTTGCGTACTGTTGAACATTGAACATAAAGGACAGCAAAGAGTCGCGTGACAAGGTTGTCTTCCATGCGCAGTAACGATCTATTTTCTATTTTCAAGTTAATGAAGTTTCGTTGCTGACTGAGGAGTTGCTGAGTGAATAGGTCGAACCTAAACTCCCGGTGGATTTCTGATTGGATTCTCTTGAGTATCAGAAACTCGAGCCCGCCTCGCACGCCCCATTCCGTTAATACCTCAGGGGCGGGACTGGATGATTCGGTGATGCTGCTCAGTCTGCTGAATGGATGTTTAAAAACGTGTAGCCTACAAGGATGCTCAAGGGGGGGGGTCTCCCTCTCTATGTGTGCCTGTGTTTGTGCGTGTGTGAGTGAGAGAGAGAGAGAGAGAGATTAGTATCAGTCAGGAGCCATTTATTAGAAACATCTGATTCACCCATCAGACCTTAGCATTTCTGTGTGTGTGTGTGTGTTTGTAGCTGTTGGTGTACAGTCCATAGAGTATGTCTACGAAATCTCTCGTCTCCCTCATCTCTATCACACTTTCGACTGTATGTGTACCTCTCTCTCATACAGAGAGAGAGAGAAAGAGAGAGATATTACAGGCTATCCGAATTCTTCCTCAATGGCTCATTCATCGACTGCAGTCATGACGGCCTTATCTGATGCATGGTATGAAACTGCAATCTCCCTGTGTGTGTGTGTGTGTGTGTGTTTGTGTGTGTGTGTGTGTGTGTGATGTTACTGATTCTGATGCTGGAGTAAACTGTGAATGTACAATTACATACAGTGTGAAGACAATATGTCTTTGATTATTATAGTATTATAGTAAACCTAGGGTTAGAAACCCATGCATTAAAATACAAGTTTAGCTCATGGAACTTCAGGTTTATTATTGCATGTTAACAACTAAAACAATGAACATTGTCCCAGAGTTCTTTACTGAACCCACAGCCTGTACCTCTGAGAGCCATGAACCATAAAGAGTTTGTGTTATGCACTAGTTGCTCCTACGGTGCTTCTGAGGTACTTTGTCTGTGACACAAGTTATTATTTCCTGAGAAGACCAGACCCTTATACAAATAAAGCTGCTCCAGTCAAAATAACAAAATAAGTACTTGTGAATTGAGGGGGAAACAATAAGTTCCTTAAGCTAAATTGGTTCTTCACTTTCCACTCTTCTACTTTCAGTTCAGGAAATGAAAGTGATGATTGAAATGGCCACAGCTGCCACCTACAGGCTGAGTAGCAAAGTACAGGCTGGATTTCACCCAACTTCTGCTCTCTTGGTGTCGTCTGTTCATCTCCATGTCTATTATTTTTGTGTCTTGTTCATTGAGAGTATGGAATTATATTACATAGAGGAAATATACAATTAATCATTTGTAAAATATTTCATGTTGAGAGGGGTTTGTGAATTCCGTTTGTTGTGCTGAGACAAATCTTGGTGAAATGTTGTTCAGAGTAAATATGCAGGACATATGCGTTAAAATCAATAACATGCCCCAGTGTGATTTTATTTCAACGTTTAATCCCAGAGACGTTGGCCCTTGACTCGGCATGCTTGACAAAGTTCGGCCCATGAGGATTGGGGAAAGTAATTGGGGGCACTGTTTTAAGGTATGAGGAATTATTTTTGGTATAATTGTTGACTTTTCTTATGTTAATGTGGTTGTGTGAAATATAGGGGGGTACACAAGTCCTGTATTCTCCAGGTTTAGGACAGAAAACTGTGAAAAAGACACATCGTCCATTTGCAATGAATTTACAGAAATATATTTTTTATAATTTTGATTAACTTTATTGTCAGTCCAATTCCAGTCGATTGTTTGGGCTTGATTTGTTTTTCACTTGATTATAACATTCAAATTGCAGTTTGATAGAAATTGCTTGGAAATTATTCTAAAAACAACTTAATTTTGGCATATTTCTTGAGGTGAACCTAGAGGGTTTTGAATCCGAACTCTTCACATAGTGAAGCACGTAGTGTTAAAAGATGCTAACCTGCTTTCCAGCTTTACTCACACAGCCCGTCCAGGCTGTTGATGGTGTTTGCAGGACATCGAACTAGAGTTACCCATTGCCTCTGGCCTCTACCGCCACCCAGTGCTCATGTGATGTTTTTGTAAAGTCTCTATAAATCTGAGTGCAGCATGGCAGACAGGGCCCTTAAAGTTCAGTAGCATGCATAATGCTTCGGGACAGGGTGTATAGTAGCTTATGGAGCAGTCTGTGTGCAGACTCTCTGAAGTAGTTTGTGTATTTGTGTGTGTGTGTAAAACAAATGATTATGCTAATCCACAGATCTGTGATAATTAAACAACATTTATTTACACATGAAAAACAAGACATGGAGAGAGAAGAATAAATACATATATCTATATTTACTCTGTGTTTTTGTGTGTGTGTGTGTGTGTGTGTGTGTGTGTGTGTGTGTGTGTGTGTTCGTGAATATGCGGGCACTATCAAGTGATTCCTATGCTGGTGTTTAAACCTGCTATGCAAGATATCACAGTGTAAATAGAGGTCCAGGATCTTATTGTTTGCCTGAATGTGTGTGTGTTTGTGTGTGTGTGTGTGTGTAGAGAGAGAGAGAGAGAGAGAGAGAGGTGTATATTTGTGACAGCAGGATACTTTTCATCCGTTACAGGTTCTGTATCTGCATATCGTGTCTGAAACCCCTATTGCCTCCGCCTCCCACCTCTCCCTCTTAATGTGTTCTGTGTGTGTGTGTGTGTGTGTGTGTGTGTGTGTGTGTGTGTGTGTGTGTGTGTGTGTGTGTACAGTAGCTGGGTTACTCCCAGGATACATTGAGCAGTCCTCTTCCCATGTAGTGCTGGATGCAGGGGACTGTTGTGCAGGTAGTTATGAACAAGTCCATTTTTGCGTGTTTTCAAACTCATCCAATTCTTGACCAGGACAAAAGCAGCGCTGCTGTTTCCACTGAGGTCAGCTTGGATGCAGTGAGCTCTGTCCTTATCAGATAATGGTTTCCAGAGGTGGAGAAGCAGTTCAAAATACAAATCATTCCCATCCACATTTGCAATGGATTTAACCAAACTGGATTGTACCGCACATTTGGTTGTACAAAACTGTCCTCATGACACACACACGTTGATCTGTTAACGCCCTGTACTTGCCACCTGAGATTCACAGAGAACTTCTTTCCCTGTCATCATCACAAGCTGAGTTTCCATCCAACTTGTTAATGCGCATTTCAGTTATGCAAATAACAAATCCTTGGTTGGAAACACCTGCAAATTTGTATCAGTCCCCTAATGTGAATATATATTCAATTTGCTTAGGGGGGGTGGATTCATTTTTGATGCAAACAAGGTATGATGTGATTCAAGTTGATGGAAACAGTTTAATTTGCGTATATTTGCATTGACCACCTTTCTATCCATAGACATTGTCATGGTGACATTACGTTTTGATCCGCAGCTGGTTAGAACACGTAATTTGATTCTTTTTTGCAGCACACAGTTGCTGGAAGTGTGAAATGCCAGTAAGCTGAATGGAAACCCAGCCATTGTCAAGATAGTGCCTGAAACTTGAAGAGTTTTCTATAGAAGTCTCAAGTGTCTCAGAGCGGAGGATGAAGGCCATAACCTCAGTATTGCAACTGCTATTATCTTCGTCCTGCATTTTGATGCCGGATGAACCGGCCAATCAGCCACAGCCATTTGTTTTCCTCCCGGAAGGAGTCCCATTGAAGAAGACCGACGAATCAGAGAAGGATATGTGACTAATAAGACCCATAGGAATCCATTATTTTCAAAAGTTCCCATTTCTGTCTGTCCAGTTCTTGAGTTTCGAAAATTTCATAAAGGACAGTGACTTTAGAAAGTGATTTCTTTATTAATACCAAATGTCAGGGTAGTGTAAATACAAGTGCAAAAGTAGCAAAGGTGATACGTTTCAATTTCCAAACGATGACCGTCACGTTGCCAGAAAAGGGATTGGTTGGGATTGTTGTGACATCACTGATTGGCATTGTTTATGATCCAGTGAGGCTGGGCAAATAGAGAACATCTGAAGTAGCAATTAGAACTTCCCCTCCATTCTTCAGTCAAGGAGTTAAGTGTGTGTGTGCGCGCGCTAGCTGTTAGCTCTTTGTATACTGGTTGTGTGTCTAAGTGTTTGTGTGTATGTCTGTCATCTGAGTGTGTGCGTGTGCTAGCTGTTAGCTCTTTGTATACTGGTGCTAGCTGTGTACTTGTGTGTCTGTGTGTTTATGTGTATGTCTGTCATCTGAGTGTGTGTGTGTGTGTGTGTGTGTGTGTGTTAGCTGTGTGTGAGCTCTGTGATGAGGTCCTGCAGTGGTTCAGTCTCCTGTGGTTCAAGTAGCTTGAAGCTCTGGCAGAAGAGCACCAGGTGTGTGAAGACGGTGTTGAGGTGCGGATGCATCTCCATGGCAACAAGCTGTGTGTAGTGGGCAGAGTACAGGTGTGCCAGAGTGCGGAACATCAACAGGAAAACTTTTTGCACGAGGAAGGGAAAACCAGCTGGAAAATCAGCATCTGAAACACACACACACACACACACACAACACACACACACACACACACACACACACACACACATACACAAACAGTTTTATAAACACAGATAAACAGTTTAACATACACAAAACACACACGCAGAAGTGCATGTATATAGACATGCACCTGCACACATGCACTACTGGGGTTAAATAGTTTCCTTAGAAAGCTACAGGAAAAGCTCACTTCACTTTTAAAGGTAATGTTCAAGTTTTGAAATTCATCACAAGCAAAATCATCGGTCAACTTGTAGCTATCAATTATTTTCACCGGCAGGATTATTTAGTGATCCTGAGCCTGAGTTTGCTGCCCCAAGGTCCCCTGTAGTAATACTGTGTACTAAATGAGGTGATCATATTGCTTTACTGATCAAAGATCATACTGCGTGACTGTCAAAGAAGTGCACTTATACCAGTAGTCGATAGTAGTCGATTCACACACACACACACACACACACACACACACACATACACACACGCAAACACACACACACACACACACATATACACACATACAGACAAACACACACACAAGCACACACACACACACATAGGTATGTGTACTGAAAGCAAAGCTGCCACATGACTTTAGGGAGGTTCATCTACATTCCCCCTCAGTAATGCACCATTTGCTTTCATTTAGATTTTCAGATGCCACAGGAACAGCTGAGGAGAAAAAAGGAAAAGTGTGTCACTCTGGCTAAGAGCACTAGAAGGGCCCAGAAAGGCCCAGAGACACTGACAGCAGCTAAGGCGCACACAAGCAATCACACACACATACATTTACATTCATGCATTTAGCAGATGCTTTTATCCAAAGCGACTTACATTTGTCAACTATCAATTACTTCAGAGCCCGTCTCCCCTAGAGCAACTTAGGGTTAAGTGCCTTGCTCAAGGGTGCAACGTTGGCAGCTGGGATTCAAACACACAGTTTCCAGACTACTAGCATGCTAGCCAGGTTCTTTAACCAATCCCTCCATACATACACACATACATACAGACAGACAGTCAGACGGACATACATACATACATACATACATACACGCACACACATATGCTGATTTGTCACTGACAGAACTGAAAGTAGTAAAGGAGACTCTATTCTACTAATTTTATGTCATCACCAAATGACTTCTATTTGTCACATGAAACATGTGCTGTATTTATCTCAATCGCACACGGCCATTATCAGTGTAACCGCCGCCTCCTTCATAGAAGATGCCCCAGTGTTCCAGCAAGTTATCCTGAGAGAGATAAGATTGGAAATATGTCTCCAAAGAATTTAGAGAATTCAACCAGCTTTTAAACATGGCTGCCCCTCCGATACTTCCATGTCATTTCACTCAGTCAGAAACCTTCAGTGGTAAAAACAGTCAATTTGACCATAGCCTACCTACAAGACTCTAAAGTGTGCATCAGTTTTACCTGCCCTGATGGGAAACACATCCTCGTCTGCCAGTAGTTCCTGGATGTAAGACAGGGCATAGTCAGTGTAGAGGGGAGCAGAGCACTTTAATTTTCTTCCCGAGTCATCTTTCCAAAAGTACACCCTACACACACAAATCACAGCAGGGATGAGTACATGGACATGTATGGCTCTGACTTTCTGTTCAAGCCAGCACTTGTGTAGGCTATGTGTGTGTGTGTTGGGGGGTGGGTGTGGTGATCTGGTGTGTTTGAGCCTGTACTTGCACGTGTGTGTGTGTGTACGTGTGTGTGTGTGTGTATGCCTGTGCATGTGTTTGTGAGTCTATGTGTGTGTGTCTCACCTGTCTCCAGGTCCACTGGCTGTTGGACAGGAAGTGGAGGTACAGAGCTCAGACAGAGCACTGGAGATGAGAGTCACCAGCTGGAAGAATGAGATAGCTGAGAGAGAGAGGGGGAGAGAATGGGGGGTGGTAAACACTCCTTTATTAAACTATTACACTGCATACAGATATAATGACAAAGGGTGCAAGAAAGAGAGAAGGGGCAGATGGAGGAGGAATGAACGAGAGAGAAAGAGGGAGAACAGGGAACAGGGGAGGACAAAGAGGAAAGACATGAAGAGAAAAGCAGAAACGTAGGTGAAAGAGTTCAAGTTTGACACAGGAGGAAAGAGAACAGCAGAGAAGATGAAGAAGGGATGAGACATAGAGACACTGAGAGACAAAAGAGAGATGGAGCTAGAACTTTAGATTTACTATCTATCTGTGCTCAGATATATCCTATTACTGCTACACAATGGACATCTATGGTAGCCTGGGGACTGTGGTCTAACTTTACACCAATAGAAACAATACGAAGTGTGTGTGTGTGTGTATGTGTGTGTTGCCAATGACACACAAAGCCTCAGAGCAACAGCCCAGCACACAACTGTTCCTAAACAACAGGTGCTGCATGAGAGAGAGGCTTGGCACATCCCAGCTCTTCTCCATGGCTCAGCTGAAGGGCTTCACAAAGGGCTCCAGATCGCCTTACAACTTATGAGCAGAAAACCACTCTCAGTGGCATCGTGTCTGTGACAGTACATGCTAGGAATTTGCTCCAATCTGACTGCAGTGTGTAGGGAAGCATAGTTTTGAGTTGGAAGCAAATGTTTTTTGCTTTTGTTTTTTTTGCCATGTTTAGTAGTTGTTTAGCTGATGTTACGTGGAGAATGTATTTAACTTCACATGTCTATGTGTTTGTCTGTTATGTTTCTTTGGAGAGATGTCATTGTGGATGACAACTACTTACAAATGGCTGTTCTGTTTGTCAAGTACAATATCTATATATATGTGTCCATAGCAAAAAGTGGGACACCTCCACCCTACATGTTTGAGGGTGTGATTTCTCTTGATCCACCTCAGTCTTGTCTAAGTGCTTCAGGCCCTGAATTTAACAAAGCTGTCTGCCTGTCTGTCAGGTGTCTGTCAGTACCTAAAGCCTTATCAACATTTGTAAACTAGTACAGCAATCAGAAAATGCAGACCTCTGCTAAGGCAATATAGGGTCACTGAGCCAATACAACTTCCACACGGTATTACAGATCACCACCAAAATGGAATCATCTGTTCCTTGTCCTAATACCCACGTTGTCCGTAAATTTCATCCAAATCCGTGTATTACTTTTCAAGTTATCTTGTTCACAGAAAGACAGACAAACAAACAGACAAACAGTGGCGAAAACATAACCTCCTTGGCAAAGGTAATGAACCATCTTGTCACCTTGCCTGGCTGTGACATCACAGTGCCTCCAGTAAATATGATTTATTTCATTACAGTGCTACACTTTGATACACATCAAAGGCATTGGAGTCGGACCAGTAGAAAAACACACCGATCCAATCAGCCAATATAAAGCATGTCTGAGAGCGATGACGTTCCACTTAAGTGTTGAGTTTGAAAGATTAAAAGCCATTATAGCATTATAGCAACCATTATATATCCAACCAAATCCTAGCAACTGACTGAAGGCAGCCCCAGTAGTTTTAAAGTTCAAACTCATCGTACACCCACCTGAGGCCCTCAGGTGTAGCATGGGCCGAGGAAAAGCCTATTCTATTTTGGAGCGGATCTGGCCCACAGGACACCTGGACCAAATGTCGTTTCACTTCCATTACATGTAACGCAGCAAGAAATGGCACTTGGCTTTGGCAGAAGTCTGTGCTCTTCGAGTACACCTCTGGGTGTAGTTTTAGGGTGTTTCTGTGTGGTTTAGAAATGAGGGTGTTTCTGTGTGGTTGTAGTTTGAGGGTGTTTCTGTGTGGTTTAGAAATGAGGGTGTTTCTGTGTGGTTGTAGTTTGAGGGTGTTTCTGAGTGGTTTAGGAATGAGGGTGTTTCTGTGTAGTTGTGGTTGAGTGTGTTTCTGTGTGGTTGTGGTTGAGTGTGTTTCTGTGTAGTTGTGGTTTGAGGGTGTTTCTGTGTGGTTGTGGTTGAGTGTGTTTCTGTGTAGTTGTGGTTTGAGGGTGTTTCTGTGTAGTTGTGGTTTGAGGGTGTTTCTGTGTAGTTGTGGATAAAGGTGTTTCTATGTGGCTGCAGGCTGCTATATGCTGTTCCGTCTCTCTGTGTCTAGGTGATATTGCACATTTTCCTTCTGAATACATCTGATGAATAACTGAAGACAGCACATACCAACATTTGTGTGTGTGTGTGTGTGTGTGTGTGTGTGTGTGTATGTGTATGTGTGTGTACTCACTGTTGGTAGCCAACCACTCATTGAGGTCTAAGCCATACGGCAAAGCACTGAGTGTGAGGAGATCGGTGTTGCTCTGGGTGATTCCCTCACTCACACACTCCGGACGCAGATACGGCTTCTTCTCACCACACACAGGAGACTGCCAGTTATTATTCCTCCTGGTACACGTGCACGCACACACACACACACACACACACACACACACACACACGAACACACACATGTGCAGACACAATATAGGCACATGCACATGCACATAAACACACACCCGCAA